>CM023456.1:91520019-91567026 GCA_013339765.2 Haemaphysalis longicornis
AGAATGATGAAAACTGGGTGCATTACTCAGAACTTCTTTGAAGCTGTGAACAAGCTAAAATCTAAAATTGGCTTAATGGGATGACAAACAAAAAATCTACGAGTTGGTCCATTCAATGACGGCTTTGTCGGGATAACAATGATACCAATTTTATAAAACTTAAAAAATTTCGAGTTGTAAAGAAGCCGTATGAAGTAGTCACGACTCCCCAGCCACTTAAGGTAATTTTTTGATGACGTCACCGGATCCTGTTTGGGTGATTGGCGGTCGCCGTCCCAGGCCACTACAACGACACATGACTTTGAGACTGTAGTGGGATCTATAGTTCCAAGTCATCGTTACCATTACCATTATCCAAATAGAGAGCAGCCAAGCCTTATTACAGGAATAAAGCAATGCTTTCTACTGCCATGCGGTATTCTTTCTACTATCTACTACCATGTGGTATTTATTTTGGAAACGATTGCCGATGGCTGTTGTGAACCTATTTTTCTCAAATTAACAACATTTATATCGTAATGGATGAAGTTGCGTAGCGTCGTCCCTCAGCCTCTTTGTTTTGAAATACATCTTAGAAGGTACCCCCGAGTTTGTCCTAATCGGCGGCTGTACCGCTATATCTGAACAACCCAAGTGGAAGAACTACCAAAACATACGAATACATACCTTGCCGACGTTTACAAAAAATCGCGGAAGTGAAAACAAACCTTGCGATAATATACCAGCCAGGATGATTCTAAATACGTACAGGTACAGCCTGAAACAGACAAGGTGTTCCTATTGACTGGGCCTTGTGCCTTCCATCCGCTGCCCCCAGCTGCAGAAAAGAATTCGTTTCTTTTTTTGTTATTTCTTTCGTCACCCTTTCTTTCAGCATGCTGAGAAGTGCTAGCGCGGGAGACAATATTGTTGGCTCGAGGTGTATCAAATTCCGCACTGTCGCCGGCATTGACGAATGCTTCCGGCGACACCCTGCCTGTAAATCAATCGCCCGATCTTCCAACCTTAATACTCTTTCGCTGATATGGGACAGCCCGGCCCCAGTGTTCATACTCCTTTGTGCGTCTAGTGGGTTGCACAGAGACAAAGGATGTTGCGGATGCGAAAAACGGAAAGGAGTACTAGGACATCCCGCAGTATGGATCGAAACACCAATCATGCACGTCGCTCGTCCTCTTGGCCACTCCTTCATCGACGCAATCCTGCATGGTGGACGATGCCACAATTGCACACGAAATCGCTCCGTGAGGGCTCGACTCTACTATACAGCTTTTAGCTTTGATTGAAAAGTTTCAAAGGCAACAGGCCATAGGAAGCTCATTCAATTGTCCTGGGTATATAAATTACCGAAGTCACTTCTGGAAATGTGTTTCTTTATTGAATACGCTTCTGGGGTTGGCTGCGTTGCGTCGCTTTTGAAAATTAACACTCTTCAACTGCCCTCAATTGTAGCTCCAAAACGAACAGAAAGAAAGAAAACAAAATATCTCGCACAGTATTTAAAAACATAGTTTGGGACGCTTGATGACTGTGTGCCTCGCAGGGTGTTACATGTGCTGGAACAATCGACAGGACGGAACAGGCCAACACCTCAGCCACCAAAAGTGTGTGAAGATGAGAAGGATGAGTACCATTGAATCTTACAAGTGCAAAGGTTTGCCGATGTCATGAAAGTGATAAGTCTGCCGATTTCATAAAATGCGAAACTGAACTTCCCGTCCAAGGGTCGTGTTTAGGTTTTGTTCGACTTAAAAAAAGCATTCTTAGCACGAAGTTTTCACTTTACAATGCTCGTTTCCCGTCAAAGTGAATAACTGTAATGTTCCTGATTACAAGTTTTCAGTAAATTTGTGCCTGAAAATAACGCATCTAAAATGCAGCTTAGGCTGAGTTCATACTACCGACGTAATAGCCATATCGTGCGCTATGGACGTAAAAAACAGCGCTTCACGCAGTTCGGTTGGCTTAGACGTCAAATGACGCCAATTTTTAAAGATATTACGACAGTTGCAACAACAGTCGGAACCCGGCTTTAGGCTATTTTCGGACTACGGACGCAAAAGCCATACCCTGCTCTATGGACCTAAAGAAACGGCATGTCACGCAGTTCGGTGGATGAGACGTGAAATCACGTCAAGGGGACTGTGATTTGGGCGAGTTGGTGAACGTTCATGATTAAAAATTAGCGCGGAAAAAACAAAGCACAAAAAAGGAACGAAAAGTAGACAGGGCAGCGCCGGACAGGAGAGGACAGGCACGAGAGGACAGGACAGGACAGGCCTGTCCTGTCTACTTCTGGTTCCTTTTTTGTGCTTTGTTTTTTTTGCGCGCTGATTTTCAATGATAACATGACGTAATTCTTTAAAGATATTACGACGGTTACGGCTACAGTCTGAACCCGGCGGTACGCCCCAGGATAAGCTGCCCTAATTTGCACAAATAATGCTGAACCAAAAATCAGTGTCGCTTCTTTTACACCACATGCGTTGGATGATGCAGTGTTTTTTCACCTCACCTAAAAAACCACGTTCAGTAAGAAAGAGTGCCACTCGATAACACTGCGGGGACAACTTCCCCTGCAGACTGCAGGAATTGGAAGGACGTCACAGAAAGCGCCTACCCAGAGATAGGAAGATCGTAAGGAAGTCATCAATCCCGTGAAAGAACAAGCTAGGGGCAGAGCAGACGTTAGAGGACGCGCGCACCGGCGAAACGGCCCAAGAAAACAAGCCATCAGGGGGAAACAAAGTGGGCCATCAGGCAAGCCAGCCTCGCTTTCGAAACCGCGACTTCATGGCATGAAACAACCTGAGAGTCGAGAAGAAAATAAGGAAGCGGGGATTCCTAGCGTAGGTACCTGTCCCGGGAAGAACAAGCCGTTACACCAGCGTCTACCCTCGCGTCGTGGGAGTTCTGGTGTGTCCCGGCGGCCATGCCAGAATTCCTATTCTGAAGTACGCCACATGCTTGCTGATAGTACTTTTTCCGGCTGAACAAACCATTTCTCTCCTAAATATCAGTCTGCAAACTAGGAATCAATACAAACTGTACAAGGGCTTGGAATTGTGCGAGTTGGTTTATATGGACTAGATATTTCAGCTTGAACGCAAGAAACCACTGACGTTAGAGAATAGTGCGTGTTTTCTTTGCACCGCCCATTGTTTTTAGATTCGAGCTAAAATTTCCAGTCAATAAGAACGTTGCTGGAGTATTGGTTCTGCAGTTCTGTTCCCCATTCTACACCGTTTTTGGGTATACAAAATACGTAGTCTTTTCACTGATGCGATAGAATCGGCCATGAAATCGAGCTGTGTTTCCAGATCACCAGGCGATCGAAATTATTCCGGCACCTGTCCCTGAGATGCGCCTCATCGCCTGCGTTGCGGCGGCACGTTAAACCTTATAGAATCAATCAATCAAGCTGTTTTTTTAGATGCGACGCTAAGGGCATCTCTTGCCGGCGGCCCTGTCCTGCGTGCGTCCGTCGTCCGCGTCCGCACAGCTGCATCCTCTCTCTCTCCGCTCGCCTCCTCTCCTCCTCCGATAGCGAACTCTCTCCCAACATCTGCGTCGCGCTGCGCACTGTGCGCATGTGCAGTACTCTCTCTCTCTCCGCGGTCTCCTCTCCTTCGGGCGTGCTGCGCATATAAGCGTCCGGCCGGTCTCTCAGTCGACGTCGTCCGCGCTTGCGCTTGCGCTTGCTTTCTGCCCTACCGACGATTGCTTGATGTGACGGTTCCTTGAGTGAGTGAACGCCAATGGAACCCCCTTCAGCGTCGCATCACACCCGGGTTCCGCGAGGGGAGGTGGGCGTAATTTTTTTTTGCTCGGTAAAGAAAGTCGTAGGGACGGCGGTGTGTCCCGTCTTTAGTACTATCACTTCGGGGACTTATCTAACCGGAAGTGCCGAACCTCTGAATACCCTCCAATAATCGTGGCCAAGAAATATGCGAAGCAATCGGCTGCGTTAAAAGCAAGCTACTCGGACAATGTAGAGCTATACAATAATTTAGGGGCTCTGTTCCAGGCTCAACAAACCAGGCCATCCCGCACCGCCGTGGTTGCGCTAACAAAGGGATACTGTTTCATGTATCACTCCTGTACTCGGTACCGAATTACAGTTGCAAGTTTTCCTAAAATAATGAGTGGCGTGGTAATAAGTGTTTTCATATTTTTTCAGTTTAAAATTGAAAAAAAAGATGATTCCGGTGAGATATACAAAACATTTGACGTTTTTATAAGACAAAAAACAAAAAAAAAAGTGAACGTAGTTGGAGGCGGCTACAAAATGAAATCAAGTTCCAGCCGCTGTAACAGAATATGAGTAAATAAAGTATATAAATAGAAACTTTTTGTGCTAAAATGGGATTTAAACCCAGTTCACCAGGAGCATCAGCCAAGCGGGGCAGGTACAGCACTAACACCGCACCGTGCCAGAATAAAATAAGGATTATCCGGATACATGAAATGTGATTGTGACTGCACCCCAAACACGATGCAGCAGTGAGAAGCCAAAAATCACTTCCTTTCACCTTCAAATCACCTAAAAGACCTAAGTGCCGGATGAAGTTTTCCGTTAACAAAAAATGGATATAACTGTTTCATGCTGCACGACAAAAGACCCAGCGTAGCTTACGCTCTCAACGTCTGCGCCCGATTTCGCGCCAAGGCACTGATTTGAAAAGCATTTCCCTAACTGCCGATTTTTCTGCAGCACGACGAATTTCCGTGGGGAGGCTCTGTTTTTGCAATGTTATCCTGGTTGAAACACTAATAAAAGGTGTTTTTTTTTCTTTTTATTGTTTGCTTCAACCGCTCACATTTCTATACCCAATACATGTGCTCTTTCCTTCTTGTCTTTTGAAAAAAAACGTGTTTCAAGAATACATTCTTCCTCAAAACCAAAAGGCACCACTTCGAGGACCTCTTAGAGCTTCTCAAGAGTTGTGTATGTGAAAGAATTAACGTTCTTTTGAAACAGTCGGTCGACTTCACACCTGCTGGGGAATGCTGTATAAGCGGGGATCATCTGTTGCTTGCGTCATTTTGTTTCTAGATAGGCACAATCACGCAACTTCCTGCACCCACTCAGCGCCATATTTATTGCGTTGCTTGAAACAGCTTTTTTAAAGATGATAGTCTTTCTTGGGCTACTTAAACCCAGAAATTTGGGTCTGTCTGTATGTCTTTTTTTTTCTTTATTGCTATACTTTGACACACACAAACAAAACACTACCTCTTAAAAACGCTAGCCAGCACTTGACTAACAGAGTAATGGCTAAATTGTTTCATGTTTGTTAATGTTTCAAACACGGGCAACCATTCCGGAGGCTCGGGCTGAGCCCTCCACACTTCAATAATCAGACGAACAGACTCAGAAAAGTACTCTTTGGACCGTTTGGCATCAATGTCGCGATGGCGGATGGCCATGCGCGATTTCCAAATGCCTTGCAGGGCCAGAACCATGACGAGGTCATATGGTACCCCATCCTCGCTTTGAATGGGTAGAAACCTGATCCCGTAGGCATTCAGGGCGAAGTCCTTCTTTAATGTGCGCTGAAGCACATCCCAAAAGAAGACCCCATCCCAACACTCCAAGAAAACATGTTCAACCGTCTCGGGTTTTTTGCATGGGTAACAGTCAACCCCCCATGGAAGGTAGAGACCTTTCTCTTTTTGCCAGGTTTTTACTGGAAGGACGCCCACATGAAGTTTAAAAAAGAACGTTTTAACCCATGGCGGCACTGCCATTCTCTTTACTCGTTTAAGTACGTCCTGCCCAGGCCCTGCACGGTACATGGATCTGTACATCGGCTCAGGCAAAACAATATCCGCAAGGTCATGGTACAGTCTTTTGCGCGTCACGTTTGATAAGTATTCAAGCGTGAAGCGGGCCCGTAAAAACTTTGTTGCCAGTACCACCTCCCGAAAATATCCTCTGGGTGCACCAAAAGTAAAAAACAAAGCAGAAGAAACAACAAAATCAGGTAGCGCCCTAGCTAGCCTCATCTGACACACAGTGCGCAAGAAAGGATCATTCACGTCACGCAGAAGCAAAAACCGATTGACAACTTGTCGCAAGAACAAATGCGAGAGAGAAAGACCCCCGACGCGCACCCGCCGAAACAAGTTCGTCCGGCTCGTTTGTTCCGACGTGGACCCCCATATAAACACTGCAAACACACGGTGCAGAGCCTGTACGTTCTTACGCGAACAGTGAAGTACCTGAAGAAGGTACCAGAGTTTGCTCATAACAAAAAAACACGTTGCACACTGAGGCCCTGACAAACATTGAAAGGCCAGTGCCTTTCCATTTTTCGGCCTTTTCTCGCAGTTCAGCAGCCTGCCTGTGCCAATAAGGATCACTATCAACATAATTTTCCAACGGCACTCCCAAATACTTCGCTGGCGTCGTCTGCCAGCTAAGGCACTCAAACACACTCGGTGTAGTGTCCCAGTAACCATGCCAAAAACCCAAGCATTTCTGCCAGTTTACGCCACTGGCAACAGTTACGCCAGTGGCGTAACAACAGCGTAACAGTGGCGTAACGTAACAGTGGCGTAACCGGCAACAGTTACGCCAGGTTCCACTAGATAGTTTCCACGTTCTGCTTGCAACGCACGTGGAGTAGGGAAACGCGGTTCTATAAACGTTGAAGTAGGGTACCGGGGTCGATTAACGCTTGTCTTCGCCGTACGGCAGCGTTCGCATCGAGACACCCGGTTTGGAGCAGTGGAACGGGGGAAATTTAAAATGATTTAAGCAAACATTTGGCGTCTTTACCTTGGGAGGAGCGCGACGCAAGAGGAACAACACCATGAGAGGTGAGCGGTAAAGCACATTTACTTCGCAAAAGCCGATAAAGACTGTCGTCTTTTGACGGCATTTGCAACGAAAGGAGCAGATACGTGGCCATTTTTTTCTTTTGTCATCACCATCATCTTCTTCTTCATCAACCCACTCAGGTCCACTCCAGGGCGAAGGCCTCTCACATTCAATTCCAACCGCTCCTGACGTGCGCTGCTCGTGTCCCCAGTTTACCCCCTAAATTCTTTTCTACTTCTTCCCTCAATTATGTTATTAGTCTTACCCACCTTCTATACTCATCTCTTCGTATCCACTCTGGTACCCTAATTGTCCAGCAGTTGTCTGTTCGTCTCACTACATGGCCAGCCCAATTACATTTTAGATGCGACGCTGAGAGGAGCATCTCTTGCCGGCGGCCCTGTCTTGCGTCCGTCGTCGTCGTCGTCCGCGTCCGCACAGCTGCGTCTCTCCTCCGCTCACCCCATCTCCTCTCGCCGTGATAGCGCGCCCTCTCCCCCAACATCTGTGGCGCGTGGAGTGCGGCGCACTCTCTCACTCCGCCGGGCGGTGTGGCGGCGCTGCCGCGTGCGCAAGCGCGCGCGCGCTCTCTGTCGCGCATCGCAGCGCCCTCTCGCTCTCCGTGTTCGGTCGTGTCACTGAGTGCTTCGGGCGCGCTGCGCATACAAGCGGAGTGCCGCGCTCCGGCCGGTCTCTCAGTCGACGGTCGTCCGCGCTCTGCTCTCTCCTCTCTCTCTTTTCTCTCTCTCGTCGCATTTTCGTGTTTCGAGAACCCGACGATCGCTCACGCAATTCGAGTTGTGGAATCGACCCAACGAAACGCACAATGGAACCCCCTTCAGCGAGAGAGAGTCGCATCACACCAGGGTTCCCGCGAGGAGAAGTGGGCGTAATTTTTTATTTTTTGAACTATGATGTCTTCTACCCTAGTCTGTTTTCTGATCCAGGTAGCTCGTTTCCTGTCCCTGAGTGTTACTCCTAGGGTCAGGACACCGCATAACACTGTAAGGACGGTGTTCCCAACCGCTTGGCATGCGTGTGTAGCGTGGTAAAACCCTGATTTCCTATGTATTTCCCATACACGTCGTTTGGAAGCTGTAAAAAGAAAAATAGGGTCTCTGTGCAAAGACATGACCGTCGTTGTTACCTGCTAAATACGAAAATGACAGCGTGTGGCACGTCGGTGCGGTTGCAGAGAGATGTAGTAACGGCAGACCTCTGCACAGCATTTCACAGCATCTTGACTTCTTTTTGTGGGGAAAAAACTGAAGGAAGCTCGCACCAACGGGTGAGGCTCGAAGGTAGCGAAGCTGTACGCAACTTTCACGACCATCCCGACGGTTTTAGTGGACGATTGCATCCGGTTGGCCTCTTCGCTGCGGCAATGACCTTCAATTCATCTTTGTTACAATAAGGAGGCTCATAGCAACGCGTAAGACTTGAAGTTAGCGACGCGTTACAAAACCTTCGCAACCATCACGACGGCTTAAGTTAACGATGCAGCCGATTTGCTCTTCTTCGAGCTGCAACAACCTTTACTTCGTCTTTGTTGATATAAGGAAGCTCAGGATAGTGCGCAAGGCTTGAAGTTAGCGGAGCTGTACGCAACCTTCACAACTGGCACGATGGTTCAAGTCGACGGTTGCAGCCGATTTGTTTCTTCTTCATTGCTATAACGACCTTTATTTCATCTTTGTTGCTATAGGGAAGCTCCCGGTAACACGTAAGATATAAAGGGGGTGAAGCTGTACACAACCTTAACAACCATCACTACAGTTTAAGTCCATGATTCGAGCCTATTTGCTTCTTCTTCGCTGCTGCAACGACCTTTGCATCACGTTTGTTACTATAACGAAGCTTACGTAACACGTACGGCGCTGCTGACGAGGGGTAGCGGTTCGATGCGGCCGGGGGTGGCGACGCTCTTTGGCCCGTTTGCGTTGAACGGGTTCATTTTTCTAGGAACACCGACGTCTCTTGGCAGCATTCTCTGTGACCATGTGGTCCGTGTTGGCTTTCTGTGCTCGTTTCCGTTCTCCATCCAAAGCGCGACGGCCCTCAATGCGAGTGACCTTCTCATCTGGCGTCTGTACGAAGCGTGGGCGACCCACTTTTAAGGCCTGCTATTGCACTACCTCCTGGCGCATGCGAATCATTAACGCACAGCCCTATACAGTGGGCGGAGCCATAACTAGCGAGTGACGTGAGCACTGTGATTTCGATAGGGAAAGTGTTGACACAATTACGGCGAACGCTGGAGTTTTTTTGTTTAATCTTTGCCAATCTTCCTAAATAGGTATTTTTGGCCTTACCAACGTGCGCCGGGGAGGCTTGGCGGTCTTCGCATGGCACACAAACACGAGCCCTCGGTAGTTTTGTCGGGCGCTCGCCGGGAGGCACCCGATCACGTGCGCTAGGGATGTTCATGGTATTCTTAACTACGGGCACAGAAACACGAGCCCTCGGTAGTTTTGTCGGGCGCTCGCCGGGAGGCACCCGATCACGTGCGTTAGGGATGTTCATGGTATTCTTAACTGCGGGCACGAAAATAGAACGATCAGCTGAATAGCTCTGCTGGTAAAAGAAGGCCCAACGTCGGGGGAGATAAAAGGTAGGCGATACCTTTTTCGTTTCTCAGTAATATTCCGCACTGCTTCAGTTAAATTTAGTGGCGTATGTTGGTGATGACTTCCTATCCTACCTTTCATTCGATGAAGGAATGAAAAGGCTTAGAATTTGCGTCCAGTAATATTACATCGGAACAGCCACACTTGAGTTGTGGTGGCTCAGGTAGATTTTGATGTGAGAAAAAGAGGACACTATCCCCCTCGGCCTCCCCGCACCCCCCCCCCCCCACCCTCAAAAAAAAAAAAAGACAACATGGACCGCGAAGCGCTTAAGTACACCTCTCTTCACCGCCCTGAGACAACCTTAGCGAGTGTAAAACCCAAAATTTCATAGAAAAGAAAGCTACTGCACCTGAAAGAACAAGTGCCATGATGATGTACGCGGGAGAGCGGTAAACTTTATGTTAGAAGTCCGTAAGCTTTAGCCGCATAGGACATAAATCCCGGCGTTAGCATTTTAACTACTAGTTGTAGAGCCCGTGTTAATAAGGAAAATAGAGGTAAGCTGTAATATACCCTACTGCACACCATAACAGAAGTGTTTAATGAGCACCAAGGCGCATTAAAAAATGGTTGTCACTGAATTGTGATTCATATTGGTGTTCTCCTTCATACCTCAAAACTAAAAGTATATTTGAAGTTCTCAAAAAGCTTATACGCATGCAGATTGTACTAATTTCTATACCAGACTTTGTAGGTACGACAATCACACGTAATTTCATCATCCGTTGTTGTATGCATGAACGACGTGAATGTGTACTCGGCGTTTCTGGAGTGTCGTGGTGAAGTGTGAATATGTATCAGTGCACTAAACGTTGTAACTTCTCGAATTTTCCGTTTCAACTACCTTACAGGTGGCACAGACAACGTCCGAATTTTCTCTCAGGACGAAGCTTCATTGCTCCTGGTTAAGAACCAGACAAGAGTTCGTATAATGAGTCTGACCAAGGTCAAGCCAGCACTTTGCCGATTTGCGTAGAGGAAAAGCGTCTACTGTCTCTTTCGCTCCAAGGGGAGGGAGCGCAGAGGGGTGACAGAAAGAAAGAGTAAAGGCATCTGCCACCAGAAAATGATTGATACAATGCGCTGGCTCTGTGAAAATTTACTGCGCGGTCGCGCCTAAAGCGTCAACTCCGCCGAGGAGCGTCTGATTTTTTTTCTAGACGAATTTGTATTACTCGCTAGATGATTAATTACTCGTTATTACTCGCTAGGCTCGCTAGACGAATTTATATTACTCGCATTGAATTGTAAGCAGTTTTAAACGAAAGCTTTCTCAGTAAGAACGATGGCATTCTGTAGAAAAACTAAGTGATTTTCCCATAGATTGGTTGGTCGGCCAGAACGTTCTGGTGAGAGATCTCTGGACACGCAACTTGTACGTGAAACACGACTTCTATGTGCCGAAATGGTTATTTGAAAATTGCCAAGAAGGAAAGGGTCTAGGTAAGAATATACACGCGTCGATCATGAAGGAGAAGCACAATGGTGTACCTTTATCTTCTAAGCCACCTATAGGTATACATTTAAATCTCTCGTAGATGCCTTCGCTTACAACGCAAAAAAAATGTCGCATGGGTTCCTTCTTCCATTACGGTTAGGGTCTTTAAAGGTTTGACGATCCGTTGGACGCAATTTCAGCAAAGGTTAGACGCACTTTTGTGAAGTTTTCACAGCGTTTTTTTGGGAAAAAGCTATGGCACTTCCCTTGCCCTTCTTTACGAAGGGATAGTAAGGTTTTTTTGTGTAGTTAAAGCAACGCGTTCGCGTAATATAGTAGCAGTGGAAGGGAGACCTTTGATCAGTGAGGTGAGATACTGTGGGAAACTGGTGCGCAGATGATCGTCCACTGATTCCCAGCCACCGACAGTCTTTCAAATAAGGACATTGCAATCTGCAACGATTGAATTTTGCTCACAATGATACAAAAATCGTCTGCTCAGAGATAATGAAGTGGTGGGTATGAGGGTGGAAGGGCCTTGTGATAACCACGTTACTTGCTCGGCTTTGTGTAGTGATGGAGACAAAATAATCTGGAATCCCGCCGCCGCCACCGGTGCCGCGTCGCCGGCGTCGCTGCCTAGCTCCGTCCGCTATCGAAGAGGCGCAGAGCAGAGCAGAGCGAAGAAGTTCTCGAGCCGACGAGAAGTGGAAGTAACATTTATATACAGTATGTACAGTGTAAGCAAACGTTACATGACTCACACAAAGGCGACGGCACCTTTTCACTAGGTGCCGCCGAAGAGTGCCGCCGGAGGGAAGCCGCCGAGGAATGCTGACGATGAGATCCTCCGGGCTTGTTTTATACCCCGAGAAGTTCGTTGTGGCCCCGAGAAGTTAGAATAGCTCCAATCAAGGCTCTCGCTGCCTGAAGTTTGAATTCCGACGAATGGTAGCGAAGCGGTGAGTTAGCTGCGCCGCCAATGGGGAAAGGGAGGGCGAGGCCCACGCCGTCTCCGTGACCTCGCCTTCAGGCGTAGCGACCTGCCCTTATTTGGTCGTTTTCGAATGCGGGATTCGGCCGCGCCGCCGCGACGAAAGGGAGAGGCGCCTTGGCGGCGGGGCAAGTCTGGGCAATACAGCCGTGGTGGTTTGACCCGGTTTGGACGAGGCTTGACTCAGCCTCGCTTTCGGCGCGTCGCCCCGTGCAACGTATTTGGGCCAGGCGCTCTGGCACAACTCTGCTCCCGCAATTGGCCAAACCAAGCAGTGTGTCTTTTGTGAATCCATAATTGCGATAAGAAAATGCTTTCAGGTTGTTGCCAGAGAATTTAAGGAAGAGGTTTCTGGCTTAGGTAAAAGGTTTTAGGCAAACAGTTTTTTCACGTTTTCGTTATCGCAATAGATTTCTCCTTACCCAAGGGCATCCGAATGACTTTTAGAGATACGGTTTTTTCAACTCGTCATATATCGCACCTGCGATAAGCTGGGATTAGCTCGTATTTGCTGTCCATTTTCCGCATTCGACTGCCGTGAGCAATTCCATGCACGTTCGCCTTCGATCAGAGACTAAGAAAAAACGTTGCACGCCTTGATGTTCCGTCGCCGCCTACCCCAATGCACCACGTCGACAGGCTGTGTGAACGAAGTGATGCCACATTGTTTGCTCAACTAGTCACGCAACATATGCCAAACGTAACCCACTCACATCCATTGACAAACATGTGCGGCTTCGCGCCTGCAAATGCAAGCCAGCGCGCACTTTCGCAATACGCGACACGATGACAGAAACACGTAGGTGCCGGAACCGTTGCTTCAGAAGTATAGATAGCACAGAGCCGAAAGTAGGGAAAGTAGGCGTTGTAGAGCTTCGGTGAAAAAAAACACAATGTGCCCAAACCTATATTCGCAGCGCCCTCACGCACGTACTCGCACGCACTGAAGCGCCCGCGGTGTCTGTTTTATCCAAGCACGATGTGGAAATGTCTCGCAGCGCACGTGCCTAGGGGACTACTACCGGTCTTCACTGAGTACGGGCCTCCCGGAATACAAATTTTCCGGCAGATAAACGGAGCATGAAAGACGCAAATGGAACAAGCGAAGTGTACGGAAGACTAGAAAACGTGCTCTGGAATAGAAGAAAGCGTGTATGTGGGTTAAAACAAAAGATGGAGAAAGGGAGGAGGGGTGTTGAGCCTGTCGAGCTGACAGAAAATGGATGAACAGCTCCACGAATGGTGTTGATCCTTCGGTATCAAGACTTTTTTGGGGGGGGCGGGTTCTCGTTTCGGTGCGGTATTCCCAGATATTTTTAGCCGGCCCTATCTCACGTTTCTAGAATTGGCCGTTTCCTTCGCAAGCCAATCATTATAATGCCACGTCAGTGAATATTTGATTACGCTGTCGTTGAGTAGGCTACCCACAGAAGCACATCAGTTTTATACCTATTTTGCACATGCTCTGTTTATTTTTCTTTTTTTCTGCCGCGATGCCAGTTTTATTTTTGTCACTTTTTACGCAACGACATGGTGGTAATTTTATGAAGACGCCTAACCCACCTCCCGACCATTTCGACACCTCTTTCGCCGGTGTCCCATGGTCTGTTCCCTTCTCAGACTGTGTAGGTTTTCCTAGCCTCAGCACCGAAGGTTACAAAGCTGGCTACATGGCCATCATAATACTTGGCTCGTACCTGGGGAACTTCTCATTGGGTCTTCGTCTTGAACTGCCGTTTTTAGTGTGATGCATTTTGTTATTTTGTGTCAACTGGAGAGTGAATTTTTTCTACAAATGCCGCGAATGGGGCTGACGAATCCGCGCTGGCGTGAAGCACCTTTTTGTACGTTTGCAAGAAGGAAGCAGCAGAGCAAGGCGCCATTGCCTTCGCTTCTGCAGCTTTTGTTTCTTCGCATGGGTGGCGGAGGCGGAGAAACCATGGCGGGGCGAGCCCAGTGGTGGCTATTTTAGGAACTGGAAAATAGGGAAGGTGGACGGTGGCGGAGCCGCGAATTCCCTTCCCCGCCATTTCGACACTCGTCGTCGTCGTCGTCGGACGTATGGCTGCCCGCTAACACCGCGGCCACCAACCATCACCGCCGACGGTGCTCTGGTCATTTGAAATTCAAAGCAGGAACACGAGCGTATAGGCATCAGGACTGGGATACGTCTGTACAGCGCAGCCCGGTTCGCTCGGCTCGTTCTGACATAGCTGGCTGTACGAGAAACATAAAGGTGCACCCGCGCTTAGGCGCCCTTTTCCCGTCACTTACAACCCTCTTTCTGTTGTTGCTCTGTCGTCTCGGGGTGCCTTTCCTGCGAGACACGCGTTAAAAGACGACGACGACGACGAGGCGTATTATACCGCGCGTGTGCTTTGCTGTGTGGGACGGCAACCATGCTTACCCATTCTGGACTCACTAGATTGTCCGCTAGATAAAGGCGAAATGGGCTGAGGTGCACAGCGTTACGAGACGAGACAATAGTCTTGTGCGGGTTTTCACGTCTTGACAGTTATATGTTTTGTACATTTGTGTTTTCTCTACAAGAATGCTAGGCAGAAAAGAAAACCTGCGCCGAAGAATCAGAAACTAATGAAAGGAGGGATCTTGAGAGTCGCACTGCGCTGGGAAGAATTTTGCCTGGAACACAGCTCTGCGCTTAGAATTTTCTATCGAGGTTCTAAGCCACAGCTATTTACACTGCTTCGTTTTATAACATCCAACAATATCGTGTTTTTCGTTTGTAACACAGCGCTCTTGAACAGGCCGCGATGCAATGAAATTCAAAAATAGACCTATGCAAGATAATACATTATAGATAGAGAATAAGGCCTTGTGTATTGAAGCAAAGACATTCTACGGAATAGTAGACATGTAGAGGAAGACGGAGATTTTTACGGAATAACAGAAGTAAGAAAAAATTGCATGGGCTGAAAGGTCACCCACAAAAGCCGCGCGTGCTACGCAAATGGTTTGGGGGTGGCAGAGCCACGCATACTGGCTGCGTCGAGTGCTTGCGAAACACGTCTACATTCCTACGTCCGTACTACTTGACGGAAATTTAAGATAGAATTTTCCGAGCGAATTTCTAGCCTATAAGTTCGAACGCCTTTCAATCCTCAATCAAAATTCCAGCTGTGACTTATAATCCGTTTATATGTCAACGAGGAGGTACAAACTATGTGGTAACTGACATTTTACTTTCTCTTTCTTAAGTTAAGATGATGCAGGTATCCTGAAAGCTGTTTCTCAATATAATGTCGTTTACCCCAAGGCCATTATTATCATTCCTCAATCCATACGGTTTTCCCCCTTGTAAAGGCTCCCTGCAGCAGCGCAAGCGTACTAATGGGACCATACAGACAACATACAAGTTTGATTCGTTAAAAAAACTTTATTGTCTGGATACCAATTATACTAATTATATCGCAAACTTCAAAAAAGTGGTGTACAAAAGAACACGTATAAAGCAGTGACGATTTCCCAGCCACTTTCCGGTGATTTTGACATGACGCCACAGAATACTTTTTGTTGGATTCGATTCCGCCGGCCTAAGCCACCTCAGTAAAACATGACTTGATTTTTAAGTGACATCTCCTCAGTTTGACTGTATCACTTGATTGCAAGCATGCTGTTAACACACCCATACCTGTGTTTGTAGTTCTGGCACAACTATTTCACTCCTGCACATAATAAATCGCGGTAGCCCTAAACTAGAAAGATTTTCAGTTATCCACTTTTATCGCTGAAAGAACGATTTTCCTGGCATGATAAAAGCTTAGTTGAATATTCTATTTTATCTTCATCACCTCTGTATACGGTGGCCGTTCAGTTCCACGTACGCTAAACAGGCGCTCACGCAGAAAATATATGAGGGTTAAGCCGGCGCATGCCTAGGACGCTGCGCGTTAACCTCAGTGCTTCGCGCTCATGTGTACGCTTCATCAACTAGCTTCTGGATGCGAGCGTGAGAATTGTTTTTTTCTGTCGAGATCGCGGCACGGCAGAGGGCGAGTTTCAACACTGCAGCCGATCGATGCTTCCGAACGCGAGGGCGACGAACCTTAGACTTCAAACGCGATGTGTTGTGTGGATTATTGCTGCGAGAGCGACTATGTCGACATTCTGAAAGGTATACAAGCATGCAACTAACAAGTTCTACCGTGACCGCACCTGAAGCACGTGGTCGATATGATGTGGTCTTCGTTAACCTTTGTTAGTGTTTATGAACGAATGGGGTAGAAGTTGCGTCTGGGTTTAAGTAATGTTCGATGCTAAGGATGAGCGAAGCTCTCTGGAGCTATATATATAGTTGCGTCCCGTTCTTCCAGTGCCCAACACGCTGCTCCAAAAAAAGTGGCATCAGTTTTTTTTTGTTTCCTTTTTTAACTGCAAACTTTGCATTCCTCTCTGGAGTCGCATACATATTGTCACGGCATGGCCTGCCACATGCCTGCCACAAGATTGACCAAACAATAAAAAGACGCCTCGTGTGAAACAAAGCTCAACCATCCCCTGCAACTACAGAGGAAGAAGACCAGCACGTAGGGAGAGAGGAAGAACTCGGTGGCAGCGGCGCTAGGGCGTTACTTTTGGTTGTGCACAAAGTCGCCTTTAATAAATCTTATATTCATCCTTTCACCGCTAGTATTGTCCCCTTGAGGTTGTGCCTCACTACAATATGCACTTTGCTATCTCACATTAGCCCCACCAAAAACCGATGTAGTGTGGCTGGCTGCTCAAGTCAAGAATCACACGCCCCCTTGCGCGGTGATAGTGTTAACCAGCCTTCAAGTTGCAATGAGCAACCTTTAACACATCAACAGCCCTGTATAGGCCAGCGAAATGTCCTTACCGTTACGTCGCGTGCACTACCGCCATGTTTCTTCTCTGAAATAACGTCGCACGAGCACAACCGCAGGTGCCTGAGACGGAAGAAGCAGCAAAACAAACCACCATTCTTGGCAAGGAAGCAAAGTAGCCACGGCTGCAGATGCTTACCTGCCGCAGCTTCCGCCCCTAATGTCTCCGTTAACACCTCGGGCGCAGTAAGCTGGTAGCGTAAATCACGTTCCATATCTTCTCCAGGGTCTCTCTTATTATTCTTTTCTTTCCTTGTTGCCATAAGAGAAAAGCAGAATTCCGCCTGTTTATTTTGTTTTTTTTTTCGTTTTCTAGTGTTCTCTCGGCCTCTTGAGAATCCTCGCTAGTGCAAGCCATATATGCTTGCTTTGAAGATGGAGTCTCAAATTTCCCGTCTCACGATAATGCGCTTGATAGCTACGTCGAGAAGGTGGATCCCGTTCACTCGCCGAAAGCTAATAGTCGTTTCGATTAGTAATTGTCCCGCGGCAACTTTTACGGCTCGCCGCTAGACGGTCGTGTCGGTTTTCGCCCTGTCCCTTGTATTCATTCCTGTTGATCTTTTTCTCTGTGTACCTGCTATTTGCTCGCTGGCTCTCGACTAGGAAAGATTAGCCTCCCATTTCGTGTGCGGCTCGTTCTCGGTTACGGCCGCCATCAAGGGGCAGGATGAAAGCACCGGCTTCTACTTAGCTACCAGGTACCGGCCTTTCATGGCCGGCTGTTGTGTTACGATACTACGGGCCCTTCTTCATGCGGTGCGCGTTTCAACATATACCTTGTAGAGTTTGCGGAAGGGGCGGTAAACCTGGATACAGTATTAGAATACCTAGAAACGTCCTTTGTTTTTTCGTTGTCTTGATATTCTTGGGCTAGGTTAGTTCTAACTTGTTTTAAGTGCGAATGCACTTTATAAGCGACCCTGAATTCCGGCGACCGCCGTCCGTCCACATAGCAACAGCTGCGGGTGCGCGCGCTCCTCGTCTTCCTTGGCAACGGGGGGAGATGGGCGCGCGCTGCCTGGCCGCTGACATGGCACATACCCACTTGGGGGATTGGCCAGGAATCGGGCGTGAGATGGGCTAATGCACCCGCTTAAAGGAGTACTGACACGAAATTTCAAAGCTGAGATCCGCTCTAGCAATCAAGTACAACGAGAACACAAATAGGTGTCTGTGAATAAATGCATCTTTCTTTCTTTGTAGTTGTGTGTGTGTGTGTGATCTCTCTTTCGCGAACATTACCGAACCGCGCAAATTCAACTCGTGCATTCGCACTTTCACATTCTTCCCCTCGGGGAAATGCGTGGAAATTTTTCGTTTCAGTTTCTCACGCATGCGATGCTGCATAACCGAATTAGGTTTGTGTTTTACAGAAAACTGGGTTATGGCAAGGGTTCCGTGTATTTCTCTTGTCAACCAACAATCATTGCTGTGTTATAACTAAGCTCCTAATTTGATGCAAAAGCTCGATGAGCCCGCCTGTGTGTGTGTGCGCGTGTGCGCGTGTGTGCGTGTGTGCACGTGTGTGTGCGTGTGCGTGTGCGTGTGCGTGTGGGTGTGTGTGTGCGTGTGTGTCTTCGCAGCGCGATGCGTTCCTGTTTTTGCGCGTGTTTACTTGTTAATTTCGATGTTTTCTTGCTTTTGATTGCCCCCTAAACAGTTTTAAGTTGGCAAATTGCTGAAATAAATGTTTGAATTTGCTTTTCTTTTGTCGTTGTTACGAGTATTCTGCCTACAGACCGTCCTCTTGGACGCCTATGATGTACAAGATGTGCAATTGTGCAGGGAGTGTAGATTCTGTGCCTAAAAAAGGCGTTCCCCGATTCCCCACGACGAACAAATACGTCTGCCGGCAATTGTAGTCTACTAAGCAAGATGAAATGACGTCGAGGAAGGGCTGCTCCCAGCACTTTTGTCAGGAGTTGATACTTTTTTCACTGCTCATCCACAATCATAGATTTGGAATTGCTCATACCGAAAGGGCATTACGACCGATGCTTTTAAAGTTTATCCGCAAACTTGGCGTCTCGGAGATTACGTGTACGCAAACGAGAGCATGGCGGCGCTAAACACGTGTGTGTTTGCCTTTACACTATGCAGACTTGAGCAAAATTTTACCCCGTCTTTCTCCAAGAATGCGCTGCTGTTGTATTGAGCTTAACGACTTTTGTGTATTGTTACTTCAAACGCAGTTGTACACTCGTGTAAGGAATGCAACATTTAGGCACTCCAAGAACGCAGCCTTAAGACAAGGAATGCAAACAAGGCAAGACGTCTTTTCCGGTTGTTCAGCGTCTCTCGCGTTGCCTCTTTTAAAGCACTAAATAATGCACATTAAACAATCTGCGCAACTCCCTATGCACCTTGTGCACCAATTTTAAGATTTGTTTACTGTTTCTGGTTTTCAGCAGCCTAAGTATGCGGCTCTCACTATTCGACATCATTTCTAGGCTCTGTCAACACGAGTTCGGCCGTCCCTGCTATCGGCGTTCTCTTCCCAGCGCTTGTGCAAACAAAGGGTGGCTCGCTGGCATGCGCGAAGCCGTGAAATTTTTTATTTACGTCCAAGGCTCCGCGACGCGAGGTTCCCCTCGGTGTGATATGTTTACGCTGTGCTGAACGCGAAATCAATAAGCGCACTCTGAGCAGAAACCAGCAGAGTCACGTTCTCTGGACTGCAGCATGCTACGATTAAGGCTGAGAATTCTGCCTAGCTCACTTTTAAAGGACCATTTGATAGAATGAGGAACAAAGTACTAACCAAAGGCACTTTGTGCTCTACTTCGTTTCTCCTCATTCCTCCGTCTATAGCCGAAATCAAAGTTAACCCTCGTCAATCATATTGCGGGAATAATACAGCGCTCATGTGGTCAAAAATGTGTGCTGTTGATCAGTGGAGAATAGCGGCCGAAGACGAAGAACTCGGAACCACAGGGCGCATGTGGAGAGAGTTGATATCAAGTGGAGCTGGCAGAGGTGAAGCAGCTTCCTTGCAACTGCCATCATTGTTGATACGGCCGTTGCTTGCCGTCTCATCGTGCAGTGGAACGTGAAGCGAGGGCAGGCCGAGCAGGCGAAATAGAGAAATAAATGCAGATGAAAGTGACTAAATGACGGTACTGGTGGACCACTAGGGCGACCTGCAGCTAATGCCGCTGCTAAAGGGAAGAGATAGAACGCAAGGAACAACTAGCCCAGTATGCGAATGGCGGTGTTGCGGGCTTCTGAAGCTAGAGTATAGCGTCCCCAATCCGGCTTATTCTCAAGCCCCCAAGACAGACAGACAGACAGACAGACAGACAGACAGACAGACAGACAGACAGACAGACAGACAGACAAATATATATATATATATATATTTAGAGAGAGAGAGAGAGAGAGAGAGAGCGAGAGAGAGACGAGAGAGAGAGAGAGAGATTAGAGAGAGATGATAGAGAGAGAGAGAGAGAGAGAGAACGAGATTCCTATGAATTCTTACAGATTTGTTGTTGGATCTGCCAATAATTTTAGCATCATCATTTGGATGAGCGTTACGTTCTTTTCAACCACTTATAATGTGTGGCTTGTGTACCTTGGGACGAGGTCTTAAGGTTTTGAATTGCATCTCTTCTCCTGGTAAAAAGAATTACCAACTAAAACTATTTATCCTAGAAATTATTGTATTCGAAACGGTCGAGGAATCCCGAGGCTAGCTTAAATTCATTTTATTTATAGGAGCATTACTAACTCATTACACACATGATCCCTACCCCTGCCCCCCAACCCCAATGGTTTCGCAAGAGTCTATATTTAGGCCATCACAAAACATTCAGCTTCTTTCAGAAATTTTCTCTCTGCAGTGTCTGGCTGGGTAATTCCGTGCAAGCCTTCACGAGGATGTAGGAACAAAGAACAAAGGCTCCCTGTATGAAAGCGGGCGGGGCCACGATAATGACTAATGTTTACAGCTATAAAGAACAAGGACGAAAAGAAAGATTGAAAAAAAAATTGAGTGCTGCTTTCTTCTCGTCTTCATTTTCGTGCTTTTTTGTTACTTTTTGTACTTTTCATTGTTATGAACTGTAAACTGATGTCATTATTGAGGAACAAGCCCAACTGGTTCCAAGTCACCGCATAAAGGCCGGGATAGGTGCTTAACGAAACCCCGAAGGGCTGAGAGCATACAAAGCAGCACAGTAGAAGGATATTCGTATTAATACATAAGAAACTGAGCGTAAAAACACAAAGCAGGAAATACGCGCGTCAGCAAGATTATACGGCCTCGGGGAAAGGTGCTTGCTCTGCGTGATTTGGGTCATTCCTGTCCCCAGGAGATGATCTTGCGGCCGCATGCCGGATGCTGAGTAGCCTGGTTGGTTGCCGAAGTGAAGGAGGTCCAGAACCAGCGCAGACAGCGAGCAGCGGCAGGACGGAGAAAATAATTGAACAAAGCGAGGCAATTAGATCCTCTCGAAGATAAAAAAAATGGAGTTCCCGACTATCACACAACCGGTCGTAAACGTTCGTCCTAGAAGACGGTATTTTGTACGGGCGGTACCGCATACTGCCTGGAAGAACATTAATGATGGTTGTTGCGCCAACCTCTGCTTTGAATCTGCCTTCGATTCTGCCATGAAGCTTCGAGGGCCGGCAACCCGCAGGTACGGCGAACCTCAATCCAGGTACTGGGAGTGTTCAACTGTTCGGTCGTACACCCTTACATACGGCTTTTTGTCGTGTATTGGGGCACTGTCCAAAAAAGAAGGTTAACAAAGCAATGGATGCATACAGGACGAGCAGGTACCGTGGAATCTGGCAGAACCAATACAACAGCCTTCTTTATTCGCATGATCCGAGGGATAGACGTCTAAGCCCACGCGAAAGAACAGCCCAACTTTAACAAGTATGCAGTCGAACAACAAGGCCGTGGCCCACATAAAAGAAAACATTCGTTCGGTTGTCACCATGACAAAATAGCTCACGTGGGCACAGCTCCAAAACGCTGAAGGATATGAATGTGTCCTGGAGACTAGAGTTACGTGGTGAGCTCGAAGACGGCAGGAACGTGGTCCTGTCCGCGCCGGGAATCGATTCCCTCACAGAGCATTGACCCTGTCTCCGAAGGCACCGGCTGCATCACAAAGCAGAGACCGTCGGCGCCAGCTTCCGACGCACAGGAAGAAGGAAGTGCCCACAACAAAGCCTGTGGAATAAAGAATAGCAAGGCTGTGTCCGAGCAGAATACCTGATTGTCTTGAGGGAACATGAAACTCTTCGAGACACCTTCAGGGTTCAAACAGGAAGCGACTGATGCACTGGACGTCCCGAGGGTGTCTGTGGTACAGTGCACGATTGTCGCCTGTTCCTGAAGCCTGCACCGACCCGATATGCCACCAGATCCTACAGTGCATGTAGACCACAAAACCACCATTTTGTGTATCAACACACTTCAGGGCTATCACATCCGCGTACGCAGTAAGAAAGACAATGCACATATAGGTTCCTACTATTGGTGGTGAGCGCGACCACGGGCGGCGCTGCGGAGCGCGCCTTCGTGACGTCGGCTTAGGGATTGTTGCATTTGTCGTCTGCTTCACTGGGGCTCGCTCTCCCTGCTGTTTCTCCGAGCTCGATTAGTTTTTGATGCTTGTCCGCAACATCGTTTACGTGTGAGGGACCTTTTACCATAATAAAAGACCTAAAATTGGATACACTAGCTCAAGGCGTGATTTAAATTATAGTTTTTGATATCGCTCCGTAAGAAACATTGCCAGTGTCGCTCCATCCCTGCGAAGCCGGTCCTGTGCGGAGCGCAAAGAATCGGCGCTAGGTGTCAGCTTCTGTATTCAGCAATCTTTCGAAGAAAGGGAACAGCCATAGGGCAGTAACCAAAAACAGCGAAAATTCAAGACCAAAACAAATTCCAAGCCTTCGGGGCTGTCGGCTTTAGCAGAAGGCATTACGATTCCCTGTAATCGGGTGTAAGGTCAAACCTTGCCGAACGCTCGAAAGTATTGATTCACATCACTTTACGTTGTCATGGCATGAACGCATGCCGACATGCATGCGAACATGCCGACATGCATGCCGACATGCATGCGTCTGCATGCCGACATGCAGACGCAACAAATGTACGATGAGTTCAAAATAACATTACTGTCTGTATAGGTGCGTGCCGGTTTTATACCAGGCTTCTAACCAGTATGAAGGCTTATTGAGCAAAACGAGTCACGTGTAAGGTAAAAATACATTAACAGTATGTTTGTTCGGACCTGTATGGATATTTCGGTACATTTCCAACAGCCGTATCTTCCCACTATTCACGTATTCGTTATAGTAAAACTACACTCAAGAGGAGGAGGACAGAAGGCGGAGGAGAAAACTTTAACAATAAAACCCAGCTGGCTAGTGTGCGCGTTCCCTAGTCCAGGACAAGAGGACAGGAGTAATTTTGTTCAATTCATGAAACGTTATCCCGAATAATCCCGGATTTCTTCTTTAAGTCCAAAGAGGCTGGAAAACAATAAAGAGTCGCTTGGACATATTTATCGGTTTCGATTCTTGTTATACTGAAAACCGGCACGTATACTATTTATTGCGTTCGTTAGCGAGTATATCGAGCCTTCAACACCGTAATCATGTCATAACTGTTCGGGTTGAGATTCAGTTCGTTACGATAACGATGGTTACGATAGAAATTCGTGGCACAAAAGCCACCTTCGAGTACTCTGGACAACGTTGTCTGAGCCGTCTCGGGGTGGCGTTGCACAAACCTCTACGCATTTGAATGTGAATAAACAACGCACGCTGCGGATATACGCATCTGCTTGCGCGCAGACATAACAAAATTCAATTTCTGAAGAAGGTGCTGCATGCCTAACAGCCGGAAAAAAATATTAACAAGAACTTTGTGATCCTCCCAAACATCTTCAAACCTCCTAATCAGGCGTTTGTGACGCTGCAGAAAAATTATTGCGTTGGGCACAGAAAAAAACATTCATCCGACAGAAGTCAACCACAACGAAAGAAATAGAAGACAACCTTTTTATGTCCTGCTGTGCGATGTGTGTGTAGAGAACCACTCCTTGGTGCGTACCAATAGACTGTTGAGTCACCATAAGAGCATCTCAAAAATACTTTAGGGAATCATGCGCATTTTGAATAGTTATCGAGGAACTCCGAGCACTCAAACGTGGCAAATGAGCTAGAAAGGACGTGTTACAAGCGATCTTTTGATCAATGCTCTGAAAAAAATTAAGTCTCTCTGTCCTCGTTTCCAGCAAACTTGTGCGTGATAGAGCTTGAAATTATTCAGACGTATGAGAAGCTGAAAAAATAACTGTATTACTGGAAATACGCTTTTTAAAACACATCAAAAATTGAGAGATTTTTAGAACCGGTGCAGTGTTGTCCCTCGCAAGCGGACGACACCTGCGCGAGTGTAGCAGCGGCGCGAGTATAGCAGACGACAGCGGCGCGAGTACCTAAGCTGACTTCAGAGCCAGGGGGCGCCACTGGAACATCTCACCGTCAATAGAAACCGCGGCTAGACAGAGGACTGTAGCGCTGTATCTGTGTGCTGAAATAGGTTTTTTATTCGCTGTGAATTACTTCTGTATTTTTTTCTTGTCGCTTCTTGGTGTCGTGATTGTCCTGCGACTTGCGGGACAAGTGTGTACATCCTACGGAAATCCATCAAGCCATTTTTGTGTGTGTGTGTGTGGGGTGGGGGGGTAGTGTATTGGAACAGGTGGCATGGCGCCGAGGACAAGAGGCAGCTGCGGTAACATGTAAAAAACATTATTAACAGAGAACAGAAGAAGATGAAGACATAGGAAACTGGGGCATAGCCAATAGGACAAGATCCAAAGACGAGGAAGAGAGGGGCAGTCGTCGCAATTCTGCTCCGCGTATAAGCTTCATCGTCTGGTTATTCTGGAGCGCCAGGCTCTTCGGTGCTGCTTAGGGTTGCCTAAGAAGGCAGCAAATGCAGTAGTTTACTTGGAAGCGCGCATTCCTCCTCTGCTTAACAGGTTCCGGATACTGACTGTTGAAACTTTTCTGAGAGCTTGTAGCTCCGAGGTGAACAGGGAGCAGTTTATCTTTATTGCAGAACCAGGTGCGTTTATGGTGCACCAATGGCCTAGGTCCTTATGTCCACAAAGCACTTTGGTTCAGAGCTTTCTTTCTCCATTGGGTGTAGCAATAAATCAGGTTATTCGATATACTGACAGGAGCTCTCCTCTTTCTATCAATTTCCGGAACATTTTCCCCAAAAAAGCTAAATTTTACCAGCCCGGCTGCTCAATCGTTTTCTCGAAGAATATTTGGCCTCCATGCAGCCAGGTGCTATAATATATACAGATGCCTCTCAACGAGAAGAAAAATCCGGTATAGCAATATTTTCCCTTTCCCTTAACTGCACCTTTTCGCTTAGTCTGGGTGATTTATCCCCATATTCTTCGCGGAATTCCTGGCAATTGTCCCGGTGCTACGAAAGCAGGATGTATCAATTACATCTCCAATGATAATTTGTGATTCTTTTTTCTGTATGCTTAGTCCTTTCTTCCCCTAAACACACTACCCTTCTGCGGACGTTTCGGTCACTCCTGCCACCTCACTCTGAAATTAACCTTCTTTGGGTTCCTGGTCCTGCGGGGTTCACATTCAACGAGACTGCCGACTCTCTAGCTAGGATAGCACTTTCTGGGCCTGTTGTAGACGTCGTAGAGCCGACACCTTTAATAACAGCAGCTAGGTACCGTAGGATGCTGAAACTCCAAGAAACGCAAGAATCGGTTTTGTATTTAAGAGATTTTAATCATCTTAAATTCTCATGGAAACCTGAATGGTGCCCTTCACGCAACTTAGAGATGGTTATTACAGCCTTACATTGTCGAGTACCCCAGTTAAATAGGTACTTACACAGGTCTCGTCTGGCGCCAACAGCTTTGTGCAGCTATTGCAAAAAACACCAGTCTGTCGAACACTACCTTTTGACATGCCGACGTCCTTCCCGACTCAGACGTCAGTCCCTGGAGGGGCCGCTTTACAGTTTGGGGATATCCCTAACAGTGCCGACTATACTATCGTTCGGAGCATCCCAAACAGGGTTCTGACGCCGGGATGTATGCTCTGTCCTCCTGCGCTGCATTGAAAATTCAAAACGATTCTCTTTATGATTGCGATTGGTCACCATCGCTTTGATTTTTTATGATTTTTTTTTTCAAAACTTTTTCCAACCGGTATAAATTATCTTTACTAAGCCTCTCGTGATTAGATAAGAATTCCATCCATTTTAAATATCCTCTGTTGATTGGCCGATCCCCTGATTGAGTATGTGCCATACCTAAAGGCGCAGCAACAACAACAACAACAATTCTGCTCCCCGTGGGACGGCCGGTTCGAGGCACGAGAACACATTGGCAGTCGGACAGTCTGCCTTCGATGTGGTTCGCGCCTTGTACCCTGCATTTGACATCCTCCCGGCTAGCAACCCGTGCCCGTTTCCTCTACCGCGCCACGTAGGAGCCTCTCCTTCTGATGCCGCGGTCCATGGAATGCAATCGGCTTTCACCATGGCAGAGTTCCTGGCTGCGATAGACCAGGCGAAACTTCGGTCATCTCCCGGCCCAGACGGCGTTACGTACGAGGTTTATAAGAACCTCGACGATCCGGCCCTGAGCCGTCTCCTCGATTCCATCAATGAGGTGTGGCTCTCGGGCCAAATACCAGAGTCATGGCTCCGGGCAGATATCATCGCTATACCGAAGCCAGGCGAACCACCCGAGCATCTCCCCAATTTGCGCCCAATCGCATTAATGTGCACCTTGTGGAAACTGTTGCAGCGAATGCTGGCTACGCGAATTCAGTGGTGGATGGACACTTACCGGTGGTACCACCGGCACAGATTGGGTTCAGACCTCGTCTGGGGACAGAGGATGGACTTGAGCATTTATCATCAATGGTGCTACTGGGCGGCCGATCTCGGAAAGTGCGGATTTGATTGATTGATTGATTGTGGGGTTTAACGCGCCGACGCAACGCAGGCGATGAGGCGCGCCGTAGTGGAGGGCTCCGGATTAATTTTGACCACATGGGGATCTTTATCGTGCGCCGAAATCTCGTACACACGGGCGTTTTTGCTTTTCGCCTCCATCAGAAAAGCGGCCGCCGCGGCCGGGAATCGAACCCGCGACCTCGTGCTAAAAGTGCGGACGTTGCTTGCCATGGACATTCACAAGGCATATGACAACGTCAGCCACAGGGCTATCCTGGAAGTTCTCCAAAGCTTACTTGTGCCGGAAAAGGTCCGATCTTTTATCCGGACCTTCTTGACTAAAAGATCATTTTCAGTACGGATTGGTGGAGCTAGTTATGGCCATTTTATGCCCGTCCGTGCAGTGCCTGAGGGATCGGTGATTTCACCCTTCCTCTTTAACGTAGTTATGCTGCCGCTTGCCTGGCATCTTGGCTCCATGCCAGACCTACACCTTTTGGTGTACGCGGACGATATTACAGTATGGACTGTCCACCCAGACCTGTCTCAAAAGCCGCGAGCCTGCAACAAGCTTAAATCGACACACAGAAGTGGTGTGAATACGCTGGTCTCTCGCTTTCAGTCGAGAAGACAGCCATTCTGTCCGTGGCCAATGCTTGGGGCCGTCGTAGATTGGAGATATCCCCGATCGCGCTACAACTCTCCGGCCAGCCTGTGCGCACTGCTACCTCTCTTCGCGTGCTGGGATTGGAAATTTCGTCGTCAGGGTCAGCTGCCTTGTGGCTTCGATCTGCCCGCCAACAAGCAGGTCAAATGCTACACCTTATCCGACGCATTTCACAAAAGGCTGGAGGCTCCTGCTTCAAAATAGCCCGACTCTTGGTGCGGTCAATACTTCAGCCTCGACTTATCTATCAGGCTCAATTCTAGCATACGACCCAAGCGGAGTGGGCCCGACTTGAATCAATAGAGCTGCAATTCACCTGCCTCCCTCAAATAACGCCCATACAATCTCTTCAGGCAGAAGCTCAACTTAACACCCTGGATGAGCTTGTACATCAGCGCCGCTCCGCCCGCCAGCACAAACTTAATTTTGTTGCGGAGGCAGCGGCGTTGGCGATCTACATGGGCCGTCCTCTACCCGCCTTACCAGCCCACCCTGTAACTAGGCCGCCCTGGCTATACCATCAAGTGACCGACAACAGGCCGCTAATAGACTCCACAGTCGGTCGACCGGGAACGCAGACGCGCAGACCGCGGGCGCACCAGTACTAGCGGCTGTGAACCAGCCCAGGTTGTAGAGGCATTTGTGGACGCTGGAGCCCAGGCGGCGTTTTAAACTACGGCGATCCAATGTCCCTCTCATTCAGAAGCGAACCAAAACTGCGCTTATGAATCACTTCGCACTGGCCTTCTATGCTGGCGGAGCTTACAGCCATCCGGGACGGACTGCAAGCGCTACTACCAGCACTTCAAGCCCCTGGAAGTTTTACTGTACAAAATGTACACGGACTCAACGGCGGCCATACGGATTTGCGCCGTGTATCCTCCAACTCGTCCGTTTCAAGAGAGATTCATAAACTGCTGGACACATACCCCTGCCCTCTCCGACTGTCGTGGATCCGGCGTAATACTATCACCGCGCATATTGCGGCGGATACTTCCTGTCACCTCTCCTCGGTTCCACGACCGCTGCCCTTGCTGACAACGGACCCACATGAAAAATTTGTCCAACTAAAGGAAGATCTGCGTCGCGCCACACGCGCTCTCATCCCACCGTGTGGAACAGACCTTCCCAGTGGGCTCACTCGCTGGAGGAGGTCCTGCTGCGTAGACTTCGAGTTGGGGTGGCCCTATCTCCTGCGGTAACCGGGCGTGCCCCACGATACCATGCCCCGTTTACCAACACCTGCCCTTTCTGTACGGCTCCTGCCGAAGACGCCGACACCAACCACCTACTATGGACGTGCCCTTGCCTTAGTGCAGCGAGATCCAGACACCTTCGCGGCACAGGCCTGCATCCTGGGAGACCTCCTGATCTGCACCGATGGCTGTGGGGGCCCCACCACCGCTGTCTTCTGGATTTCCTCCGGGAAACGGGTGCCAACTTGTACCTCTAAGACTTTATGCCAAAGGGCATACTATCGCAAAAAAAAAAACATTGGCAGTCAACCGGACTGCCAGTGTGCAAGGCCGACGCCACGGTACTTATCCAGTACAGCCTGAACGAATGGAGCATCGGCCCGGCCCTTCGATTTCGCTTGTCAGACAGGGCTCAAGCACCGACACTGTCGCCGGAAGCTGTTCTTCCACCTTAGTTATTCTGTCCGCTCTTGGTCGCTGCTGCCATCACCCACCAAGTCTGTGCCCTTCCGCAAGGAACTGTGAGACTGCTGTTTTTTCCATTGAATTGGGTGTGGCATAAATCGCTTGAAGTTCATCACTCTTGGTCCGTCTCACATGACAATCTCGCGACACCCATGAATGTCCAAAGATCCTGCCAATAACATCAGATATGTATTTTGATCTTTCATATTTTGTAATATTAGTGTGTCGAATAATCGTTACATTTCACGCATATTTTTTACATAATAGTTGAATAGTCGAGGAGGAAGATTGTTAAATTGGACTGATTAGGGCGGTGGGCTGCGATAATTTGTGAGGCCTGTGGAAAAGTAGCCATCGCCCGACTTCTGCAATAAATTCTCGGGGCAGAAAATGGGAAAAGCGAAAGAAATACACCCCGCAAAGAACGGTTGATGTGGTAGAACCGATCAAGCGAGTGTCGACGAAGGTGCATTTTTGGGAGAAGGACTTCGGTCTTGGTACCTGGTTGAGGCGCGTGTTCTTATGCTGTGATGCGGGACACTGTCATGAAGTGAAGAGTAAGAAGGCGACGATAAGTCATACCCGCTCTTCGGGCACGTTTTAAAGACTCGAGAGTGCCATCATCAGCATCGTCTTGCGGGGTCACTGACCCCACATTCACGATCCGGCCATTGGGAAGCTGCCAGAGACAGCGGTCGGCTAGAGAGATGATTGTGGAAGGAGAAGGACAGACAGGCCGTATGGGACTGTGACCACGACGTATGCCTGTCGGGCGTCCATACCCCTGGCACGTCTCAGTGGTCGCCCACAACTGAAATCGCTAGGCCGTCTTCTCAAACGTCTTGAACCTTCTGGTCGGGCAATCTCCGAAGGCGGTGCGTCCAAGGAGAGAGGTTCAAGATACAAACGGGAGCACGGAGCGCGCCATGCCAGCGTGGACCCAGACGTATTACCTGGTCGATCGCGGCCCTCAGGGCATGACTGTGCTCGTTTGGACAGACGTACGACGGACTTGTGAAGATGAGAGGCGCATATTCAGACTTTTTACTCCATTTAAACTTCCTGACAGTTTCTTCGAGGCGTGGCACGCTCTTACCGTTTGCCAGTTTTTCTCTGTTTGTGTTTATTTGCTTGGGTTTTGGGGAGCATAAACAGAAAGTATCGTTTTCAGAGTTCATGGTATGTATTATTGTCCAAACCTTACAGACACCCAAGTGAAGACGCCGTTCGCGTGAAGCCTTACAAACCGACATCACCCTGTACTAGTCCAGTTTTCCCACGGTACCAGAGGTCCCGGTGTGCGCAGGAGTTCTCCATTCGCCGCAACCAGCACAAGTGAAATGGCGCCTCCCAGAGCTCGTTCACTGGTACGGCCGCGGCTGAAGCCCGAAGTGTAGCGTCCATCAAAATTGAGGAACGAGCATCGCCACGTTTCCTCACCGCAACCTCAGGGACTTTATTGCCGGTCGCAGTAGGGTGCCAAGAGACGTCGAGGAGGCGTTTTATTTGGGCGTTTGACTTTTAGATGCGACGCTCAGAGCATCTCTTGTCGGCGGCCCTGTCCTTCCTGCGTCGCGTCCGTTGTTGTCTGCGGCGTGCGTCCGTTTCCGCAGCCACTCTCCCGCTCTCCTCTCCGATAGCGCACACTCTCTCGCGAGGGGCATTGGATTGGATTCGATTGGATTGGCTTGGCTTGGCTTGGCTGGCTGGCTACGCTTGGATTGGATTGGATTTGAATTGGATTGGATTAAAGTGGATTGTGTTGGATTGTGTTGCGTCATAGCCGCGGCAGACGCACTGGCGCCGGCGCGTACCCAGGTGAGAGCGTGTGCGGCCCAGCGCGCTCTCACTCCGCCGGTGGGCGGCGCTGCGCGCGGTGCTGCGCCATGTTGCCGCAGTATGTCTCTCTCTCTCTCGCGGTTTCGTCTCCTTCGGGCGCGCTGCGCATATATAGTGCCTAGAATATAACCGGTGTGCCGCTCTCCGGCGGCCTTTCGGTCGACGGCAGTTGCTCTCCGCTTGCGCTTCAACCCCCTCAGCGTCGTCGGTCCCAGGGGTTCCACGAGACGTGAGGAGGCGTTTTATTTGGGCGTTTGACTTTTCGTACATTAACATCCGCCCTATTTTTTCGTATTATATGCGGCTTTTTGTTGTCCCTTTCAGTACATTCCCAAAGCGCATTTTGGGTGCTACCTTTTCTGTTGATCAAAATAAAGGTCTTGGTTTGCAGTGCATGATGCTGCACGAGTGGTAGTCTGAAGCAAGGTGCTTCAAAGACCCAAAGGCTTAAAGGCATGTTTGTTTCATTGGCAAATCAATGGCTGCGTGGCAGCGAACACACGTTTAAAGTTAACTCTGAGGTTATTTTCTCTTTGGCCACCGCATAAGGTGGATTGTTGCAGGTCCAACGTATCACTGCGTGTGGTAAAAATCTTCCCGGAAGCATTAAAGGTATAAGCGGAAATTTCTAATCAGGTGTTCATAATATTTTTGGTCCTTTGCGGATTCCCACAAATATTTTGTATACTTTTGAGGCTTGAGACGTTCATGATGTTGAAATAACGTCTGCTCCCTTCAAGTAATATCCTCAGCACAGTGGAATCTGCTACTCTACGTTAGTTCATACTCAGTGCGAGTAAAGCTAGAAGAAAGTTATCTGTTGCCAAAGGAGTTGCGGAGAGTACCTAAATTTCTTCACGAGCACAATAGATGCGTCTAGGCAAGGGTGACGCTGAAAGAGCAGAAAGGGTCCTACAGACTGCAAACCACATTATACTAAGCTGAACGGTATTCCATCATTATATACACGAACTACTAGAACTGCATCGTGTGTTCTTTTACTTCTCCTGGTTGAGGTTCAAAAGATTGTCAGGCAATGTAAGATTGGCTTTTTGGTTATAGGGTGTGCACGCGAGAATCTAGACTCGGTGTAGGTGCGAGCTTCATTCAGGCAGCGGCTGCTTTTACACTGCCGTAGGGGATGCCAGCTTTTATTGACAGAGATCTTTTGGGGGTCGAAAACTGGGTACCTTGTACTTAGTTTTTCGTTTAATCGAGAGAGTCTCACGGCTTCACCGTAAAAATGCATGTGAGAACTTGTGAAATTCTTTTGCGCCTTTCTCTAATTTGGTAGTGTTTGTTTTCGGTTTTGGTTGCTGGGCCTATTCTGTTTAGTGCATACAAAAAAATTTGGGCTGTGGAAGTGTCGTAAAGATGGCGTCTTTTAAGGTCGAGTTGTTATTTAATATTTTGTGTGGTGCACTGTGAAATTAATTCCTGACCACAGATACTTCATTTGAAGCATTATTATTTTCTTGCCAAATGAAAAAATGTCTTGATGGTTATTCCGTTCCAAATAGGTCTTAACTTTTTACAATTCCTTTTGTATTGACATTAGCGCCCACGAATACTGACGAATAAAGGATCTTAAATGAAGCGTGATTAATGGCGCATTAAATTAAAACTGGCATACTTTTTTAACGCAGGACAAGGATATGAACTTATTAAGGCCTCGGGGCAGCGCGCAAAGCGTAGTCATGCTCGGCCAATGCAGGATTGGAGGTCTTTTGCCGCCTGACCTTCGGCGTTGGCTAGACGCCCTCTGCCTGTCCTTGTCAGAGCCACTTCATGACTACAATGAAAGATTAGCACCCACCACGTCGGCCACCCACACAGCAGTACTGCCACGGTGCGATTCTCCGTGTTGATAACACAATTCTCCGTGTTGATAACGGGAGCATCGATACTTGACGCCAATAAATAAATTAGACGAGAACATCCAAGCAGTAAAAACATCATCATATTGGGGGCGTTTACCCTTGGAGGGACTCGTCCCGAGTAATCGCGGGGCCATTGAAGACGAAAAGAGAAGCGTCGCATCGCAAGCCTAAGTTACGGCGCCTAAAGGCATAAAGGGTGCCCGCCTTCAACCATCCATTTACGAAAGAAGAGAAACAACGCTTGACCATCACTCTTATTTATTTGTGTACCGAGTTACGCACTTGTAGTCGAACCATCATGGTGGAGTTAAACCGCAAGCGAGGAGAGTCTTTAGGTTAAGGATAAAGTTTCATATCATAGCAACACTGCTTTCCCGGCTTCACAGCCGACTCGATCGATGGGTGACTGTATAATCACCCTTAGAATTCCCTATGGTTTGATCCAGGTGACACTGTCATCCCTTTATGCCTTCTGCATTTACGTTATAAAGACTATGGCCATAACGGGGTGTTAAAATTTCCTCAATAAACACGAGAATAATTCGGGACGGGAAAATGATACAAAATGCGCCTTTGCCAGGTGTTCCTCTCAGTTAACACTGCTACTTTTATAGTTACGAAAGAACATCAGAAACAAAAAAAAAGAAAATGAAGCGGCTTTATTTAAGCTCTTTGTTTCTGGTGTGCCGCACCACCCACGTAATAAGAGTTAACAAAAGCTAACTACTGGACCACTCATTTTCGGTTAAAGAATATCGCTTAGTATATGTCAAAGAAGGGGTGAGAGCCGAAGAAATAGAGATGGAGTATAGAAGCCAACAGCAAGCGGTTGAAAGTAGAGTAAGCCCAGCACAAAAGAACGGGGCTAAGTCCTGCTTGCTGCACTGAAGAAGTGGTCTCCCCATTTCGTCCACGTCCTGTCATTATGGTGGGGTGACCATGCTACGAACTAGGCACGACGTGGAAGAGTAAAAGAATGGCGATGTAGGCAAGCCTTGACATAAGCGGAGGATGAAGAAGTGTTGAACAGAGCCACGAACATAAAGGACCAGAGGCACAAGTGAAGGAAGAGTCATGCGAGAAACATAGATGCAAAGAGAACACAGCCAATAGATTCTGCTAGAGGCGGAAAGTAATGAACGCGCGATCAGGCCATGTTGTTAGCCGGTCACTTGCCCCAACTGCTTCCCAGGGAGAACGCCTAAACGGGGATTGCAATGTAGCGACGCCGAGCCCCAGATGGCCACCAGGAGTCGCCGTTGTCAACAGCGCAGGACAGGACACGGTACGCGGAGAATATTGAGGGAAGGGAGAGAGAATAACAGGATAAGAGCTGCCGACCTTAGCGGCAGCAGAAAGAGCGGTAGCAAGGGGGAAGGAGGGCAACGGCGGAACGGTCAGACACGCTAAACGCACACACGTACGCAAAAAAGAAGCTCAAAGCTTGTGAAGACAGTGGGATGGCAACGCTGAGTGACCTCGAACAACTACTCTGAAGACGCAGGAAGGTAAGAGAGGAGAGAAAGAAGGAAAGCAGCGAAGCGCAGAAGGGAGCAAATGTTCCCGACTAAAACAAGCACAAAGCAAAAAGTCCGCGCTCTGCATATGCGTTTGCGTGGACGACAGGCGGCGTAGGCGCAACCGTGCCAGATTAACCAGTTTTCTTTGTTTATTCGTTCGGTTTTTTTTAAAGAAGCTTTGCTCCTGTTGGCTAGATGGGCGTTAAAAATGGCATAAACACCACTGCACGTTGTTTATTTCGTAATAGGCTAATACGTGTTACGTGTTGTTGATATTCGTGTAAACAAATAGTACCAATCTGCATAAGAGAAAGAATAGAAACGGTCGCTTTTAGCCCCCATTACTCTCTCCAATCGTGTTTTCCTCTGTTCCAACTTTTCGGACAAGCAGAGGTATATGAATGACTAATACTAGTATTTCCTCTTGGCTACCAGCTTGAGCTGAGAAATCGAAACTGTCTTTAACCTGGACGCGGCTTTTATTTTTCTCAAAACAAAACATTTAGCTACGACAAAGTACGAGCCAAAACTGCGACCATTTGGCGCACCGAAGTGAAGAAGTATAAAAAGCCCATACCCGTACAGATAGAAAACGAAAACTAAGCCTGAATGATTATAAACTAACTGCACAAGGTTGCTTCGGCAGAAGGCAACCTTGCTAAGTTAGTACAAATATAAAGCCACGTATTGAATTGTACCCCATCACATTTGCTCTCAGTTGCTGCAAAGCCTCTGCTTCACACCCGTCGTCCAGAGGAAGCAGGCAAATGGGTGTCGCATGCCTCTAATCGCAAACCTCAGCATAACAATCAGCTGTGATGTTTTTCCAATCTTATACAAACTTCGTTCCGCCAGTTAAAAGCAGGGAGTGAAAATTATTATTCCGAGAAAGCAGTTGTTACACCTTCTATGTGTAAAAATAGTTTGATGCGATTATTCATTATTAGTAAAGACATCATTATCGAATATGAACATCGCCGCGTATCTTTGCTCAAGAAAACGCTTGCACCGAATGCAATAAACTCGAGCCTAAGGCGCAGCGATTGCAACGTCAAAAAAATACTGTCCAGGTTACTTAAAAACGATGGCATGCATATATATTTCAGCAAGCCATGTCCACGTAATTGTGGTTTTGCATGGTTAATTACGGTAATAGCCTTCCTACTTGTTCAGCTAGGCAAGAGTAGATAACTCCGTGTCTGCAGCCGTAAGAGTCCTTTGGGCAGCTGCAATGCACCTGTGGTAATATTGCTTTATTTCGCGGTTTCTGCGGTGAGCGCTAGCAGATACTAGCCGTCGACATATTTTGCCAGATGAATGCCTTCTAAACACATCTTGAATTTGTCTCTTTCTTTACTATAAAAATGTATAAGGACACTTGAAGTAAATTAGCATGTTCCAAGTCCGCTTGGTGGAAATACCAGATGCTATTAAAAATTAAGTGCAAGAACATTAGCACCTAACCTTGCCAAATTCTGCTCTGAAGTGCGCACCACATTAAGCTCCAATGAGATTTCAATATATATAAAACACATTAAAAAATCACAAGATGAATATGTGACAAGATGAAGTATTCACAAGCGACTTAAAAATCTGCACAATAAGCATTTCGCGAATACAGCGTTGAAAAAAATATATTTTATTATGGGTGAAATAAATCAATATATAGGTTCCATCTATAATGCGGTAGACAGAATAAAAAATTGCAAGAAAGAAACCGTTTGGAAATAATAACCCGTTGGAAGTAGAAGCAGCATCCCTGAGAAAGCATTGAGTAAAACACATCAGAATAAAAAAAAACAAACCTACATATACAGTTTGGAAGCCCTACAAGCAGTCGGAGTAGTAATTACACTAGTGCCATAGTTTTCTATGATAACAAAACACTGCTAAAAAACCAAACTATTAATATTGTAACTTATAGAGTGACACCGGGAACATTATATCGTCCAGTAAAGAAAAAAGTATCAAAGTGGAATGAGATACTTCCAGAAACAAAAATGAAAAACAAAAGTCGCGATAAAAAAAAAACAGTCGGACGTGTCATTCGAAAACAAAAAAAGAAATTGCACAGTTTTTTCCGATTATACATACACTTCCTATCACAAATCCCGAATTCTCGCTATTCAATCTGTTTCCAGACAGTCAGTATAATGAAAATAGTGATTGCAATGTCAAGATAAAATAGCTGTAACTAATATTAATTCCTGTTTAGAGGACAGTGGTATTGTGCTAAAATGCAAAGACAAAAACCAATGTAGCTGCTAATAGTTACAGACGCAAAAATAGTAAAGAAAAGTCATAAAATATGAACTTGAGAAAAAAATTTTAAAAATGAATCTGGGAACAATAAGAGCCTGTGGGCGGCACTGCAACATGACGCTATCTAGGTTCTCGTTAGGTTTTCCAGTGAACAATATCGGTTAGAAATAAAGCATTGCGTTAACGGATAAATTTAAAGCCACAGTAAATAATTCGTCAATAAAAATTGATGACATGGGCTCAAGGGTGATCGCAAGTTGAAGTATGCACAACGTACGTAGTCCGCACTTAGGCCGCCATGTGATGCCACTGCATTGAATGGCAGAGTGTGATGCACGTGATTCAGTGCCTTGTTGTTTATAGCGCACTCTTTGGGCGTTGTTTTTGCTGCGGCGCTAGTACATGCAGCCCAGCTGGACGGCACCTATTCACAAAAGAGAACGCACAAAATTTCCCATGTGGCAACAGTATGGCAGATTCCCGTCAGCTATATAAACCTAGACAACACCTCCCACCAAAGGAACCTCATAAAAACCAAGATTGTGCCAACACCATGGAAGATGAAGCGATAAGCAACCTACCCCCCGAGAGGTTTGGTAATGAACTCCAAATGCCCATAACTTATGTGCACGAACACGGGTAAAACCATAATGACCCGACCCAGATTATTTTCGCTTCTTCCTTCGACGACAACTAGCACTACTGCAATACCCGGAGAATACACGAGGCAGATGTCTAGTGCTTTATAAGCACGGGCCTTAACAACTTTGTGGTCCAACACAAAGCTTCCTCCCTTAGTGTGAACTTCACCTATAAACGACAAAGTGCCGGACGAAGCCTTCACGTTGCAGTCGCATCACTCGCCCGCAGTCGGAAAGTAGAGATATGGAAATATTTAAACATCGCTTGTGTTTAATAAAATCTTGGAAAAAGTTTGTGCCCTTAGACATTAAGCAGTGTTCTGGAGTAATGATGCAAAAGAAATAAAATGAGCAGAGAATATTACAAGTGTTCAAACCTTTGCGCCCAGAATATTCCCGCCATTTTGCATGGACAAAATCATAAACGTGAGAGACTACGACAAGAGTGACAATATTGCAGCATTCCCAGAAAAATATTTTGAGTTGATGGTGGTCAGTGGGAGGTTGGAGGTCAGTGGGAGGCCTGTGTCCTGCAGTGGACCTGAGTAGGCTGCTGATAATGATGTTTGCATTCAGATCTGCCTTCTTTAAAATCCGGGCATTGGTGGTGATTTCTATTCGCGGCATCTTTCAAACCTTCCGCGGCAGTTCGTTCTCAATGCTCGCTTCTCCACTAATCAAGAAAACTATATACGGTGGTTTGTTTGCTCTGCCACACGCCACCTGTGTGACAAATTGAGGGTAATGAAAAAGTTCGATTACAAAAACCACAAAAACGCAAGGCGGGGAACCCTGCCTCCACAAACAACTAAAAAAGAGCAGTGCAGACAACACGGGGGGTGGGGATCGAGTTCAAAGGGAGCGAGTTTTCTCAAGTGCCGGCGTTTCCCAAAACGGCTCGGGCCCGCCGGCGTTCTCGGGTCTTGTCGAGAGAGAGAGGAGGAAGCATTGCGAGGGAAGAGATCGATTTCTGCTCCGAGTGCCGTGTGCTCGGCTGAGCGACCTGCGTCGCGTACCATGCACACCTCCACAGGAACGATCCCGTAACACGCACCGGTTGTCTTGCCGACGCATCGCCCACGCACGACGCTTCCTCGTTGACGCCGTTGACGTCGCGGTCCCCAATCGCTGTTAAATAGCCCAGGCAAGGCACACTAGCCTGTTTGAAGGGCGCGTAACCATATGAACCCATTGCGGCCTGGCCTCATCGATGGATGAATTCACGGCAGTGATTGCGGCTTGTACATTGATTGCGGGCTTTGGTGTTGGCATATGGACTTTGGGTCAAGTACCGACTGTGCATGCCGTCATATTGCAGCCGTTGAGTAGCCCTCTCTACAGAGGACCCACGAAGGCCCTGTGGCCGATAGATGCTGTAAGGTCCATTAGAGTTAGCGCCAGGCGCCCCGGGCTGCGCGTGAGAGCCCGCCGCTCTGTCTGGCGACGTAGCCACTGCAACACTGCGCTGCAGTCGTCGCCAATTCGTCACGGCGTGCACGGGAGACGAATTGTCTGGCCCACCGCATACCACATGGATAATCCCCCATTGAAACGCAGACAGCGCCGCCGGATTCCAGGAACGTCTGCGCGACGCGCGGAGTTGGTGGGATTACCGGCGTCGGGACGATTGCCGCACGAGTCTCCATTGTTACCACGCCCCGGTCAGCATGACGCACAGTCGCGTCTTTCGCTCTCACCCCTCGGGGTCGTACGCGCCTGCTGCTGCCCGCGGGCGGTCCGTTGACCCAGAGATGGCGGCGACTCATTGAATATTCCGTGGCGTGCTGAGTGACAGCTGTCTACGTGAAATTGGGCACTCCCAGCGTAGTGTGCGAACGCTACAGTGGCGTTCCCGAGAGAGGGGGATCTCGAGGTTTTATAAGCGGAACTTGGCCGTTGAAAATCGTTGTTGTCTGAGCGCTGAGCTGGGCAGTTCCCGCGGGACAAGGAGTCTCGACCGTTAAGCTAGGTTGGGATTTGTGAGCCCCCTAGTCGAGGTTAAAGATCGCGTCAGAGGTTTAGGGTGCAGCGCCGCACCGGGCAACTGGACGGATCTTGCGGCGAGACAGAGTCTCGGCCGTCGTTTCTCGAGCGGTTTGTGTACGCTCCGAGAATAGGAGAGCGAGACGAAGTTGAGGAGCTCGAGTGATTTGTGCGGACTCGGAGCTAGCGTCTAGCTGAAGTTTGCAGTTCTTTCTTTTTATTACTCGTGTACCCAGTTATCCTACTGTAAATAGCTGTATATAAATTCCGTTTCACTTAATCAACCCCAACGCCTCGAGTTCGTCAATTCGACCGCCGCCTCCAAGAACTTCAACACCATCGCGCTGCCAGCCTCCTGCCAAGTCAACCGGAGCCCGGGCGATTGGGTCCTGATCGACACCGGACTTCGGGGGAACGATCTTTACTGATGCCTTTGCAATGTCTTATTGAGAATGTACGCGCCGCTGTCGTCTTCGACGAAATAAATGTTATTGCTTGCCTTTGTTATAAACTTTACCAAAGCTATTATGTTCTTACACCCGGTCCTGGGGCCTATTCTATGCAGATTGGTATTAAAATTTAAAAATAATATTTTATTTGCATTTCTTGATGGTTGTACTGTAAAGAACTGACTGAAAGAGGGAAACTACACAGCTACGGAATTTCAGAAGGATGCTGAGAAAGACGGCTTATAAAAACGCTCAGAGGAAAAAAGCGTGCCGGCAAGAACACTGAAAACTTCCGCTACAGTCAAGCATGGGGTATTTCTTATCACAGCTTTAAAATTTAGAAGCCACAGACTATGTCATGCCAAAGTGCTGAGTTCCAAGTCTAGCCCGAACACAGCTGATTTTTTTGTTTTTTTTTATTTTTTGTAAATATATATGTGCATACAGCAGAAAAATTTGGCTTTCTTTGAAGTGGTTTTGCACATCGAATAGAAGAGAAAACCACTTTTTGCGCAAAAAAGAAAGGAATTTTTCAACAGCGTAGAAATTATCCATGTTTCGACGTCATCAAAATACAGCAGGTAAAATAAACAAAAAAATCTCCTTTTAATAAACTACAATTGCCCTAAAGGCAATGGCATAGTTTCGTCTGTTAGAAAATTTTATTTTGCAATTATCGGAGGGCAAAAGCTAGGCACAGTATCTTGCACATACGGAAAAAAACATAAATTGTCAGCAGGCACAGTCTTTGTCAAAACTTTATGGGCCAAGCGGGAAACGCGCAGGCTGCATAAAATTCAATGTACAATCTTACGTCCCGAGAGAGGCTGAAACGTTTTACTCAGGAAAGCTAGAGAAAACAACTTTCTTTCTTACTGCCTTAAAAGATTTTTGCGACATTTAAAGGTAAAGCCGATTGTTTAAATTGTTTGTGGTAGAGAAGGCTAAGGATTGGCCCACAAAATTGTGACAAAGGGTTTACGTCGAGACTGCAGTGCGGTTTTTTTCCGTTTCTCTTTTGCTCAGAGTTTCGGAGTGACCTGATAAGTTCATTTCAATCTGCGTGCAGTGCTACAGATACTATGTTACTCTAAACAATACAGATGGGTTGACGCATCTAACTCACTGTGACGTTCAACTGCGCACGTTTGAAGAAGCGCGGCAACAGGCGTTGGCGCCTTGAAGCACTTTTGTTGCCAGCGCTTGGCAGGTAAAATAGAAACGCCCCAACTCCTATTATAGCGTTCACTCAACCGGGTACATTATAATTCCATGGTGAGTTTGACGAATTGGTGCTTCTGGATTGTTTAGAAAAAAACGCTATCTGTAGCGCTAGACGCTGCAGGTAAAATTAACAACACTAACGTAGTGGTCATATTGCCTGCTTTTCTAACTCTAAATCGACATAGCTAACTGAAACCCAGGAATATTTCAATGGTGCTAACAAAGGCCAATGTAAGTGCGCCAGATATTCGAAAATATTTAATAAATTATGACCTGTCGAACGCACTTGACATTTCTTCATTTCCAAATATTCGCATAAATGTTATGACTAAAATAACGGAATATATAAAACAAAGTTTTTACAGCTGCCAATGCCAAAGTACACACGTCTTATCCCAGGAATATGCGGCGCCACGCAATTGCAAGAATAATACTGACGTCGGCGGACTGTAGGCCGAGAGCTAAGGCCAACAGTTAATGAATCCGGTGATCGTCAGGTCGACAGACCACGCCGAAGCAAGGCCTACTGTTCACTGTGGTTACAGTGCTTGGAGAGCGGGTGACTTTTATTGAATTCATTTATTAGGGGAGCGATCACTGACAGAATATGAATGATTCGTTCGAATTCTCAATTCGTACACATGGACCGTTAGCTACAGCTTTAGCCTAAAGGAGCCATGAGGAGAAAACACAAGTTTGGTTCATTCAAAAGATTGTCTCGTTAGAATCATACTGAAACCACTTTTACCGTAAACATCGCTCAAATAAGCTACATAATTACGAAAAACGGGAATGGTCATGCGACCCACCAGCTCATTTCCCGCAACAGAACCTGCGATGTCACATGAGCTAAGCTCTGCGATTGGCGGAGGCTGGCAGAAGCAGACGCAAATTAGGTAGAGCTTACAAACTAGACGAACGAGCGATTTGCGCTTAAATTTAGGGCACATTCTTTACAAAGCAATAAGAATGATGGGACAAACAGTGGAAGTTACGAAAGCACATGTAAACATAGAAGTACTGATGCGTTCTGCTGTTCGTACTGCGCACAGCATGCTTGGTTTAGCTGCACAGCACTACGGGGCTTGGGGTTGTCTCAGACGACACTGGCCGATTGACGCAAGCAACGGTGTCTTACGTGACCCCATTTGTCGAGCGAGCACTGTTTCAGTGAACGAATAGTTTCTCCCAGAACAAAAACAAGCGAGGTTTAAATGCGGGCAAAAACAAACCAAATGCTTGCCACGGTATGGTGGCGCCATCTAGGTTACGGAACGTAAAGAAACGCGGGAACAAACCAACACCGCTGTACGGGGTGGAGACAACTTTGAACGGTCCCGTGCCGCCGCAATTGGGCCAACGGGCTCAACGCGTTATTCTTTTCGTTTCCCACGAGACCTAGCAACGCGAAACAGACAATATGATTCAAACTTCTTCAGTAAACCGCGTTGCGGCGATAATTTTAGCGCGGTTTTGACACAATGACTTGCTTCGGCGGCGAGCGAGCAACCGAAAATGGCGGCGCCAGTGTATACGTGTCTCTACCCGGTACGGCGGATGCGTGAATGAAGGCACTCTAGGCTGCAGAGCGGTCGGTTCCTGTGATGTCATTTGGGACCACGAAAACGCACGATTGAGCGGGAAAATTAACATTTTAACCTAAATTGTTTAATTTCGCAGTGAATAAAGCACCGTTTGTATCCGGACAAGCGCTGGCGGCACTATAAAACACGAAATCTTTCGAATAAAACCAACTTGCATTTTCCCTTCATGGCTCCTTTAAAACTGACATTTATGGCTGCAGTGAGAGCGGCGTGTGCCTCATGTCGTCTCCACTAGGACCTGTGAGAGATCGCAGGACATCAGGGACGCCTTACAGAGCTAAAAGAACCACATCAGCTCAGTCATGCTCAGCAAGGCCCCTGGTTCAGCAGGGTGCGCATTCTGTTCGCCCTGTTCGTGCTTGTTTTAGTTGTCGTCATCGGCACTGCTTTTGTTTTGTTCTTCGCCTTCCCGTGTGGTCTCGACCTCCGTCCTGCCTAATGTATTATAGATGCAGCCCATTTCAGATGGAAGGGCTGTCAGTGACGGCCGTCTCAGCTGCCCACTTTTCGCACGGGTGCCCAGAGCACTGCCGAGGATTTCCTGAAGTTTTGTTTTCCATGCAGTTCTGTCCTGCTGGTCTTTTGCGATCTCCGAAGGAAGGGAAGTAAATTTTCTCTAGTTGGACGCATTCGTCCGGGGAACAGTTTGTATGGGATTCTTTGCTGTTTTTTTTTTGGAGGGAGGGGATATTGAGGAGGGCGGGCTTCTCATGAAAGAGCATACCTATTTTTAAATGCTGCCGATTGCCCCATTTGTCGAAGTAGCTGGAACCACTTTAACTGAAGAGCATAGTTTGCCGAATCCCACGCGTTTTTTGTCTCGGCGTGTCAACTGTTTTAGTCGGTGTCTCGAAATCCATTTTGTGGTGTTGTCCTTGAAAGCTGATGTACGCAGACAGAAACATTCTAGCTGAAAAAGATCTGCAAAACAGCGCCTGCGAAGAAGCAGCGTGTACATGTTCTCAATGATAGCTCCAATAAAGACGACATATACATGCCCACTATCTGCGGGGAATAAAAAAAAATGCGTGAAATACGTGACCTGTTACACCCTTCTGATGACCCATGTTTTACATTGATAGAAAACGTAACTACGTGACGGAAGTCAACGTGACGGACTCTGTTCGGCATTCCAAACTGCGCCGCGTGGGGTGCCAAATGGTATTATCACCTGTTCATACAGAGTTCGCTCCCGAAAACAGCTGTCGCCCAGCGCCGACCATTTGGTCTTCAATGGGAAGCTAGGCCCGCAATTTTTATTTTCAGCCAAACATCGGCGAAAGCTACACCCACGTCGGGGAGAAATTTTCTAATTAGTAATTGTATATTGATACTGGTGAAATACCGGCGTCGAACGAATTCGATTTCCTTGCCTCACGAAGTTACTAAAATTTCGTGCTAGCCTGTTCCGTTCTTTTGAGTCGTGAATAGCGGGAAACTAACACCAAATTTTCCCATGGTTATGGCGCAACTTCGGGCCTCGCCGTACACGAAGGACCGGTCCCTGAATTAAGGGTGACTGCTGCGGCCCTGGGTAAGGGATAGACGTAAGTGCGAAACTTGGTGCCTTGCCTGCTCAGTCAACTGCGTTCTCCCTTTGTTGTGCCTCTATCCTTCTCCATTTGCGTCTTCTTCCCATTATTATAATTTATAATGTTGGCAATCAAATTTTTAAGACCTGTATTTACACTGAACGGTTGGTAGTTTATCGTTGAAACCAACGACTGGCCAATCAATGTTAGCCTTGTTGTATCTCCAGCTGACTACGCCGGCTGATGAAGCTGGACCTCGATGGAAGTTGGATCGAAGCATAACATTGGGCGGTCCCGGTTACACACGCCGTTAAAGGTTTATTGGAACTTGTACCCCTTCCCTGTGTTGCTCTCGCAGCATCATGCGAAAATGCGTGCCCGCATTAACCACACATATTCATGTTTTGAAATTAGGCACAAAATATTTTGCTATTGGACTCGAGGAGATTCTTAGGTTTTCATGGAGATCTTGTGTGAGATTTCACTACATTTCCTCGTACATTGGATCGTACTCACTGACTTACTCAATGTTGCGAAGTTTTGCTTTGGTCTGCCTTGCATATCAATTGCCTCATGTGATGCAGTCTGATCTGACTGCAAAGAAATCTAAAGCAACGTCGTGCTTTCTGAGTGAAAAATCAGCAGTTGGCGGCCTTGCAGTAGCCGCACTGCCTGCAGCTATTACACATTCCCTCGTTGAAAGTCACGTGCACAGTTTCCACCATCCCATAATGGGCGTTAGCGTTTATCATGCGGGTATTGTGCCGCCATTTTCAAAAGCAACACTTGCCCATGGAGGATTTTGCAACCTTTCTAAAATATACACCTATCTTTTTTATAGACCATCGCGTTATCTTCGACCTAACGTCCCTCAGATTTTCCAATAGCGGCGACATTGACTGACCCATAAGGCAGCTCTCAGGGTCAGCATAAAAAACAGGCGCAAACGTGGCAACAAGAGAAAGCCTCGCCACACGGCTGCCTGCAGGTCATTCCTGTATGCATGGCTACCGATGGTCTGACCTCACGTCCCGCACATGCCATCGTGCCGTGCCTCGCTCGCCGCTAGACCACGACGCCCTGCCGATACAGTGATACAGTGCCATGGTTCATCGAGTATTCGCGTTGTGAAGAGCGGCACTGCGAGATACGGATCTGGTTAATAAGAAACCGGTCATTAAAGAAGCAGGGAAAGAAAGTCGACGCTGCTTTGTTGGGCCTACCTAACGAGGGGCAACGAGCTTCTTGACTTCTTTTTTGCGCTGCTAGTTCGAGAGAGGTTTCTTTAGATGTAAAGCGGTGAACGAGAACAGAGAGGACAGCATAAAGGGAGCTAACTACAAAAAGAATGGCGCTGAGGTTTCGAGAGAGCCCCGCCGCAATCACTCTAGTCCAGATTTCTCACCAGAAACAAGCGACAAGACCTCGCCGTATAAACTGTTATCGCTGTTTGACATTTACCTAGGCTACTTAAATGTGTAAAACTGCAAGGTGTGACGTCACCAATACTGTTGCGGTTAGGAAAACAGAAGGCAGGAAATTAAGCTTTCATGCTTTGTTATCTGGGTAGTGCTCGGATGCCTTCGCTTTCCCTCCCTTCAGTTTCCTTCCGGAGCACTGAGGAGACGGAGATTTACAGCCAAGCGTCAGCATCGCTAGTACATTTGGTGTTTGCTTCTAGATGTTTTTAATGAAGCTGCAAGAAGCTCCAGCCACCATAGCCGGCCTAGAGCAACGCGTTAAAAACACACTAATTGACAAAACCTGAACAGCGGGCTTAGACGCAAGAAAACGAGGAGTGTTAAGCTACTGGTGGATTTCCGCCAGAGAAGGCCTAATTGGCCGAACAGCCACTGTAGTTAATTACCGAAGCATACGAAGCAGGACGAGTAATTAGCCAAGCAGACGACTTACGAGCATACAGGGAGAAGAGTAATTACAACGGGAAGGTAAGCACAAAACGAAGGGTGTTTGCCGGAGTTGCGTGTTTGCTGATTTCTCACGGGAAAGGTTTGAAACTTGCGTTTTTTTTTTGTTTTGAAGGTTTTCCACCCCATCCAAAGTAACACTGATTGGATACCGGCACGGTCTTCTACAGTTGAAAGATAAAACCTTGGATGTTCTAACGTGGCTTCACTTCTAAAGCAAGCAGTGGAAGATGGGTACATCACGAAACGCACATTAGCGAAGAAGATAAATTGGAGCCCACGTAGTCCGTAAAGTTTCAAAGTTAGTGTGTTGTGCATTTGTGCAATCTGTTTTGCAGTTAATTAGACTGGAAGTTTATCACGAGTCGACATTTTATCCGTGATTGGCCGTTAGCAAAATTCATCATCAAGATCGTAGTGATATATTTCACAAACCAAGAAATATAAGCTCTTCACAAGCCTTCATTGCGAGGTGCCGGACACGCAGGAGGAATACCTATTGATAATGTCTAAAACGTTTAAGTCTGACGTTGTCAACCACACACTTATCGTTCACAGGAGCGAAATTACTCCTCTAAAGTTGTACCTAACTAGGAATCAAGCGACAATGATCTTTGCCTCCACTCCCATTTTGATTTAGCTGTCACAAAGAGGTGTCTGCACCGCAGCAACCACTGCAAGGCAATGATGAAAGTTTTCTTCTATTACTCGTCGTTTTATCGTGCTACATTCCGCCCTGCTTGTCACCTCTAATAATACCCATATACCGTAATTATTGTCTGCTTTAAACGAACCATTGCTTATTTGCAGTACTTATTTCTGTCAATCTTTACACATATGAACGATGTATTCTATAGTATGTTTCCTAGCAGGCTTTGCCCACCTCTTCCTACGAAATATTACTCGCCTTGCCTTGGTAGCTGTATAACATATGATTGTGTTTTTATGGTACGCTTCCAAATAAATGGGAGCGGGGTTTGCGCCACTTGCCAATTACAATAAAAGTAGGATAATGTTGGCTTTGCAGCTCCTGAATAGAGATAAAGAAAATATTGGTCCGTAGAAGGCACGCGGAATATGCC
>CM023456.1:91567126-91979185 GCA_013339765.2 Haemaphysalis longicornis
AGGCATTTACATCGTCCCTGCCAGATTTGCCAGACTGAGGTGTCAACACTCCTCTGCCTCCACTCGAAGCAACGTGAACTGCTGTACCTTTGAGGACTGTGTAGGTAGAAGCACAGACTATTCCTTCTTTTCTGGAATCATGAATCCGGGCAGGCGCCTCTTTCATTCTGACGGGTGTGCCGTCTTTTGGCAGCAGCGGTGCGGTGTTTTCTTTGTCAGCGCTCAGCGTCTGGGTGTCCATGCTAAAGCTACCGCTCAATTTATAAGACTTCTCTCCAGGGGAAGTGACAAAAGGGTGGTTGACATTCGGCAGTGTCTGCGACTGTCTCGTTCGTTCGGCTGTGTGCGGAAAGAGGGGAGAGCTGTCTTTCTCCCACAACAGGATGGCATCGTCCAAGTCGGTGTCGGGAACTTTCGCCGAAGCCGGCGAATCTGCAGATCTCTTGCGTGCATCCTCTTGCGAGCTCAGCGACCCAACAGGCAGGCTGCCGAGGATTTCGTCCAGCATCAGCCGCTCGCTGTCATCCGAGTCGTGTGCTTCCGACCGAAAGTGTGCGATGGTTCCTCCTGGCTGCAAGGAAGGCCACGGAAGAGACTGCAAAGCTTGGCTACTCTGTGAAATTTCCTCTTTTCTAATGATGCCCACAGGGTCAAATTTGTCGGCTTCCTCGGGTAAAATGACAGCTTCGGGTGACGGCTGGCCATTTCGTCCTTCAACAGAAGCGCGCTGTGATGCAACAACCTGGACTTCTCTCAACGGAAGCGCTGCGCAAGAGGGCGGCAAGTCGCTGCGTTGCGAGTCGCCAGAACTGTCTTGCGTCGTGATGCCTGGTGATGCGATCTTTCGTTCCTCAGTTTCTTGAAGCCCGTCGTCTTGAGTCGTGCCATCAGCTGAAGCTCCCCTCGCTGAGGCTGCTTGGGTGCTGGTGGCTTGTTGCTCCCCCCATGCAATGGCCGCTCCGAGGGATTTTTCGACCACCGCCCTTGCCTCCTGCACCAAGATGTCCGCCAGCTGTGTGGTGCTCACCGTGCCGTGTGCGCCAAGCTGCCAGGTGCGAGCTTCACCCCTGAAATCGGTAACATGGTTGTGGAGACACACTGATTGGCTGCTGTCAATGGATATAACGAATTATATTAGTTTCACCACCCCCAAAAGAAAAACCGGACCACGGCATGTAAAGTATACGTCAGAATTTGACACTCGTTCGGCACGGCTGTTTTAAAACTCCTGCAGCGACTTCACAGCCATGCGCAGCTTAGCCACACGTGGCTGACCGAGCCGTCCTGCTTGCCCAGCCAGCGGGGCGGAGCGAGCAGGCGCGTGTGCCACGTCATGGCGGTGAGAGGTAGCACAAGGTAGGTAGTCTCACTCTCTTCTAGAACCAGTTCCCCAGGTTGCCTGTGCAGTCAAGGTTAGTCGATGGTTGTGTGCGTCTACCCAGTGCACATGCTTTAAAGCAAAGTTTTACTAGTCTCGTCAAGCAGTTTCGCCGTTGCGGTGAATTTGACCATCATTTTACCGCAGCTGCACATTATGCGATTCACTGGGCCGAGCTGAGCAGAGGGCCGCATTCACCGCTGCCGCCACTGCCTGCTGGCTTGGCGCACGCACTCTCGGCAGCTGGTTTGTGTCTGGCCACGTGACTCGCCGCATGCATACAAGCTTGGCCATGAATGAGAGCAAGGTTGGGCTGCCTTCCCCCAGCGATGTGTGGTAGCTGTTGGATTTGAGCTGTCGGTGGTAACCAGCGTCTGACCACCCGGCGGAAATTACCCGATGAGGTGTTCGGCTCGGAAAACGACGAGGATGGGACCACAACTGTAGACAAAGGCAGGCTTTGGACGAGTAGTATAAGAATTACAGCTAAATCAAAGGTTAAACAGGTGAAACCAAGACTTTACCAGGCTAAGCCAAGCTTTCGTTCTGCGTATCCAGAATCAGCTGAGCTAAGCCAATGCCATTTTTTTGACGACGGAGATGAGTGCTCTCTAAGTGTGCTGTACCTTCTCCACTACGACAGAATTTGATCGCTGCGCCAACCGACGATGCTATTGTCGCAGATGTCCCTGGACAAGCCGACGCAAGCAACAATGAAGACACCGTGGTCTCCCGTGCACACATGTTCGACGTGCCAACATCGTACCTTCGGCGCCCATGGCGACAGCGAAAATGGCATCAACGTGGTTGCCGCTACTGTAACGGAAGTCTTTCGCATGTGGAGTCCGAAACAAAGGAGCATCATGGACTTTTTTCCAGCTATGTCTAGCGAACAATAAAATACACAGTGTGCGCATCGAGCAAGCAAAATATTTGCCGTCTATTCAATTTCTGTCGCATGCATGGTTACGCGTAGCGGTACACAGTGAGCCACAAGGCAGTTTCCTTCTTTGCGTGCTTATAATTTGTGCACACAACTAAACATAGTTTGCCGTAAACTTTTATATTTGGTATAACAATATAATGGATATAACCAAACAATTACGACTCCCCTTCAACTTCGTGATAATGAAGTTTGAGTGTATAACGATTACGGGTGTCACTTCCGCTAAATCTGCATTTTTACGGAAATCTTTCGGCACCGAATCAACGCTAAAATGGCTCTGGAAAAGTCAGGCTCTCGTTTGAAACCAACTTGATGGTTGCCCTCAGCGTCCCTTTAAGAAAACGAAACCCCAAATTTCTGGCAGTGGCTGCCTACTGTTTCCCCCCTCCTGAGTTGTTTACACCCCTCCCCTACTTAGTAAAAGTTGGAGTGTGATTCAACAAGGACGACAGAAAGGCGACAAACACAGGCGCTCTGTCGTCTTTCTGTCGTCGTTGTTGAATCGCGCTCTGTTTTACCAAATATGCACCAACTTGCCAAACAGTGTGCTCTACTCTCTTACTGCACCGCATGCCACCTCCCCGCCGCACCGGGTGCAAATACAATGCCTCTCCTGCGCGTACCGTCCCTGGAAGGGTCCCGCGTTGCGCAGTGCAATGTCCAGCTCCCTGGGTGCGGCCTGGGCGAGGGCAGTGGGGTCTGTGTACCCCATGTCAAAGAGCAGCCGTGCGAGGGGCCCCTCGAGGGAAGGCAGGGCCAGGAGCGGGCAGAGCTCGGGCTGCACCCCGAAGTGGAGGCGCGCCTGGAACTCTGACACCAGCAGCCCCAGGTGGCGCCAGCCAAGGCGCTGGCACAGCACACACACCATGCCTGCAACAGTGCAGTTCAGTGCAGTTCATATTTCCCAGAAACTGGTGTGATTTCCCAGGTAAAAAAAAAAAAGCCGGGGAAACCACATACAAGGCAATAGCAGCAAGCGTATGAAAGTGTAATCAAATTCCAATTACGTAATCATGGGGCACACTGGCCTTAGAAACTATTTTTTTGCTTTCAACCAATTTTGACGAAACTTCATGGGCTTGTCTAGTTTTTTCTGATTTCAAATATATAATTAGTTTTGATGAGAGGGGACTAGTTTCTGAGTTAATTAAAAATTTTCCTTGATTGTTCTTGACAACAATAGTAAAAAAACTATTTCAACTAAAGATTACCAGCAAGGCATGAATAGATACCGGAAGTTGTGAAGAATGAAATGTGGGAAGCAGATGTTTTGTTTTGCAATCACGTACAAGTTTACATCAATTCTAACTTGTATGTCTGAACTACTCCTGCTAGCCTATTAGAAATAATGCTAAATAAACAACTACTGAAACACAAAATAAAAAATCTACTTCCCATATAGCATGGTTTACACATTCAGCTTCACAGTGCAAAAGAAATCAACTTCCCTAGTTGCACTACATGCTGGGATGTACCTCTAGAGAATTTTGCATCACTGCGATACCACTCGTGGCGAAAAAATGGGGAATTATGGGAAAATTGTTACCCTTAGTTGAAATCAAGCCTCTATGGCTCTTATAAGTATCTGGTACCGTTCCATGCACGGACTTTTCGGAGGAAGTACTGTGTAAATCAAGAGAAAAGTGGTACCTAAAAAAATGCTTTTTTGGGCAATTTTTCAGTCCCAAAGGCCCATGTGCCCCTTTAACCGCTTGAGGGTTTTTGCCGTACGTGTACTGCAGTGGTTTTCCATCCCGCAAGGTCTTTGCCGTACGGGTACGATTTCGAGCATCCATTTGAAATTTCGCGCCATATTAACGATGCATGCTCCCTGGGAGGTGCTGCCACCTCCTGGGACTTACAAGAAGTGTTTAAAATTTGATTGTGCTACCTTCTTGCGGTGAAAAACAGAACTCTCTGGCTTCGGCGCGTTACGGCGTCTGTACGTGTCAACGCGTTTCGTGGTTTCAGTTTCGCCACGTGATCGCATCGGAGGCGCGCGAAACTTGATCGGCACTCGCTATCAGGGGCGGCGGAAGTTGATTTCGATCTATATTGGCGCTGCTCTTATCTTGTTTATTACCCACGCTCACTAGGTATTCTTGCCCTCCTTGCTTGGAACTGAAGTAACCTAATCGGAGACTCTGTTGCGGGGGCGGCGGAAGTTGATTTCTATCTATATTGGCGCCGCTATTAGCTTGTTTATCACTGGCGCGCATGAGTTATTCTCGCTCTCCTCGTTTACTGGGTTGCCTTCGAGTTCTTCAGATGCACGGCAAAGCGGCGATATGGCCCAACGAACTGCCCGCTCTGATGACACCGACCGCGCTGACTCTTCTGACTCTGAGTTTGCTCCTTTCACCGAGTCTGAATCGGAAGACAGTCTTTCTTCGGAAGAAGACAGCTCATTTTTGGACATGCGCTTTATGCGTGCAGACTGCGATAAGGCACTGTGCGTAGACCTGTGTTTCAAGGAATACCACACTCTGAAATACTATTGAACATTTTTCAGTTCTAAGTGATGCTGACCCCAAAGTACTGTTCCTGATAATTTTTTACCATTTAATCCTGACTTTAGCCATTTTGTACATTCCAAATCCGCAATAAACTAATTCGACCACCAGGGAAAGTTTTTTTTAAAAAAATTTCGACCCTCAAAGGGTTAATCATGTAGAGTAACAAGCAAAGCATATCATACAAACTTTAAAAAAGTACCACGGACCATGAAGCATAAGGTAGACAAGTTAACAAAATGTGCATAGAAAACAGTGAATCTACATTCTGCATACATGTACGGTATAAGAAGTAACAAGCAGCCCTAACGCTTTATAGCAGTAACAACAACAACAACAACAAAAAAGAAATATGAACATAAACATTATGAGCAAACACACAAGACATACCTAACTTGCAATGTACATTTACAAGTACAGTGTAGCAAAACCATCAACAGCACGAAATAGCAACCATGTACTTAAAAGGTATAGGAGGCCTACCGGTGGCCAGAAAAACCCGCATTATATCCAGTCCCGCGCTATAAGCGGTTACGTTATAAGCAGTCGACTTTGTATCACAATGTTTACAAATTACTTGAGTGTCCCTTTAAGACCTTCAAAGAAGCATGGCACTTTGGCTTGGTGCATCAAATGTTGGAACAGCATGTGAGTGATCACCGATGAAGAAACTGCTACCCATTTACCGAAGCCTTAGCGTGCAACACAGGCAGATTTAACAGGAAAAATGGTGCCCTCTTAGCAGCCTCTGTACAGTGGGGGGTCCCTGCAAAACCGTTGCTGCTAGTCTTGCTCTCCAAGCCGACCTCTAGCACTTAAAGAGCTAGATGGTGGAAGCAGCAGCAGCTGCATTAGATTAGATTAGATTACGGGGCTTAACGTTTTAAAGCTACAACTGGGCTATGAGCTGAACACAGTGGAGGACTCCGGATTAATTTCGACCGCCTGGGGATCTTCAACGTGTGCTGAAACCTCGACATGCGGGCGTTTTCGCTTTTCGCCTCCATCCAAAAAGCACTGATTGGTTGATTGTAGGGTTTAAGGGGGCAGTTGGGTCTTTGGGGCCAAAAAACTGTCAAAAAAAGCGTTTTCTCAAAAATGGCATTTTTGGCCTCCACGGCCATTTTTATATCAGTCTGTAAATTTCCTCATCAAAAGGCATCATATTTTGTTGTTATTATATTATAATAGCATTTTAAAGTGCACACCACAGCTCGGTAAGCGCAGAATTCGATGGTGAAACGGCACTTTTCTTGCAATGCAAAGCTAGCATTTCATCCTCAGATATCTTGGCACCCAGAGCAGGTACAACTTTAATTCTTTTTGCTTCTGATACCGAAATGTGTGGAGAATACAATGTTGGAAACAGATTTTTCAAATGGAGGCTTCGGAAAATTATTATTGTGTTCAATTGGCACCACCCGCGAGCCATTTCTGGCAAAGCGCGGGAGAAGCGAAGTTCCCTGTGTTGTAAAATGACCAAAAATAGCTGAATCAAAAAAGTTCTTCCTATGTTGTATTCTTTAGTCATTTGTCTGCCTAGCCACGTGGTAATTGCCATTCTGTATGGAGTGGTTATTTTGTAACTGTGACCTAAAATAATGGCAATTACCGTAAAAACCCGCGTATAATACGGACCCGCGTATAATACGAGGTGTAATTCGGGGACATCAAAATCAGAAAAAAAGTTTTCATCCGCATATAATGCGAGGTAAAGAGCACATAAAACATTTATTTGCACTGCAGTTACCGTTCAGTCTTTGTCAGTTTTCGCTGGCACCGTCTCCCGACGTCCGTTCTGTCATCGTCAGGTTCGCTGCCGCTGTCTGCTGAAGTCGCCTTGTCGGAAATGTCTTCCCACAGAAAGTGGTCCTCAGTGCTATCAAGGGCGTTCGAGATGCAGCCTTTCTTAAAAGAGCGACTGACGAGCTCCTCTGGAATGCTGGCCCACGCCTCCGCGATCCAGCCACAAAGCTCCGCTGGAGAAACCCGCGTCAGCCATTCGGTAGCTGTCACTTACGGGTATCCTGTCCTCATCCACTCTTGGTAGCAGGACCTGATGCAGTCTTTGAGAGGCTTGTTGATGCAAATGTCTAGCGGTTGCAGCTGCTGGGATGTCATTCCTCCTGGCATGACAATGAGTTCGGTGCGGGGTTCGCGCAACAACTTCTTCACGGAATCGGCCAGGTGGCAGCGAAATGCGTCCAACACGAGCACTGACGGGAATCCCCAACAGTGCTCCAGGCCGCCGACACCACACAGACTTTATCCAGTCAAGCACCAGTTGCTTTCTCCACCCACGAATGATGCCTTCGGTAACGCCGAGCTGCCGTCCTGCAGCGCAATTTCTGATGGTCTCGGCACATAAAATAACTTTTCTTTTAATTGCAGCCGAATACTGTTTTAGTGCACCCGACATCGTGATAGACTTGCGGTGAACGTGCCGAGATCCTTCGCGTAGTCAAAACAATCAAAATGGCGCCGGCTGAGAGAAGCAGCAGCCAGCTAACGCCACAGCAAGATGGCGCTCCCTCCGCTGAAACCGAAAGTGCACATTTTCCGGCTGTAAACTTTGGGATCCACATATAATACGAGGCACAAATTTTACAGAGTCAAATTTGGAAAAAAAGTTCGTATTATACGCGGGTTTTTACGGTAATCATTAATTAACTCGAAATATAATTAACTTACAAAAAATCTAATGGCACATTTGAAATCAGCACAAAAAACTCTATAACGCAGTGCAGTTTCATTAAAATTGGTTGGTAAATAAAAAAAATAGCTCTAAGACCAGTCTGCCCCCTTAATGCGCCGACACAACGCAGACGATGAGGCTCACCGTAGTACAGGGCTCTGGATTAATTTTGACCACCTGGGGATCTTTAACGTGCGCCAAAATTTTGTACAAACAGGCGTTTCTGCTTTTCGCCTCCACCAGAAAAGTAGCCACCATGGCCGGGAATCGAACCAGCATCCTCGTGCTCAGCAGCACAACACCTTAGCCACTGAGCCACCGCGGTGGGTCCATCCAAAAGCAGCCACCACAGCTGGGGTCAAACCAGTGTCCCCTCCCTATGTTAAACAACTCTAGAAGGGAGTGTCCACAACAGCCTTACCAGCGAAGGTGGCCGCCCCCTGCTGGAGGGACTGGAGCAGCCCCCGGGCGCAGGCGAACGTGTGGGCCACCTCGGCCAGGGGCCGCTCCGAGGCCAGCCGATCCAGAGCCAGAGCCAGGTAGAAGCGGCAGCAGGCGTCCCTTGCGTAGCCGGGGCCTGGTGCCCGGCCGCCGGCCGCCCGGGCAATGCACGCCTCGTCCACATCCACCATGGCGGCCACTCGGCGCTGGGCGGGTGGCAGACGCTCCCACAGCTCCTGGTAGCGGCCCCAGTCCAGGGGGCCCAGCTGCGAAGGACAGGCAGGGGTGCGAGATGACAGGCAACTCTGTTGAGTGCATGTCCGAAAAAGCTCGAAGGCATCCACGCTATTCGTTGCAACAGCTCCACGCAAAGCTGGAAAGAAGCGTATCATGGACTGGCCTGTCGTGGACTGGTGTGCACTGCTGGTAACAGTTCCTGCCACAACAATGACACAACACATGTGGCCGAACTGTGGCTGTGCACGGCCTTGTCACTCTTCTGGATTGCAGGGTCTCTATTTTCATTTGTGGGGGTTTCACAAGCCTTGGCCGGTATGAAATATGCACGGCTATTTGGAACAGTGGTGCGTTATTCTTGTCCCCGAACAAGCAGCCGTACCGTATTTACTCGCGTAATCCTCGCACTCACGTAATCCTCGCACCCCTAATGTGAGCCACCAAAACTTGGATTTTTTGGTTCCTCGCATAATCCTCGCACCCCCAACTTCGCAGCGGCGAAAGTTGCCTGCTCGCGAAACCCGCATGGTGCACGCGCTCTCCAACGCGCGCCCTCCCCCGCAGCCTCTCCGTTCGACGGAGAGCGCTGTGTATCCAAGGCCATCCAGGCGCCCTAACAACCTGCATGGCTACTCCCTAACAGGCGCCCTAACACGCTACTCACACTGTCCTTGAGCCGGTTTCGCACATGTTTCGCGTGCGCGCAACTAGACGGTGTTCGCGCAGCCCGCTGTCGTGTCGTCGTGTCACTGTCGTGGTCCCGTCGTTGAGCGGCAGCAGTCAGTGAGTCACTCACGTCAGTGGTGGATAGCTCGCTGCCATTTTGAGAACTTTTTGATCTCTGTTTTGTGCTTGGTACTGCTTCACCATGGGGAAGAACGCAAGAGTACGCGATCGAACACGGCAACTGTACTGCAGGCAGGCACTTCGGAGTCACCGACTTCAACGTGCGTTATTGGAGTAGGGCACGCACATACGACGACGAGATAGGGCGCACGCCAGAAAGCAAAGGTGGCAATTTCATGATCGCTGGTCGACGGGAGATTGTTTACGTTGTAAATAATAAAATAAAAAGAAATAGCTGCTGTTGGCAACACTGAGCTTACGTATACAAAAAACGACCGCTACATTTAGCGGGATTGGCGTAAGGCAAATTAGCAACACTGCGCACCGGATTTTTTTTCCCCGCGTAATTCTCGCACCCCTAACTTTGCATTGACTTTTCTGAAAAAAAAGTGCGAGGATTATGCCAGTAAATACGGTAAATCCTGCAGGTAACAAACGCACCTTGCCTGTCTCACATGGGTCTAAGCAGATATGGGTAGTAATGATAACTCTGAGCTAAGGGACCTCAGACTGGAGCCGACACCAGTATGGCCCTCAAGGGGGGACATGGCTTTTAAAACAACTTCTCTTAATTTTCAAGTAAACTCTGTGAAACTTGCCAGTCTTGGTGCTTTTTTCCACTGATTTCAAATATGCCATTATTTTTTTAGTGAATCAATTAGTTCCAGGGACAATTAGAGATAATTAGCCATTTTTGGAGGAACAATGGACAAAACGGTGCTGGTCATAAAACTGTAATATTTATATTTCCTGATACTAAGAACCCTGATGAATGCAATAATCGAAGCACAGGGGTGAGACAGCTGAATCAAGTTTGGGAGCAGTTTTTGAAGCAGTAAAATCTCGATTTCGGAGCAGAAGAACCTTGGTTTGGAGCAGTTAACAACATTTATTATGTCACCTTAGGTGCCCAAAAAATCAAATTTTTGGCAACTCGGGGGGGAAAGAGCACTTTTTAATCAGTTTTGAATGTATATAACACTGAAACAGCCTTTTAATAAAGATTTTCTACCAGAGTATCACAAGGCATTAAATGCACTACCTTTTTAAAAACCATTTTTAAATTCTTAGACTCTATGTATAGATAGCATGCAGTTCTGTTGAAAATATCGAATTGAAAAACTAAGCAATAGTAAGGCATTTTTATTATCATGGGAATGCCGAAATTATTATTTTTGTAATCCCAGACTCGACTTTAGGCACAAGTGTACAGCCACGGCAAATGTTGCACAAAGCGAGATGACAGTCGTCGCACCCCACCAACTTTCCCATTTCAAACACTAAGGTGCACGTTCACTACGATCGATCGTAATTTGAGTAACGTTGATATGTTTAGCCAGCTCCCTTTTGGCATTAAATTTCACTTCAGATAGATGAACCACTATTACTAGCGTGCAATAATAGCCCGTCCCACTATCAGATACTGCTTGAACATTTTGCGGCGATGTAGCCTGCGCCGCCCCTTTTGAAGTGTCGACCGTCCCATTCCCGCCGCTCGCAAGCTCGCTGTCAAAGGCAGCAATAACTCCGCGTTTTATAACAACGCAATGAGTCCGAAATTTCACTTCAAGCGCGCACTGCGCCTCACACGAAACGCGGCGAATTCGCGGGTACCGCGTTGTTTTTTATGAGCTCCACCTTTCGAGTGGCGCAACTTCCCGTAACAGATCAAACGACTAAATGTAAACCTAGCCATCCCCATAACCAAAAGCGCGGTAGAAATCTGCGAAGAGCGGTCTGCCTGAACTAGAGTGAACTAGCCTGAACTACGAGCAACTGCTTCGCCCGCTGGCCATGTTTTCCGATCTTCACCATACCAAGATGGCGGCGCCCCGCATACGTACGTCATGCCGTTCCGGAGATACGGCGCTCAGAAAATTGCCGTTTTGTCATTAACTTGAACAAGTTTTGTCGCCTCAGTGAACATTAGTATTTTTATACAGGACTTTGCAATGATTTTCGATGGGAAAGCTTTAAAGGGACAGACAACCGATTTTTGTCGCGTATAGCTCATATGAAAGCCAGCGTTTTATATAGCCTGGTAACCACAAGCAATTTCTAAACAAATTGGTGGAAATAATTTTAATTTGGCAGCAAACTTCCTGAAATTGGAAGGGTGGCAGTTCGTAGTGCAGAAACTTGACACTACAGTATGTGTCCCTGTCACGTGACCTGCAAACCTAGCAGCTGCTGTACCTGCTGAAACGTTTATTTACGTATTAAAAACCTTTTAACACAAGTATTTGTACAAGGTTAAATGGTATATGTATTTCTAAACATTGTTTTGAAAATTTTAAAGACACACCGCCCACCGTCGCTGGGTGGCTCTCAGTGTGGCTAACTGAGCCTCCATGCCCACATTCAACGGCAGCGTTCAGTAATTCAGACCCAGCGAAGGAGCTTTGACGATTCTGCCCGAGTCAGGGGCGTTTGTTCTGCCAAAATATTTTATTTCAGTCTCCAAATACGCCAACAGCAGCTTAAAAAAAAAAAAGAACGTCGTGCCCGGGGAGAATCGAACTTCCCACCTCCACAACGCGAAGCCAGATTCTACCTATCATCTATCCCGACAGATGGCGCATTCGTGCAAAATAAACCGTTGCATTAAAAAAACACATAAAGGAATAGGAAAGCCTGCGATACAAACTTTTTTAGCTGGGGACAAGTTTTAAATGCAGAGCATTTCTTAGCCTCGCCTCTTCCTGCGTCAGACGGCGTCCACAGCTCCGCGTCCGCAGCAGGTGCGCGCATGCGTCGTAGTCAGCCCGTTCGCTCGTCACCCCCGGAACGCTCCGTCGCGGTCTCGGCCACAACCGGGCTGGAGGAGCGGCGGGCGCGCACTTTCATATGAAAGTGCGTGCTCACCGCTCCTCCAGTCCCGCCGTGTCTCGGCGTAACGGGTGCGTGATAGCAGCGCGGTGGTATAGTGCCTAGAAGCGGTGGGGCGTAGAAGAGCGCGCGCTGCTTGCGCATGCGCGCTCTTCCCCCCGTACCGCTCTCCCTCTACTGTGCGCGCTGCAAATATAAAGCCGCTAGCGGTCGCTCGTGCTTCAGTCACTGCGTTGCTCCTTCCTTTCTTGGTTGACGCTCGCTCCCACGTTTACTCGTGTCTGCTACTCCAGCATCACGGAAGAAGCGATGGAAGCAACACTGCCTTCAACCAGTACTGAGGCCCCAATGCTCTGCATTTACTCGTGTTACCCTCGCGGGAAGGCGCGGGAATTTTTTAAATATCGTTTTTCATTTCGCATACAGACAAAAGTATGTTGCCGAGCTACTCTATGTCATGGTTGCCAGCATCATTTTTGGGAGGGACACATACGGCTCGTAGACCTAAAAATTTCGATTTGAAAAGTTCTAGGGCGTTATCAGCGAAACCACTTCTCGTCAAGGTGCTTTAAGTGATGCCCTTTCATTTGGGACAGAGAATATATACTCGACAAAAATCGGTTGTCTGTCCCTTTAAAAACGTATGGATATGACATGTGCAACCCGACATTGTGACTTCCGAAAAAACTATTTTGGGGACCATTTCATACGGGTTTTTTATTGAATGATCAATCAATTAATTTTTACAAACAGCATCAACTTGGCGGGTAATGAAAATTATGCGGTCAGTAAGCATTTTTCCCTATGAAACTGATGGGAGCGTTAAAATCGTTGGCGGTTTTGGAGCAGTTTGGCGCAATTTTACCAATTTTCAAGCTTTTGGAGCAGCCTGGTGCAGGAAAACAAATTTGTATCAAATCTGCGCAATATGCGCAGCTGTCTCACCCCTGGAAGCAGTTTTTTGATGCCTCACTTGGAACTAATTTTACAGCTCATTAAACCTTCGTGGCACCAGTGGCAAGGAACCATCTTGAGTGCCGATTTTAAACACCAAAGTTTAATGAGCTGTAAAATTAGTTCCAAGAGGCGCATCAAAAAACCGATTCTCTTATTGCATCAGCAGGGTTCATAGTATCAAGAAATATAAAGATTACAGCTTTATGACTAGCACCGTTTTGTACATTGTTCCTCCAAAAATGGCTAATTATCTCTAATTGTCTCTGGAACTAATTGATTTACTAAAAATATAATGGCGTATTTGAAATAAGTGGAAAAAAGCATCAAGACTGGCAAGTTTCACAGAGTTTACTTGAAAATTAAGAAAAGTTGTTTTAAGAGCCATGTCCCCCCTTAAAGGGACAGACAACCGATTTTTGTCGAATATATGTTCTCTATGCCAAATGAAAGGACACCCCTTAAAGCACCTTAATGAGGAACGGTTTTGCTGATAACGCCCCAGAACTTCCTAAATCGAAATTTTTAGATCTACGAGCCGTATGTGTCCTCCCAAAAATCAAGCTGGCAACCATGACATACAGTAGCACGGCAACGTACTTTTCAATTTCAATAAGTAGGGATGGGCGAATATTCGGTATTGTCGAATATTCGATCGAATAGCTCTCCATTCGTTATTCGCTTCGATCCGAATGCAGGTATTCGATATTTTCGAATTATTCGATGCTCCCGAATAGGCAGCTAAAAGCCAAGCTTTTCGGTCAAGCTTTCCGAGAGTTACCCCAGGCTTGAGTCAAGACCCACCGACGCGGACATTTCTATTATCAGTGCCGGCACTGCCGAGTTGCTGCCTTGCCTAGAGGTTCGACGAAGCTCTCGGCCGCCAGCACACTTAAGTTAAAAAAAAAAGGCGGCACTGAAACGACACCGCTCCGAACATAGCGGCACCAAGCCAGCAGACTTGTGCAGGCCGCCATTTTGAATAGGCATGCCGCCATTTTGAATAGGCTCGCACAGCGCGGCAGTACGCCGCACTAAGCGAGCCTATTCAAAATGGCGGCCAGCCACTTGCGTTTTGCTTGGCTACGGCCGAGGATACTAGTGGCTAAAATACTTCTTTTTTTAGCGGAGCTTCTAGGCGGCGCTTAAACTTGTGAATGAGCAGCCGGCGGAAACTGCTGCACCTAGAGCATGTGGCGCAACAGGCATTTCTTCATGAAAACTTGTGAATACAGCAAAGGAAAGCTGTGTGTAAGATTTTGCAATAAATGTTCAACTGGTAATAGTTTTACACAATGCTGTGCCTACGTGAGTTCTAATTATTAGAAAAAAATGTGTACATTAGTCAGGTCACAAGTTGCTCATTTGTCTTTGTGATTTGCAATGGGTACTATTCGAACTATTCGATTCGAAATTATTCGACCAAATCACTATTCGCTTCGAATTCGCTTCGAACCTCAAAATCTATATTCGCCCATCCCTATCAATAAGTGAATAAACGAGGTTTTTAATAAGTGAATAAACATTTCAGCAGTCACAGTAGCTGCTAGGTTTGCAGGTCACGTGACCAGGACGCATATTGTAATGTCAAGTTTCTACACTATGAACCGCCACCGTTTTGATTTCAGAATGTTTGGTGCCAAATTAAATGTGATTTTCACCAATCTGTTTATAGATTGCTTGTGGTTACCGGGCTACATAAAATGCTGGCTTTCATTTGGGATAGCAGGGATGAGACAGCTGAATGAGATTTGGGAGCAGTTTTTGGAGCAGCAAAATCTTGATTTTGGAGCAGCAGAACCTTGATTTGGGGCAGATGAACGGCATGTATTATGTCACTTTAGAAGCCTAAAAAATCACATTTTTGGCAACTTGGGAGGGAAATGTGCCCTATTTAATTGGTTTTGAACGTACATAACACTGAAAGAGCCTTTCAATAAGTTTTTTCTACGAGAGTATCAAGGTACGAACTGCACTACCTTTTTACAAACCCCTTTTAAATTCTTAGCCTGTATGCATAGAGTGGAGGTCCGTTGAAAATATCCAAACGAAAAACTAAGCAATCGTTAGGCGCTTTTATTATCATGGGAATGCCGAAATTATTTTTGTAATCCCAGACTCGGCTTTATGCACAAGTGTAGACGCGCCACGGCGAACGTTGCGCAAAAAGAAGTGACAGTCGTCGCAAGGCGCACGTTCACTATGATCGTAATTTGAGTAACGTTGATATGTTTACCCACCTCCGTTTTGGCATTAAATTTCACTTCAAACAGATGAACTATTATTACTAACGTGCGTAATAGCCCGTCCGGCTATCGGACTCTGCTTGGACATTTTGCAGCGATGTAGCCTGCGCCGCCACTTCTGCAGTGTCGATCGTTTCATTATCGCCGCTCGCAAGCTCGCTGTCACAGGCAGCAATAACTCAGCGTTTTATAACACCGCAATGAGTCCCAAATTTCACTTCAAGCACACACCGCGCGTCACACTCAAGGCCGAAACACGGCGAATTCGCGGGCACCACTCTGTTTTTGGTGAACTCCCGTCTTAACAGTCGTGCAACTCCCCACAACAGATCAAACGAATAAATGTGAACCCAGCCACCCCAATAACCAAAACCACGGCAGAAGTTGGCGAAGAGCACTCTGCCTGAACCACGAGCAACTGCTTCGCCCGGCAGTCATGTTTTTCAATCTTCACCACATCAAGATGGCGGCGCCCAGTAATGTCGTTCCGGAGATACGGCTCTCCTAAAATTGCCGTTTTTTCATCACCTTGCACAAGTTGTTTGCAGTCTCAGTACACAAGTATTTTTTCTACAGGACTTTGCAATGGTTTCCGATGGGAAAACTTTAAAAACTCACAAAATATAACATGTGCAACCCGACATTGCAACTTTAAAAAAAAAACTATCTCTGGGACAATTTTATGTGGGTTTTTATTTAATGATCAATCAATTAAACCTTTACAAACAGCGTAACCTTAAAGATGTTGAAAGAGTATGCCACCAGTAAGCATTTTCTCTACTGAAACTGATGGGAGCATTAAAATCCTTGGCTTTCAAACCGTTTCGGAGCAGTTTGGCACAATTTTTGAAAATTTCAAGCTTTTGGAGCAGCCTGGCGCAGGAAAACAAATTTGTATCAAAACTGCGCAATATGCGCAGTTGTCTCACCCCTGGGATAGAGATCATATACTCAACAAAAATCGGTTGTCTGTCCCTTTAAACAAGCATGAGCACTGACAATTTGAGCTAGAATAAATGTGACTGGGAGCACAGTCAGTGTTTCTCGATTTGCAAACCCCCCACCTGAGCGCTGAGGTGTGCGGGCGTCACCAGGTACACCAAGTGCAGGTCGGTGTCGAGGGCGAGGCCGCGGCGCGCGCGCTCCAGCTCCCCGACCATGGCCAGGGCGTCGTCGGGCGAGAGGCCCGAGGCCAGCACCGCGCGGCCCAGCTGGCTGGGCCGGTAGCACCGCTCCTGCCCTTCCCCTGTCGAGCGAAGGGAACACGGAAGCTGGCCACACCCACACATGGTGAATCTGATTATCGCACGGCAGAGCTCGTAACATGAACTAATGCCCACACTTGTCACAGTCCAACCCTTATTTACTGTATTTACTCGATTGTAATGCAAGCTTTTTCCCCCCTCATTTTGGTTACCTGAAGTCGACTCACGTGTTAGAATCGAATACCGAAACACCAAAATTTCTTTCTGGGTGCAGTGAAAAGTCACCCCTTGTGTTACAATCGTGGTCGCGTTACAATCGAGTAAATACAGTATAATAAGTGTGAGCTTGTTATAAACAAACCGCTAAAAGAGGGCTTCACTGGACAGCACAGCTTTTCGCACAACAAATGGTGGAGAGCTAAAAAGGATCAAAAGGCTTTACAACAAGTGAAGGCAAATTTTATTTAACTTGGCGTGCCTGCCTGGCCTTCATTAACCCTTTGAAGTCCGAATTTTTTTGAAAAAACTTTCCCAGATCATCAAATTACTTTACAGTGATAAATTACGGTGATAAACAAGCTAAGAGCAGTGCCAATATAGATACAAATCAACTTCCGCCGCCCCTGCAAAGGAGTGCCAATAAAGGTAAAAATCAAGTTTCGTGCGCCTCCGTTACTATCACGCGGCGAAACTGGAACCACAAAAGGGTGTTGACACAGACCGTGTGGCATGGTGAAGCTAAAGAGTTCTGTTTATCTCTGCAAGAAGGGAACATAATAAAATTTCAAACACTTCAGTGAGCATACATCGTCATTATGGCGCGAAATTTCAAAAGGAGGGTCAAAACCGTACCTGTACGGCAACGACCTTGCGGGACGGAAAACCGCCACCGTACATATATGGCAAGAACCCTCAAAGGGTTAACTAGGGAGGGGACAGTGTAGCAAGACTCATGCTCAAGAAACATTGGAGGGGAAAAAATAGAAAGATATTAGAGAGGCAGAAAACGATCACCGCTTCTAAGTAACCAGCTGAGAGGGATGTACTGGATTTTCGCGTGTATAACCCGCCCCTGCATACAACCCGCACCTCACTGTCCATCAACGGACAAAAAAAAAATATATATATATATCCCCGCGTATTGCCCGCATATTTTATACATAAAAGGATGGACAAAAGCTACTACTCAAGCAACATTACACATTTGTTTATGCAAAGGAACTTACCTAGCTGACTACATAACTAGATGACTTGCCGCATACATTTTCTCAAGTTGGTATATTGTTGAGCTGTGTGTTCAAAATAAGCACTGTCAATGGGATAACAGTGGCCAAGTCGCTAGTACTGCTGTAGGGGCATCACGGCCCAACACACATTGCGGTGAAGCTGCACCAAAGGAAATACCTCCCCATATAATCTGCACCTCTACGTCACCCCTGAAATTTCCGCATTTTTGGTGCGGGTTATACATGCGAAAATACGGTAATGACAGAAGCCTAGCACATGCAACTGCCGTGGGATGTCGGCATTGCAGTGCGCCCAAAATCTCAATCAACGGGCAGAGACTTGGTGTTTCATCTCAATGCTACAAAGACGGTTTCAGAGACGCCTTTACAAGTAATGCACATTTAATCAAAAATACAGTTGCAACACAGGACCGCATGCATAACCAACGATACAAAATTCCCCGTGTTCGTTTCCTATGCTGTATTGGAAATGGTGACACACTGCTGCTGCTCTGCAAGCAGGCGTTTCAACAGCCCAACGTGGCTGTGTTACTTGCACCCACCAATTTCATGTGGGCCAACCATCTTTTGATATGGGTGAGGTACAGGGGGGAGTAAAAGAAATACGAACAACAGAGCACTCAGCCTCCGACGCATGCTGCACCTACTGGCTGCAAAGTCGATAAACTGAGTGCATGCGCAATTCTTCGGGAGCGTTTGAGAGTGCGGCATACTTTTATGGGAAATGCTTGATAAAGAAGCGATGCCGGTCATTTATTTTGAGGTGCCTTCTAAGTGCAGAGCACTTTAGGGGCTCACCTTGTTGTCGTAGCTCGCTCGCTGGACCCAAGCAGAGCCACAGGGCGTTCCATCATAGCAGCTGTCGCTGCGCCGTAACTCAGAAGCTCCGAAAGCCAAGCCATTTATATAATCATAAGCGTTCGAAACTCGTGAACCGCTGGTACTTGTCATACATCTCCCCGTTGTTTAGCGCAAAGAAAACTACAGGTACATTTGAGGCAAAATATACGTAATTAAACGGGAACGCCCGTGTTCATTTAGTTCGGAACGCTCGTTGGTTTGGTTTTTACGATAGTAGGCGAAAAAGTGGCCGTGCAACGCCGGCCCGTGCGGGAGGAAAAGCAAGCCCAAAAAGAACTGAACTCCCGCTGGCGCAGTTTCAGGCAGTGGCCGCGCGAGCACAGCAAAGGTGGGAAATTTGAATTGCATTGGGTGGTAGCAGTGAGCGGATAACGGCGCTACAGCCCATTATAACGAATCACTGCTCTGCACTTCCGACAGCTTTCACGTTGAGTGGAACGGCTTTAATTTTTCACTCTGTCACCAACCAAGCAGAGCTAGGCTGCTCAAACAGTCCAGTCTACACGCCACAAACGTGCGACCCTTCCAACAAGCTACACTTGGGGGAGCCTGTCGACCTTTCCTGCTGGTGCTGCCCCTCACCCTGCAGGTGGATGAGCTGGTAGTCGACGAGGAACTGGAGTGCCCTGTCGAGGTCCTCTTGCACGTCGGCCTCCTTGTCACCGGCTTGGGTGCAGCCCAGGTGGTGCCGCAGGGTGCACTGGGTGTACAGCAGGAGCTCCTCGGGGCTGCTGGCCACCCCACTGGCCACCACCTTGGCGAGAGGGAGCAGGGGCAGAGAGGTGGGTGCAAAACAATCCTTGGAAACAGCTCTTATGAAATTAACCAAGTACTAGATTACTGATCCTTTAAGTATGTGAACAAGGTTCCCATTCAGTCCACAAGTTTCTGGAGCAGACCAATTGGGGTTTCAACAACACAGCCATGAGCAAAAGTTTGTGGGCCATGTAAAGCTGTGTGTCAGTAAGTGCAGCATCCTGCGCCTGTTAGTACTCCATAACTAAATAAAATAATTGAGTAAAAAAGGGGAGGCATGGACGAATGAATATGTACACACAAAGCGCAAGTGAAGATGGACACGCACTAAACCATCTGTGTCCGTCTTCACTTCGTCTGTGTCTCCCCTTTTTTGCGCAATTATTTTATTTAGTTCTGTGTGCCAAGACAAGAATGCTACTAAGCTAGCTTCAGGCAGCTGCTCAGATGTAAGAACATAACGTATCCTGCACAAAACGCCCCACTTTCAACGTCTGGCCAATGTGCCTGTTATCTGGTCAGCTTCTACAGTGTCAATTTTATATGGCATAGCATATCCTTCAGTGAGGGTGGTTTAAGCAGAGCTACTGAAGAAGTACGCCCTTCATTCATTCTAAATTTTCAACAGTTCTACAGTCCAGCAAAACTCGCAATATGTAGTTGACGTGTCTCCTGGTCATGGCACATTCACTGTGTGGCTTTTTTCATTACAATGTTTGTAACTGGAGGGGCCTGCAAAATCTTGGAGTTTTGAATACAGTTAATGAAAGAAGATTCCAATGTAGTTGAACATAGTAATTAGTAATTCAATTTACAAAATTCATGCTTGTGTGAATGATTTTTAAGGAAATGTTCAATTGTTTCATCTGTTTAATAAGGACAGTGATTTCAAATATTTGCATTCGATGTAAAAGAGGTCTAAGAAAGTAAAGAGCATGAGTCTTTCTCCAAGCCCCGCGGTACACTAGAATGAACTAGCCGAGGTCATTCATCTTGGAAGCTGAAACATGCATTCTATGGAATAATCCAATAATACTACACAGGAAGCACTTAATTTCGTGTTTGTTAGTCAGGTTGCTGTTAAGCATTCAAAAAAGAACTCTGAGCATAGTTGACCCTATCCAGACTCTAATTTGGCTAAGTAACTGCTGCAAAAGGATCGACATTTGGGCGAGTTAGTATGGGTTACGCATTTTGAACGGCAGCGTAATCCTGTCGTATTCTTGCCCCCTTGTCTATTACACTGCAGTGCAAGATAAGTAACTACTACAAGGTCTTCATAACTCTCTTCCGAATCTCTTTCAGTGTGGTCCTTTCTTGCAGTAATCTCCGATGCTAGTGGTGTAAATGATACGTGGGAAAATGACGCATGCACGCACCTCGAGCAGTGCCCTGCGAAAGCTGCCGCCGCTGCCGCTGAGGCAGGACGTGATGGGCTGGGCCTTGGCACTGCTCAGCTGCTGGGCAAGGGCACGGTCTGCCTCACGGCACATCAGGATGCTCTCACCTTGGGGGAGGAACAGGGAAAGGGGAGACGGGTGTCACTTTCTCTCCCCTTCTTTAACTGTCGCCAAAACCCATGGAGGCCTGAAGACAGCCAGCCGATAGACACCCGTTCGTTCTACTTTTGATTGGCGCAAAAATTTGCCCCTGCAAATGCCCCTTTTGCCAGACATACAACCGTAAAACATTGTGGCCTCGCTTGACATCCTCAAATGCTCCTCCAGGTGGACAATTCTACTCTTACTTACAGGCCGCACATCACGAAATCAGCGCACCTTCCAGCATGAAGCACGACCAAAACTGCATCTTTCATGGAAGCCTCAAGAAAGCCCTGGGAGCCATGTTGACGGGCAAAACAATAGAGGAGAAGAAAAAAAAAAACAAAAAAAAAACACTAAGGGGATGTTTTGCTCCTTTTCTGTCATCCGCACTTGTCTTCTGCAACGTGGCCACAAGTGCACGTGTCAAGGGGGAACTCACCTGTTAACATTCCTATGGGACTTCATGACCCAGTGCTTAAAAATAATTGTGTACCAATACGGAAAGCTTTGCAAATACATATCATGGTCACAACAGCCTAGTTTGCTTATTTTAGGGATATCACACATCTGTACTGAAATAATAAAAAAAAACTCTCGCTCGCTAGACAGCTAGCGCCATCTAACGAAAATTAGATAAACAAAAATGCAATTTCTGCTAATTTTTTATCTCAGTAAAGAATAGATATACATATTTCTAAAAGGAGCAAACTAGGCCATTAGGAACACTTCTATAAATCTTTGAAACCTTTTGTATCAGTACACCATGCTTTTTAAACCCATAGGTCATGAATTAGTAGGTCCCATAAAAATGTAGTCAGGTGAGGCCCCCTTACCTTTCTTAGTGGAACTGATGGTATCCTGTGAAAGACCTAATGCCTTTCCCCATGGACCGGTCGGTCTATCAAGAAGCTTTGATAAGATCTCTGGTCACATGGTGCATGCGCGAAATCGGGCTTCCAGTGCACCAAGAGAGTTACTTGAAGATCGCGAAAAAGGAATGGCTCTAGGTAAGACAATAAACGCATCGATAACAAAGAATGAGCACAATAGTATGCCTTTATCTCATAAAAAACGTTATTGGTACGAATGGTAAACTTTTTTTTACCCACCCTGCCTTCAATTCTACCTGCACAGTGCTTTGCCTTCCCTTTTTCTAAGAATGGCTTGCAAGGCAGAATTTGAGACCGTGCTTACCGGTAAGAGTTGCGTATCAAGCCACTACATTTACTCTAACAAAAAACACACCCCCTTGATTAGTCCTGAAAATGGAATTTTTATTCTTTTCCTAATGAATGCACCCCTATTTTCAATGATACAAATGTGTGCTAAACCAGCACTTATGGAAGGCCTCCACCACCTCTTCCACATACACCTGGGGTCTTGCGATAAGCTCACCCGTGGAGGCCATTATCTGATACCCTTCAGAGGTGCAATGCAGGCTACTGACTGTAAGTGCTGACAGCATGGTGCACTTGCGATTGGCAAATGTAAATAACTGCACACATAGGCAGCCTTCACACATTATTTAACATTTCTGTTCCTGGTTTCTCTGTGGCATGTAATACATGGTAGAAATCACAATTTACTAATTGTTCTGGTTGCGAGACTTATTTCTCAAAGGGCATCTTGCGTAACAGGATTGGCTGATCTTCACGACTTTGTTTCGCAGCACAGCCAACCTCGCAGAACGAGCTAGAAAAGTGGGTGCTGAGCCACCGTGGTGGACCCCCCTGCCCTCACCCTGTGTGTCGAGGCCCATGCGGCCTGCGCGCCCCACCATCTGGTGGTAGGAGAGCGAGTCCAGGGTGCGCAGCCCGAAGTTGGCCGCCGGATGATGACCCCGCCGGCCGGGGCAGGTTCACCCCCGATGACAGGGTCGTGGTCGCCACCAGGGCACGCACCGAGCCTTCCCGGAATGCCCCCTCCAGCAGGTCACGCTCCTCCATCGTCAGGCCTGCCAGTGCCCAGGTCAAAGGGCAAAGAGGCAGCAATAAGGTCCGAAAACACTTAATAAGCACTTCACGTGGGTTGTGAATGCGAAAACGTGAATATCCAGCTGAACGGATTGTGTTCGTCGTTAGTGATCAATGCATGGAAAACAAGACACAAAAGGAGTAATGGACAGGACAGTGCTGGAAAGTTGAAGGCAGCCAGGTGGTCTGCCTGCCTTCAATATATGGTGCGCCTAATAGCACACAAGTACCTTCGGGAAATAAAACAGGCGAATATTATTTGACGTGTGTTTCCACGGGACGAACTCGTGGTTTTAAATTATTCCGCACCGTGTTCCCACACAAATAATTTATGCCCTTTTCTGCTGCATTCAGGCATTGAATAAGCGAAACACCAAAGGTAGATTTTGCTTAAGACATACCTTCCTTTGTCCAACCTTTAACATATCTAAATGCATCATCACGGCCAATGCAGTGAGTGCCGCAGTGCCTGGCATAATAGAGCAGCTTACAGGACGCGTAGAGCGGACAACTTTTCGTTTTTTAACGGATCCAGATAAAGATAATAGAAATAGCAGAGGAAGCTGTTAGTGTATCGCATGCACTTTCTCCCTTTGCAAGAGACTTTATTCCCCAACCTAGCAGGCGCTACATATTTCGTCTTGGATAAAAAACGGCACTAAAGTAGAGGACGCATGCAGAAAGGCAGGCAAATTCGCTTTATTCCATTTGCAGAGCGCTAATACTTTGCGCTTTTGCGGGATGCTTTGTTTTCAGATATGCGCTTCACTGAATAGTCTAATTCACTGCACTGATCTGCTGCTACTGCTACAGGTTCCAGGGGGGGGGGGATGGACAAATTAAAGGGCACCTCGTCAAAAGAGTTCCATCCTGTGCTTTACGAGTACCTCCCCCTAGTCCTCCTCAGCAGCCCTGGGTTATGTTCTGGTGAGCTCCTGCTGAGCTCTAAATATCCCCTTTGCACTTCCTTCCCTTTTCCTTTCCCTTAAACTTTCAGTTTGTATTCGCATAATCTGTAAGGGTAGACACTGCTCTTAAAACAGCTTCCTTTAATTGTTAAGTAAACTCTGTGAAACTTGCCAGCCTTGCTGCTTTTTTTCCACTGATTTCAAATATGCCACTATTTTTCAGTTGGTCAATTAGTTCCCAAGATAATTAAAGATAATTAGCCATTGTTGGAGGAACAGTGGACAAAACAGTGTTAGTCACAGTACTGTAATCTTTATATTTTCCAATGCTATGAACCCTAGTGAATGCAATAAGAGAACCAGTTTTTTGATACACTGCTTGGAGCTAATTTTACAGCTCATTAAACTTTGGCGTCACCAGTGGCAAAGAAACATTTTGAGTACCCATTTCAAACACCGAAGTTTAATGAGGTTTTTGAGCAAAAGGTTTTTCTGCAAAAGCAGAAGCTACTTCGCATGTTCGGGAGACATGATGTTCCTAACCCGGAGAACACGCTTTTCAACTCGCATCGGCGGTACTCCAGGAATCCGGAGCAGGCCCAATACGTATAAAAAAAAAAAATTGCACTGGAGTTGCTGTACTGCAATAATAGGCAACGACTCGTAATGCAGAAGCGAGCACTTCGCTGGCATGAACACATGGCACAACGATGAGGCACTTCGTCGGAAGCACATGGGCAGCATCAAGTGCGCTCGTCGGAAGCACGATTTGGATGAAACTTGCCGAGCAGACGGTGTCGCAGCAGTGTGTTAGCGTGTGCCGGTGCCTCCAGCTTTTGCAGAGCCGGGCACATTCGGGAAATCCACTCAACTATTCAAAAAATCGAAAAGTAGATATTCGATTCACGAATCGAATTTATTCGTGGAGGCACTATTCAATCCATATTCGAATATTCGAGTATTCGCACACCCCTATTTTATACAGTTGAACATCGATATAACAAACTTCAATATAACGAAATTCTCGATATAACAAGTTACAAGGCATACATAACTTAATTCCCATTGGAAACCATGTATATTTTATCTCAATATAATGAAGCAAATGTTGCTGTAATTTCATTACAACGAAGTCTCTGGACTTGAAGAAAATTTACCCACAACGACAATTTTCCCGTGACGATGTCTGAGGGGAAAGCGTTGCCAGTGCGAGCGACTTGGGTAACCCACTTGGGTAACCCACCCGGGGCGCACAGCAAGCAAGAGAGAAGCAGTGAAATCCTCCCGCCCAGATCTCTCTCTCTCTCTCCCCCCCTCCTTTCCGTGGCCAACGTTGGAGGCGACGGGGCGACGCTGCATACCTCCTCCCCCCATGCTCCTTCGCTGCGACCCAAAGTGGTCTTCCTCTTTCTCGTGCCTTCGCATCGCCCGGTGCATTCTCTTTTCGCTTTTGTTGCCCACGTGCGACGCCGCCATGAGTGGCTGTAAGCGGAAAGCTATTTCGCTTGAGCAAAAAGCGGCAATCCTGGAAGCCGTTTCGAAAGGGGAAAAGAAGAGAGACGTTGCAGCTCGATTCGCGATATCACAAAGTACGCTGTCAACAATTTTAAAAGCTAAGGACTCCATCCTCAGCTCTGAAAAATGTGGCACGAGCGCCCAGCTCGCTTAGACAGCTACATACCAGGATATAGACAAGGCCGTGTTCTCCTTGTTTATGGATGCCAGAGCGCAGAAAGTGCCAGTGTGTGGTGCAATTTCGCAGCAGAAAGCGAAGGATTTTGGTTGCCTGCTCGACAAAGATTCCTTCAAGGCAAGCAGCGGTTGGCTGCACCGCTTCAATGCCCGGTACGAGATTGTCGGACGTGTGCTGTGCGGGGAGTCAACGTCGGCCGATGCGCCTAAAGCCACTACTTGGCTGGAGAAGGAAATGCCCAAAATATTGACGCAATACCAGCCATCGGAAATCTGCAATGCGGACGAAACTGGATTTTTTTATCAGATGCTGCCGAATAGGATGCTAGCACTGAAAGAGGATTCGTGTTTCACGGTGGTAAGCACAGTAAGCTGCGTATCACGGCTCTTCTGTGCGTCAACATGGATGCCAGCGACAAGCGGGTGCCACTTGTCATTGGAAAAAGCAAAAAGCCGCAGTGCTTTAAGAACGCTCGGAAGCTGGAAGTGCAATATACGTCGAACAAGAAAGCGTGGATGTCCCGCGACATCTTCCGTGACTGGCTCCGGGAGTTCGACAAGGAGATGAAGAGTGGCGGCCGCAGCGTGTGCCTCTTGGTGGACAATTGTTCTGCCCATCACGTCGACGACGTGGAGCTGACAAACGTCGAGCTACAATTTTTCCCACCGAACTGCACTTCGTTGGTTCAACCGCTTGACCCGGGAATTATCAACAAAGTGAAGTGCGCGTATTGTCAGCGACTGATCAACAAGCTGCTGCTCGATCTCCGCTTAAACCGGGCCACCAAGGTGGACATTTTTCAAGCTTTGGAGATGTTCTCTGCATCCTGGAAGGCGACATCTCAGGAAGTGATCCACAACTGCTTCCGGAAAGCCGGATTTGAGCACGGTTTGGCTCGAACAGCAAGTACCCCCGAAGAATGGGACAGCGCTGAGGACAGTGAAGAAGCTATGATCGCTGCTTATGCACTGAGCGAGGAAAACGATCAGGCGGGCCTTGAAGAAGCATGGAGGCACCTGGAAAATGACGCGGCCGTTCCTGATGGTGTCGCTCTAGACAGTGCCGCTACCAAGGAAGTGACAGACGACTCCATCGTGCAGGACGTGCTGGGAATCACGCAGGAGGACCCAGGCAGGGACACTGATGCCGAGGACATTGAAGCCCCAAGCAATCGCGAAGTGCTTGATGCAACTGGCGTGCTTTGGCGCTACACAAGTTCGACTGGGCAGCATGATGCAATGCAGTCCTTGTGGGCCTATGAGCGCACTGTGAGGCCACATCTGATGTCAAAACAGACGCAAAAGAAGGCCACAGACTACTTTCAGAGGAAATAAAGGAGTGATTGCTTTGGTACGTACCGAATTTCGATGCAACGAAATTTCATGATAACGAAAAAGTGCCGATTTTTACGACTTCGTTATATCGAGGCTTAACTGTATAGCAGGGTAACCGCAAGGGATTTATACATAAATTGGCTGAAATGATTTTAATTTGGCACTAAAAAATTTCTGTAATCTGAAAGGTAGCAAGCACCACATAGTGTTTAAATTGGACACAAATTACCAAAACTTACGTTTCAGTGTCAATGCGTGATTCAGAAATCGCATCAGGAATAGGAAAGACGGCATTTCCACTATTGTTTAACTGGGGAGAAGTTTTAAATACCTCTTTTTATCTCACGGAATGTTACAAGTATGGGCCTCCCTTGACAATCAGTCCCAGTGCATCCGCGGACTAGCCTAGGACGTGATCCGGTACTTGATTTCTCATGTATTTCCCTATGGAATCTCAGTTTCGAAGGCCGTCGTCAGACTGCCTGTGGAGTGTCCAGGACTGGTTTAATCGAAGAGTACCTAGGGATGTTGCTGCGTGGCTCACTGCCATGGTTGCCCAGCAATTAGTTTTGGCAGCATACTTAAAGGGACCCTGCAGCACTTACCATCGACTACTCAGAATGTTTTTTTGGGTAAAGTCTACTGTCCCAGCAATCTCCTCCCGCAAGAATTATGGAAATCTGTTCACTATCAACCAAAACAACGCGCGACGAGAAATCGTGCGAAATTGTTCCCTCTCAACTCGACAACAAACAACGCGATGGAAAGCTGTGCGCTCTTCCGGAGAGAGGGGGGGTGGCTCTAGACTTCTCTTGGGGCGGCCTTCGATATATCAGGGGCTGGGAAAGTTTTCTCCTTTTCTCCACAACAAAGAGGGGTCCATTTCCGATCTGGTGCAACACAAAAGAAGGCATTGCTGCCTGCTTGCAGGCGCGTGTTCAGGCTGCTAGGGCATTTTTGCAGCAATAAACGTTTGTTGTCGAGTGGTCTGGTTGAAAGGGAAGTATTGAGTTCGTCACTCAAACTCTGCACGCACTCAAAATACACAAGAAATGCCAAAACTGTGTGTACAGATTCAGGCATAGAAGAGGTTGGTGCACAGCACCGACGATGGCAGATCGTCACAAGAAACGCGAGGAAAAATCCCGGACCATCTCCACTAACGTGAAACCTGCGGAGGGGCAAAGCATGGAGTGTATAAGTGTATTCCTGGCGTCTTGGCATTTCTGCCCATGGAGATGAAACCATTGGGGATAGAAGTATACAGCTTTGCTGTAAAAGTGTCTTGTCTTTGAAGCACGAAGCTCTCTAGCACAAGGCATAAACGAGTGTCGCGGTGTTTTTTTAGTACGCATTTTGAAGCACTCCAGTGCGAGGAATAAACGAGTGTCCCAGTGTTTTTTTCTTACGCATTGCATTCTAGCACGAGGCGTAAACGAGTTTCTTGGTGTTGTAGTATCGTGACTACATGAGACGATGATTACGACAGGAGATGTAAACAGCCCCAGCCCGTAAAGGGCTTTGCCCCTAACAAACTCTGAAGTTTACTAGCAACAGCCATAGGACCGCCACCACTGTAATGACGTAATTACAGCGGTGCCAGTGTGTGCATAATGAGGGAAATTTAAGACAGCGTGGTTGGTTTTTCCGTGTCTTTCACAGCAATTTGCGTGCTTACCGTTTCAGGTGCACGTGTAACATTTGGCTCAGGTATTGCTGGCAGTGTAATCTAAACATTGCGCAGGTTTATTTGCACTGCTCAGAGCGTGTTACAGGGTCCCTTTAAGGCTGGCAGATACAAAAATCCTGCTTCCAAGTGTTCTAAGGCCCTTTCATTTGGGACAGACAACCGATGCCTCTTCAATTGAGCAGAGAAAGGCCACCAGAGGAAGGTGCCCCGCTCACCTGCATGGTGGAAGGCCACCTGTGTCGAGAGGCAGGACGCCAGAGCAGGGTCGGTGGCACCCGGTGTGGACCGGAGGCGCTCCACCAGGCGACGCCCTGTCTCCGTGCTCATCTGCGAGCGCAGCCTGGCCACCAGCTCGCACTCGTGTTCTCCTTCAGGGGAGCAGAGTAGGGGCAGGTCAAGATCACAGGTCAGTCACTCAACAAACAAAACTACCGTATAATGCGGAATATAGGTCGAGATTTTTTACAGAAAAATTTGCCGAAAAGTCACCCCTCGACCTATATTGCAGTCATTTGGCAGTTGTCACCTGGCGACCGGGCAGCCCATCGAGCCCATCCAAACCCCAAAGGCACCATCGCAACTACCATCAATCGGACGCGACGCCATCTTTGTTTTGTTGCTTCTCTCGCTGTCGACGAATGTGTGTGTGCTATTTTCTGCTTGCTCAAAATGAGTTTAGGCACTTGGTGCCAGTTCACAGCAGCATTTAAAAGAAAAGGTGGGAGCTTTCCAAGGCCAATGACGTGTCGGCCTTGCGCCAGTTCGGTATCACCAAAAGAAGTGTTGCTAGCGGCGTTAGCTGAAGGGGCAGCTCTCGGAAGACCTCGCTTCATGGGCGCTGCTCTGTGCACCTGTGCTGCTGTACAAAGGGGCAAATTTTGTCCGCTAGCGTCGTGCGATGTCTCTACGAATGGATACCTCAAGATGTTTGCTGACCGCCTGCACAGACTGGCTGTCACTATGGGCTGCACACGAGTGTCCCATGCTTTGCGCTCGCTTCACGATGACATGGTCTTGCGAGTGTTTAATAAGTGCTGCATAAGCAATTCCCTGGACTGCACCGAGGACGCCCTGCTGTGTGGGCGACAGTGAGCCAGAAGCAGTCGTCCGACGATACTTCAGACAGTTTTAACTGAGTAATTTGAGACGAAACAAGTTATAGTCTCAATAAAACAATGGTTGGTACCCAATTTTTTTTTTTGCATTTTTCGGCTACAAGGTAAGGGGGTCGACCTATATTCCGCCTCGACCTATATTCCGCATTATACGGTATGCCCCACCATTCCGTTGCGAGCAGAAAGGAGGAGGGGGCATGTCATGTTTCAGGGCACAAAAAGCCGCTCAACTAGCTGCACAAACCAGGTCCACCCCTTTGAGACACTAGGTGATCTTTACGCATCGTCTACGGAAGCCATCTGCAACTCAGTACTAGTGTTCTAAAGGACATTGATACCAGAACAATGCTGATAGCCAGAACAATGCCAGAAACTGGTGTGTAATCTTCCAACCCTCGTTTGCTGAAATAGTTGTTATGGACGCAGTGTGCTTAAAATTGGTTCGTACGTGTGCATGGCCGTAGGTGTACATGGGTAGGTGTACAATGGGTGTACATGGCTCCTTATCGAGAATCTAATGATGGTCATGGTACATAATGGTGATGGTATTGCAAGAAGCTTCGGATTGCGTGAAGATCGGTAATGATGATAGTATTGCGAGAAAGAACCTCAAGCTCAGATGCACACAAGTCAGATCCATCCCTTTGAAGTGTTAGGTGGTCTTTTACACACCATTAGCGGAAGCTATCCGCAACTCAGTTGGCACATACAAGGCACTGCAGGAATTACTGGAAAGGCAGCTTCAAATCAAGTTGGTTCCGGTAGCCTGGCTATGTGCTTCACCAGTTCGGTTCCCTGTTGCATGACTGTGTTTGCCTTGTGAAAGCTCCAAACATGCAAGCAATTTTTTCGTTCGTTCATTCATTCGGAGTTGACATTTGAAGCTTCCCCGAAGTGTCCATGCCGGCTGAAGCGTGCCAGAGGTGCCACGTACCTGCCTGTTTATCCTGGGAGAGCTGTCGGAGGCACCGTGCGAGGGAGGTGGCCAGGGCCTCACACCATCGGCGGGTAGGGGCAGAAGACAAGCAGGGCGTGACCTTCGGCCCACGTCTCCAGGCAAAGCTGGAGGAGGCCCTCGGGGTCATCCGCAGCCCCCAGGCCGGGCACAGAGGGCAGCGGCAGCAACCGGCGCACAGGGCGCAGCTGAGGGCCCTCGCACAGGTTGCCGCCCAGCTGCGCACGCGCAGGGGTTCGCGCAAAGGTCAGCCACGCAAACAGAGCTTGAGTGATTGATTGTAGGGTTTAACACGCCAACGCAACGCAAGCGATGAGGCGCGCCGTAGTGGAGGGCTCCGGATTAAGTTTGACCACCTGGGGATCTTTAACGTGCGCCGAAATATCGCACACACGGGCGTTTCTGCTTTTCGCCTCCATCAGAAAAGCGGCCGCCAGCGGCCGGGAATCGAGCCCGCGACGTTGTGATCAGCAGCACAACGCCTTAGCCATGAGCCACCGTGGCGGGTGCAAACAGAGCTTCGACACGAGGTCCTCACTCAAAACTGGCCTGGCTGACTGCCAAGTTTGAGAAACGTCGGCATACGGTACCCAGACTCATAGAGTTTCGTACTAATATATACTAGAGGAAACTCTGGCGCTGTCGTACGAGCCGCCATTGCAGCTAGCAACGTTCCTTGCCTACTTGGCTAGGTTAGCCACAGCGGCTTCTTTTTTTGTCTCGAAGCCAAAATTAACAAAAAGGGGTAACATTTTTTCTTTTTAAGGTGTTAAACAATTCCTGACAAAAAATCTTTTCACAGCTTCAACTTTATAATAATAAAGCAAATGTAAATAATCTTCTACAGTAATATTCTCGCTTTTTTGAAGCCAGAGGCAGCTTGTAAGCCTGTTCATGAGCCATGCAAGGGACAAGTGGAACGTGCCTGCCCGGTACACGACGGAACGCTCGTCGAAGTGCGGCTTCCCTAGACAGTGGCGCCAGGTTTCCCTCTAGTTTATATTAGTATGAAACTCTATGCCCAGACTAGGGCCCAACCAACCCAATTTACTTGGCAGTGATAAAGCATTTCCTTGGTGCATGGTCCTCTTGCTGAATAGCTGTAGAGCAATGCCAATGAGCATAAGAGAGAGGGCATTACGCAACGACACTATCATCATCACAGGGACTGAGAGAGGAGGGAGGGGAGTGGAATGTGAGGGAGGTGAGGGTTGGGGCAAACGGAATAAAGGGTTAATCAGTCAGATGTCTCTGGGTAGGCTGAGCTGCTGAGTGTTGACTCATGACACAGCCTTGAGTGAAGGCAATGCAGTGCATGCCAATTTTGATTGATTGATTGATTGTGGGGTTTAACGCGCCGACGCAACGCAGGCGATGAGGCGCGCCGTAGTGGAGGGCTCCGGATTAATTTTGACCACCTGGGGATTGCATGCCAATTTTGCAGAGAAATGAAGAGAACTAGTTGGTGAGCTGGGGATGAAAGAAGCATTTCATCGGTTCATTAGCCTAATCTGGCTTTCAGCACTGTTTTCGCCATTCCAGCAACATTTTCTAAACAGCAGCAACAAGTTAACCGCTGAAGCACACTGGTTACAAAAACTGGGCCATCAGGAGCATAAGACAAAATTCCCCTCAACATTCCTGTCTTTTTTGTTCGAGCATCATTGGTGCACTGAGGACACACTAAAGCCAGCAAGGCTTGATCGGCTGCGCTTCAAACTTTGTGCAAATTTCTCTCTTATTTGCTTCTTTAAGGCATATGTAGAGTTTTACAGTGCCACACTGCCTTTTCGCAGACAACAATCCAACATTTTCCCTTAATGGTTGAACCAGAAAGGTTCAACCATTAAAAAAAAGTCGTTCCACTCAATGTGCAGAGCAGTGATTCGCCATAATGGGCTGTACCGCCGTTATCTGCTCACTGCTACCACCCAACGCATTTTAAATTTCCCGCCTTCGCAGTGCTCACGCGCCCCCTGCCTGAAACTGCACCAGTGGGAGTTCGTTCTTTTTGTGCTTGCTATTCCTCCCGCACGTGCTGGCGTTGCACTGCCACTTTTTTTCGCTTACTATTGTAAAAACCAACCCAATGGGCATTCCTAACTAAATCCTGGGTGCTGCCGGTTAATTATGTATATTTTGCCTCAAATGTACCTGCAGTTTTCTTTTCGCTAAACAACGGGGAGATGTATGACAAGCGCCAGCGGTTCACGAGTTTTGAACACTTATGACTATATAGCCACTTGACTTTCGAAGCCTGTGGGTTATGCTGCGACGACAGCCACTACGACGGAACGCCGTGGGGCTCTACTTAAGTCCATCGAGCGGGCTATGACGACAAGGCGAGCCCCTAAAGTGCTCTGTTTGTTTGTGAATTGTTTGAGAAATTGTATTGTTTGAGAAAGCTGAAATTAAAATCAATCCTTACCCAAGCAAGATTTTGGCTAATAAACAACTCATAAAAAATATCTAAGTTTTTTCTTCCACTGAGTGCATGGATTCGGGGACGAAATCCACACTGATACTTGCCATAACATTACTATTAGTAGAACTACGACATAAAACGGGGTCCCCACTCAAACACCCCCAAGAGAACGGTATTAGTGCCTCCTTGAATGACAAGATGCCATGACAATGCTTGGAGCAATGGGTGGACACACAGAGGCACACACCTTGAAGAACTGACGCAGGGGCACGGGCCGGAAGTCGGTCTGGTAGAGGTCGGCAGCCAGCCACTTGGCCAGGGCTCCCAGGTTGGCCAGGGTCGCACTCATGGCCACCACCTGAATGCCCTGGGGCCCCACCAGGCCTCTGCAACAGAGGAGCAACAAAGAAGTTGGCGTCCCTAGCGCAGCTCTTCCTCTGCACTTGGGGGGGGGCAAAGATGATGATGATTGTTGGATGGTTTTGGCGAAAAGCCAGCTAGGGAAAAGAACACCAAACAGAAGAGATCACACCAAAAAAGTAGGTATTAAAATGTGTAAGCCAGACAAATAGCGGAATCAATAAAAGGCAATGGTGATGGCTTGTGTATAGGGCCAGTTTTTATAATGCATGATACGGAATGAGGTTTAAAAACTTAACCTCTGACAAATACTTGAAGGGGCCGTGCTTTCACCGATAGATATCGAGAGGGTGGCCTGTATGACACCCTGTGGCTTCCATGCGTCTCGCTCGAGGTATGCATTCAATATGCGATAATTTTTCTTTCAGAAGATCTAGACATATGATGACAAATCTGTTTTCAAAATTTGTTCCCTTAGAAACTGTTCCGTAAATACCAATGCAATGTGGAATTGTCAGCTCGCCTACTGTTCCGTAAATACTATTGCAATGTGGAATTGTCACCTTGTCTGCAAGTTTCCACTTCTATCTGGCATGTCACCTAGTACAGTAAAACCAAAACAGTTTAGTTAGTTTTATGAGTTTGCCATGTTAGCAACATTGCATACAAGAGACATGGTTTCAATAGACACTCTGTTACTAAGGGCAACTTTTTTGGGTCCCTAGAGTAAGTTATTCACTATTTAGAAGATACATGGTGGAAGAGGGGCGTTATATGAAAGATCCTGTGGAAAACTGCCCTGAAGACGAAGCTTTGGCCTGCATCCAAGAGACTTCAGAGGTTCCAGAATCTTCTGAGGAGTTTGTCTGCAGATGTAGGCCTAGTGTGCTCTGAAAAGCTTACAAATCACAGGATCCCTGTCCAATTAAAGGGTGCCCTAAAGGATGAACCAGAGGAGGAGGAGGACAACAAGAACATTGCAGGGCTCAGAGTGTTGGCAGTTTAGGCTGACAAACATCTAACAGCACTTTAATAGTAGTGTGTAACAGGAAAACCTGAAAAGTAGAGTGCTTTACCTCCAGAAGTTGGGAAGGAAGCTAATGCAATCTACAGTCCCTAAGCAAAGTACAGTACTATGAATGGCTTCTTTAAGCCATCCTGAGCAATTCCCTGTAGACATGTTCAAAAGACATTCCGATTCTGATGTATATGAAGTGATCTAACCCGACTCCTCAGCATTTTAGATTTTCAGTTAGAAGAGACCTTGGCTACAAAATACACGTTTACTGGGCCCCTTGGGTGTCTCTTGTAATGAGGGTTTACTGTACATGGTGTGTCTGTTGACAAGATAAGCTACGTTATTCTAACAGTACAGATAAAGTTACGTCTCATCTTTAGCTTACCACTAAACCACTTTTCTTGCTGGTCTTGCACACTTCAGGCCACGCACTTAATTCCAAATGACCTTCCACCAGTTGGAAGGTCATTTCAGTTGAAAGGGCAACTTGCTCGCAAGACTTAAGATTACAAATTTGAGAAAAGGAACAGTCACACCATCATAACCAATGCACGCGCGCCTCAGTATCGATCACCTTGTCCCAATTTGCAACTGTAGGTCTTCGAAATGAGAGGTCAGGAAGGCATAATTTAATGGACACGTGTTCAGATCTAAGTGGTTGTGCTAGAACAGAGAAAAAGCAGCAGCATAAACATCCCTGAAAAAGTCACTGAAGGAACTATTATACTAACATCCCATGCCAAGGTGCACGGTTTGAAGCAAAATGATACCAACCATGTTCTTAACACATGATGACACGCACCTGGCTGCCTTCAACAAAATCTACCGACCCCGAGCCAAATGTACATGCACACAAAAAAAGAAATATGTAAATAAAACCTGCACCCTACAGTAGTCCTTCGTTAACTCAAACTGGGATATCTCAAAACATCATTTTTTTAAGTCGAAAATTTTTCTCGTGCATTTGTCCACATAGGCACTACTATTCACTCCCTTTTATTTCAAAACGTTTTTTGACGGACCACGGATATCTTGAAATCTTGACAGGGAGGACACAAGGCAAAGTCCACCGTGAGCAGATGATTAGGTTTCCATTCAAACGACTAGCTCCCCCTACGTGCTACAAACGGTCACGAATGGCAAATTTTCGTGGAGTACGCGCTGTACTTGGCCGATGTCTCCGTTAGTGAAATGCTGTCCGCCGCCTACATCGCTGAATTACCTAGCTGTAGACGATGCAAGTGATCATGCAGAACGACGAGCCTCCAGAAGTGCCTACAACTGCAGAAATAAGAAACATGCTGTTGCGCCTGATTTGCGACGAGGTAGAATGTAATGGTGGCGACCAACAATTGGTGCGATGCGTTGCGTAGCTCGAGAACGTTTTTTTGGGACCAGATGCGAACGCGGAACAGGCGAGCATCACGCAGTTCCTTCTTCCGCATTAATCAAAATTTGTTTTTCCTGCGAATACCTGCCAGATTTGCCGGGATGGCATTAGGGAGATCTTACCAGGGCGGGGGAAGGCGGGGGAGAGGGGGGGGGGGGGGTGTAGTAGCAACAACAGAATGGGTAACTTTATACAGTCGAATCCCGCTACAACGAAATTGACGGGATGTGCGAAAAATTTCGTTGAAGCGAAAATTCGTTGAGGCGAAATCTGCCGCAACACACCACAGAAAGGCCAGAAAAATAGCCCCGTATGCTTCCGCATCATTGGCAGCATAATACAATGTTTAGAAAAAGGAGTGACGCGCAATAACGTCATGTTTATTCGGATAACGAACATACCAATGGTTATCTGTTCTTTCACTGCACACGAAGAACGCGTTGCGGAGTGGGGTGAAGAAATGCAGGCGCAAAACGTATTGCTGTACAACAAGGCGTGTCCACCGAGCTGATTACTTGCAGATAGCTGCTAGGCCGTCGGAAGCCCCCCTCTCACTTGTAGCAGGAGCAGTGCCGTTATCTTATCATCTGACACGGCGCGGCAGCTACTGACCTTGGCAGGTTAGACGCGCGCGCTTGCATTTAACACAACTGCGCACTCATGACTAAGATAGGATGACTTGGCTTCAAGACCAAACACGCAAACATGATTTTTGCTCTTGGCTATTAAGAATGGTAGAAGGAAAACGGCAAGGACAGCTGCTCACAACGCATACATGACGGCGCCGCGCCAGCAGCGGAGCACATTTGTGCGATTTCAACTGGATACGGATTGGCTGTAGCTCCGGCTTGGCGAACCGGGCCTGCGCCTCATGTAAAGATGGCCAGCCACATCGTTATCACCATCAAACAATGGCGTCCGCCTATGAGTTTTTTTTTTTTTTTTTTTGTGGCGGTGTGGCCGCACCGCGCATGTTTTCGGTGAAACTAAGCGTCCTGAATGTATAAAAAGTTACAGATAGCTGGCGCTATGCTTATTTTATTGTAAAATAATTGTTCAAACCCAGTCCAAATCATCGAAAATTTTGTTGAAGCGAAAGCAAGCCTGACAAATGGTTCGTTGTGGCGAGGACTTTGTTGCATGGACTTCTATGGCTGGCTGACGGTGAATTGGAAATATTTCGTTGAAGCGGAAATTTCGTTGAAGCGGCGTTCGTTGTAGCGGGGTTCGACTGTACACATTTTTTTATTTACTTACAACATAGCAGGAAAGAAACTGTTACTTCGCCAAAACTACCAACAAGCTACACCACCTAAATGTTTGACGTTGCTAATGCCGCCCTTTTCAGAAAGTCCTGGAAATAGTACTGCAAGCGCAATACAAAACATCAAGAACTGAACTGTTTTGTTGTTTCGTCGAAACTAACAACAAGCTACACCACTGGAGACTTGCTAAATCTTCAGAACGGCCGTGCTCATGAGTAAATGAAAGCGGCGGCGGCGCTGCGTTTCCATAAACAGTAAACTAACAATGGGACGAACAGGTTCACCGTCTGCGCATGGCCGACTACACTTTTTATGCAATTCACTGATAACGATGCCAACTGGTGTCGGGTTCAGGTATACCTCCCGCGCATTGTGGCCAGACTGGGAAAAGGATTAAGCCGAAGACGGGTGCGTTTTCGGGAGATTTCTGTTTCGGTCATACAACCATACAAAACCATGAAAATTCTGGAGCCTCCCGGAAAATTCGGGAAACCTGGCAGGTATGGGTTACAAAAGTTTCCCCATGCAGCAAAGCTTTTGTTACGAGCACTCGCTCTTATGTCATTGACCTGACCCCAATTTTCAGCATTTCGCTTAAAGGGGCACTGACACAAAAATTTTTAAGGCGGGATAACGTCGAGATAGATTGGTGGGAACACATATACATCATCTGCAAAATATCAGCGGCGAATACAGCCTAGAACTATTTAAAATCAATTTTGAAGTGTGCGAAACGCAACCGAGCAGCCGCAGAGGACCACGCGCAATTGTAAATAAACACATCCAACACGTCACGAGTTTGTGTTTGCCGCTTCCGCACTACCGGCGTTTTACGCGGCTCGCCCGGTCGCCGCTCCAATCGGAGGGCCGGAGGGCGGAGCTTCTGCTCTCGAGAACGAACGACCCGATCGTTGGCGGCGGAGGCGCCGTGATTTCGTCAGCTAATCGGGCAGCTGGCCGCGACCAAAATTCTACAGCGATTCCAGGCACTCTGTTTCTATTACTGTTTATTACCATTGGATGCAAAACGCGCCGAGGCACGAAAAGCCCACTGAGCTAGCCGCACGGTCGCTGTGCCGGCGGCGGCCACGGCCGCGAAGTGGCCCAGGCCGGCGCAGGTAGCTCGAGTGATAGCTTGTTACCGCTGCACGAAATTGTCCCCAAGTCCCGACCATAGTGGCTTAAATGAGAAAGGAGTTAATGATGCGATGGCGGGTTGCATTAAAAATTGTCATCTGCACCGCTTACGAGAGCGGCACTCAATATCCGCCGCAGTGCTGAGCCGAACACATCTGTAGGCGGACCTGTAGGCAGACCGGCCGGCTTCTCCCAGCGCGCGTCTTGCCACCCACCGCCTCGAGCGTCGCGCGTCGTTCTTTAGCCGCGGTAGCATTTGCACTCGGAGCGCCTGCGTCACATCCACGGTCGCTTTTTAATTAAGCGCCTCACGAGATCAGTACGTGGGGGCATTCGCAGAAACTGCCGTCGATGCGTATTCGACAGTGCTACGGCGGCTCTGCTCTGTGATATCCCTCCGGCGGTCACGTGGTCAGCTTTGTTCACACAAAATCCACAAAATCCATCGTTTCGCGGCACTCGCTGAAACCGAAACTGCGACTGGCCGCATTTAAAATCCCTCTAATTAAACAACCGTCGCACGCTGAAGCAAATGAGGTTTCTACAGGTTATAAGTAGGTCACTAGCTACTTATCGCAACGAAAAAAACAAGATGCTAAATTTTTGTGTCAGTGCCCCTTTAACTCGAAACTCCGCTTGTCTTGACATTTTCAGAGGATTTTACGACTTCGACTTAACGAGGGATTAGTGTACTTTTGAAGTTCATCACTGAGTAGCGATGGCCTGTTCCTTCCAATCTCTTCCCTCATGTTCAACTCCACTTTGTCTATTTTTTATGTATCCACAGTCCCCCTTATCTAATGACCCTGGGGACTTAATAAGGGTCAATAAAAGGAATAAAAGGCGTCATACCTACAGGCAGTTGTAATGTGAGAATTCAGGTCGACGTGTATTTGGGTATATACGTGAACATGCTGTGTAGTGCATATAGGTGTTAAGGAATTCATCAGCTAGCACATGCCCCTACAAATTAACCTATCAAACCAGATAAGACCCGTTTTGGACCCAATGGTACCTCCCATGCATTACGCACTGCTTGTTCCCTTTTAAAAGCTCAAAGTGCACACATTTGAGAGACTTAACATTAAAAAAAGGCTACAAACAAGAACACACTGCGTTAGTCATGAAAGCATGCCGCCCACACCCTTGCCGCCCACACCCACCTCTTCTGGGCGTAGGCCACCTTGGTGAGCATGAGTTCGAGCAGGTAGCCACGGTGGGCATCGCCCACGAGGTGGAGCTCGTCCACTACCAGGATGCCTGCGCAATGTGGAAGTCGCACGTAAGTCACGTGCCAGTCATGACCCAAGGCTGACACCACCACACCTGGGTGGGCTATTACGAGCCATTATCCAATAATGCAAGGCCAACAATTAATTCACACAGTGTACGGAATAATTCAAACCTGGCGTCCTTTAGTGTGCAGCGAAATATCATGCGTGTGGCTTCTTTTTGTTTTTGTACCAAAACATGAAGCTGGTCTCACCATGGGATATAAAAAAAAGCCTCATTAAAAAGCAACAAGAACAATAACAATTTGTAGCAGCAGAGTCAATGAACATGTAAGGATGTACCATCATAACACAACTCAAAGATTTCCTGCAGCAACAAAAATTGCATGCAGACACAATCGTCAAAGATGCTGGAACAGTTCCTGGGATATGTTGCATGCTTCCTGCAACTATATACGTTTTGATACTAGGTAGTGGAAAGTGTGATTAGCACAAATTCACAGGGCAGTTGAGAACAACAGTGTGCAGTAGAACCCTGTTAATACATTCCCGGTTCATACGATTTCCTGGTTCCTACGCTCTCAGTTGTGAACACTAAAAATGCCCCATTGTATGTTTCTTCCAAGATAGTATGCTTTCCCAGATAGTACGTTTCTCCCTCATGTTTTTTTTTTTTTTTAAGGGGACATGCTCCTCCAAACAACTTTTTAAGTGCGAATGCACTTTATAAGCGACCCTGAATTCCGGTGACCGCCGTCCGTCCACACAGCAACAGCTGCGGGTGCACGCGCTCCTCGTCTTCCTTGGCAACGGGGGGAGATGGGCGCGCGCTGCCTGGCCGCTGACATGGCACATACCCGCGTGGGGGATTGGCCAGGAATCTCCTCGTCTTCCTTGGCAACGGGGGGAGATGGGCGCGCGCTGCCAGGCCGCTGACATGGCACATACCCACGTGGGGGATTGGCCAAAGGAGTACTGACACGAAATTTCAAAGCTGAGATCCGCTCTAGCAATCAAGTACAACGACAACACAAATAGGTGTCTGTGAATAAATGCATTTTTCTTTCTTTGTAGTTGTGTGTGTGTGTGTGTGACCTCTCTTTCGCGAACATTACTGAACCGCGCAAATTCAATCCTGCATTCGCACTTTCACATTCTTCCCCTTGGGGAAATGTGGGGAATTTTTTTTTAATAATGAACTTAGGAGGCTGAAATTTTCACATCTTGTAGAGATTGAGCTCCTCTGGTCATATATGCAATCAGATTTTGAATAGCTGCTCCGGATAAAATGTTATGCAGCATGACGTGCAGAAAAATGGCTTTTTTCTCCACACTTTCTTTTATAGTAAAAATTGTTTTTGTTTGTGTCAGAAAACTACTCTATAGTTCTTGTAGAAACAAGTCCAACAATAGTAAGCATATTCGCTCACGCTAACAAAAGTTATTACCCCGACGAGACAGAACTATTTGTTGGCTCGGCGGCTTGCGATGACGACATAGTCCAACCTCGTCCGAGGCGAAGCACTCATTTCATGGTTGGCCGCCGGAATGTCAGCGATTTTTGACGGCGGCGGTCGTTCGTTTAAGCGTCGTCGTTAACATGGTTAATTCAGCGAGTGGGTCGCACATGAGACGACGACGCCCCCTTTTTTTTTTAAGCTACCTTTTCAGTCCTTACGGACTTTGAGCAGGAGATACTGGTGATTGCGGAAGTCGACCTTGCATGCTCGAGAGTTTCCATGTGAACGGTAACTTATTTTTACCGTCACTACATAGGCTAGAATTTCTAGCGACTGTAGTAGCGAGCCCCCTGCGCCGGCGAAATGCACGCTCGCGTCTTGATTAGATTACCGGAAAGTTCCGAGTGAACGCCCTCCCCCGAAACATCGCCGGAAGCCGCTGGCGACGGTGAAGCCTGTGCCGGTAAGTTACCGTTCGCGGTAACTCTCACGCTGTGCACTCACACGGTAAACGGTAACGCAAACACGGTACCGATATGCTAAAACGGTCTATTCAATTTACTGAAAGACGCACCCACCCCGTAAAATCCCTGGCTTTAGCGCCGATGAGTGAACAAAACAAACCCGAATCATTTCTTCATGTGTATAGATGCGGTCACTTATTCGTCCTTTCCGCACTTGACCAGAAAGTTCGCCCATTCGTATTTTTCACTTCATATCACTACTTAAATTTGGGTGGGCGTTCTTCCGGAACTTTACGGCACAGCAAATGCGCTGCGCTCGGCGCTTCATGCAAGCAATCTTAGTTGATGTTGTTTACTACACTCTTGCTAAATGATGATCAGGAGCACGATAAATGACAATTTTTTTCAGAATGAGCGAGCAAAACCTCTGCCCCTACTCCAGCCCCCCAAGCTTCCAATGGTTCAGATGCCTTTATGAACTAACATAGCTCTTTTATGCTTTTAAAACCGTGTTGGGCAAAGTAATATAGGTAACTGCGGAATCATTACAATATATCTTACTCATTTTAGATCGAAATATTTAGCGGTGGCGTGAATTCTGGTTAATGCAATACTTGGTCCTAATTGTTCCCACTAGATGGCGGCATCAACGTCATGTTTTCTATTTCTTTAAGCTCTACAGCAGAAGTATACGGCTCTTTTAAAATAAAATTATTATATTGTGAGAGTTCAATCTAAAACGTCCAAGATTCAAGCTATTTCAAGCGTAAGCGAACAGTTCTGGGCAACAAACTTTTGTGCGTGGCCTCCGCGATTTGCTGCCAGCGGCGCGCCGTTGCCGCCGGTAGCCGATCGCGGAGGCCACGCTTTTGTGTCATTTGCTTTGAGACAAATTCGCCAGATTTCGCTACTTGGCAGAGCCGGTAAGCCGGAATGCAGAAACCGCAGAGTGCAATCCTTTCGTTTTCAGCTGCAAACGGCTACTCTTGCTTCCATGGTTGCTTCATTTAACACGGCAAACGGTAAAGCGCACAAGGACACTAGGCAACAGGTTCATTCAGAAGGCCGGTGCAGCAAACCACACTTTCCTGCGATCATGACTTGATGAAAAGCAATGAAATGAAACTCTTTGGCAGGAGTTGTCGTTACGGGATGCGCATGCTCTTGCCCTTGTCGCGACCGCCGCAGAGAAACAGCTGCGACAGCGTTTTGGCTTGAACTGATTTATTCAGCCCGCGTGAGCACACTTGAGCGTGCGCCTCGTGATCACGAGCAGTGCCTGGCGTCGTCCAAGCGCTGCGTGCGGAGCTCCGCCTTCGTCGTCGGCGCGGCGCTCCCTTGGTGCGCCGTTCGTTACCACCTCATAACTGAAACAACGTTGAGGCTACGCTCGAAACACAGATGGTGCAAAGAATCCTTTCGGGTACAACGTCCAAGAAAGCAAATGCAAAAAAAACTGATGATACTCTAACACCAGACACGGAGCGCTGAGCGATCACGCTGGCTGCAAGCGTCGTTGCTCCTGCGCTGACTGTATCCTTCCGCCGAGAACGGAGGAGCGTCAAGACCGGTTTGGCCCGGTGTGTAAGTGCTTTACACTCCAGTATAAAAAAAATATGTGCAACTGTGTAAACGCACACACACACACAAAAGATGTTTTTTGTAGCTTTCTGATGTTTTTACGCTCGTAAAAAATTAATTAAATCAAGAGCGCACTATTATGTCACGATTAGTTCAAGAAATAGCCGTTGTGCTCCGATACCATCGACCCCCCAAAAAACCCCATCTCAGGGGCCCTTTAAGTGCCGAGCACTTTATGGGCTCGCCTTGTCGCCGTCACTTGCTAATGGTCGACGTCAAGCGACTGCCGGAATCAGGCGGTGCAGTGAGATAACAGACCCAAGTAGAGCCTGGTGTACCATCATTAGGGAGTCACGCTGAGGCTTCGAAAACCACAAGGTTTGAATAGCCATAACTGTTCGAAACTCGTGAACCACTCACGCTTGTCATACATCTCCCCGTTGTTTGGCGCAAAGAAAACTGCAGGTACATGTTGGGCAAAATCTGAGTATATAACCGGCAGCGCCCGTGTTCATTTAGTTAGTAAGGCCCGTTGTGTTGGTTTTTACAATAGTAAGCGAAAAAAGCGGCCGTGCAAGAAAAAAAAAATGGCGCATTTGAAATGACGCAGAAAGGCCCCAGCCACGCAAGAAAAAAATTAATTACGCGTTCAAAATAACGAAAACAGCTCCAGCAAACGAAATTAAAGCAAGCACAAAAAGAACACAACTCCCACTGGCACAGTTTCAGGAAGGGGGCGCGCGAGCACGGCGAAGGCAGGAAATTTGAATTTTTTTTATATATCAACGAGGTTCTACTGTACCACACTGTGAAGCCATAAACCATTTCAGGAAGTTGCGTGAACCTCCAAGCAATCCAGTCCGCGGCATCTCAGCCTTCAACCCAGCGTCCCGCCTAATTGTGGTCGTAGCGCCAAATCCTCCCCTGGCGAGCCTGGGCGGGCAAAAGTGAGTTGTAATTGCCATAGCAACGTCACCGCCATCTTGAACTTGGAGGCGTACTAATTGTCATGGCAACACAGCGAGGAGGCGCAAATGGGGGGGGGGGGGGGGGAGGGGCTGATGCTTTCCTCCCCCCGCTTCTTCCCGCCGCTCCGCTGCCGGCCCCGCTAGCCCCGCGCCGCCCGCTAGGCCTCGCCGAGACCGCCGCGCCTCCATGCAGGCGTACGTACGCAGCTGGGACAGTAAGACGGCAGCAGAAATCGCACTTCAACACTTTATTCATGTTACGAAAATACGACCGAGCACAAACGCAACGTGCCGTGATAAGCACTGATGTTCGACACGGCATAGGACAAGTTGACATCGAACACGGTACACGTAGTTGTACAGCTCACGACACCACGCTATCGTTCAGATTAAATTCACGCTTTACGAAAGAGTGTCTCACCTTTTGCTAACACGAAGCAAAATCACTTCTTGCTGCGCTTCCTCCCTGTGCATGGGGTATATAACCGCTCTTCTGTGGTCTTGAGAACGCTGTCACGATATTTCCGCTATGCTACGACTCGCACGCGAGCCCCGTGGCTTCTCTCGCGCACCAGCGCCGCCAGCACCGCTGTTGCTCCGGCAGCTGCAGCGACCGTCACCCTGCTGTCGCGCATGCGCGCCTAAAGTCGCGCCGGGAAGAGGTAGAGTGGGAAAAACAGTGAGAGAAGGAGGAGTGTTTTGCTTGCCCCGCGCCGCTGCAACTTGGAGCGCGTAAATCAAAGAGGAACTAGCAAAAAGTCACCTCGGCATGAGCAATCTCTCCAAGGCTGGCTCGGAATCTGGAGCAGGGTCGGCACCTCCCACCGCAGCCAGTTTGTGCGTGCACCATTGCCACAACACCCTTGTGAGTATTAGCGCAGCTGTGACTGTAGCTGTAGCATAGAGTAATAGTGGACGCAGTCACAACTGCCTCGCGTGACGCTAACAAACTGACTGCCCCAAGCAGGGCCTGTGGAGCAAGTTTGCTTTACCTTTGCTCGTGGCGAGTAGTAGTACTTCTTTCTCGTTTTTTCAACACCCTCCCGTGGCCAACCAGCCAGCGTTAACCACTTGCACTCACCCTTCTTGTATCTCAACTTGAAAAAGTTGAGGATGAAACAATAAACACGGACGCGGGCACGCAAAAGTACACGAAGATGGAGCAATACTTCTAAGTGGTTTTATTCCTAGGACAACTCACCATCTAGCATCCACAAATAATTGCAATGTGCGCTTACTTTCTGTGTGCATACAAGTACAGAAAAACGATCATGCAGACAGATATTCTCATTTTAAAGCGAAGCTTTCGATGTCTCACTGATGGCATTGATGTCCGAGTAAAACCCACTCCCGGAAAGCCAACTTTACACAATGGGTGTTACGAAGGGTACAGCAATCATACTCCCCATAACATAACAATGGGATGTCTTTGCACACTTAACGGACCTCTCATGATAAGCAAAATACAGTTAGGCAGTACACACGATTCGCGATGATGATGATGAAATACATTGTCTAAGCAGGGTTGGACTTTGGCTTTAGATTTTGGCGGTGTGGGGTTGGACATTGGCTTTGGACTTAGGCAGTTTGGATTTCAGACTTTTGGAGAGTGAACTTCGGACTTTTAAAAATCTTTGCATTTTAACCATCTTTCTCTTTTAAGGAAGGGGCTTTAATTTTTTTTTTATTCATTCAACTTTAAATATACTGACCCCGTATTTCCTTTTGCGCTTAATGAACCCTCCTGACCCACCGTGCTCATTGCGTCCTCAAGTGTCATTTTGCACCCAAACACGCCCCGCACTCACCGAGGTCCCCCAGGGTTCCCCCGTCAAGCAGCATTCCGTTGAGCAGACCGTTGGCGCGCTCGATAGTGCACACCGCCAGGTCGACCGCGGAGAGACCGCCCGGCGGTCTCCGCTGTCCCAGGAAGCCACCCACCCGTACACCACAGCCGCCAAACAGCTCCTGTTGAAAAACACCCAGAGCCCAATTAGGGTTCCAACACACACACGGCCAACAGCGCGAAGCTTGAAGGTGACAGCGAAATGGCACAATCTCTTAAGTTCCCTTTGTTTTGTTGCAGCGTGGGTTAGACTATTGATCACATTCAGTAAATTAACCCTGTCACGATCATAGTAGCTGGTACGCACTCGGTATAGCCTCCCTGCTCTCCTGAGCTGTCTTTGCCATCAACGACAGAATGTCAGCCGACTCGGTAAATGCATTACTATTAGGGTTGTTTGTTTTCGGGCAAAACCCCATTTCACCCTATTTTTACACCCCCGTTTAAGGAGAATCGGGTGGAACTCGATTTCTCCCCAAATGGACCTTTTCCAAGTAGCGATCTGCACAATTGTGGGCAGACGGTCCGTCGTTCTCAACCGTGCTTGCTGGAAGCAAGCCCCACAAACAGCTTCCAAACGCGTTGAGTAGTGGCGTGACTATACCGCTCGCTATGCCGGGCTGGCAAAGCTGCGCAGACATTGTTGTGCCTAGCTAATGGAAACTGCGTTGTCTACAGAACTTCCTCCCAGTTGAGATACATTCAGTGATTGGACAGTTCTCAAATGGAGACGAACATGTTGCGCATGCAGATGATAATGTTTGTAAACAAGGATGCGTGAAAAATTGATGACCAGCATTTTGCGAATAAACCATTTCATTTCATAGAATTTATCAATACTCTTAACTATCATCATTGCTGATCCATTTCCAAACAAACGCCAAATTTCAGAGAGTATTTGCTACAAAATCCTCATGTCCCTCGTTTACCAACTAAAAAGAACCACCAGTTTAAAGCATCAGAGTTAAAATTGCTGTTTAAATCGATTAAATAAACTTGGTGTATTCACCATGGAGTGAATTGTAACTTCCACCTTGCAGTCAGTGCATTCTACTTGCTAAGTACTATACGCTTTTTCTGTCTACATAGTATGTGATGCGTTGCTTGAGCAGTAGCTTTGGTGCAGACTTTCCTGTATCAAATGTGCGGGAAATACGCAAGGATTTTTTTTTCTTTCCCGGCGGGCTGAAAGTGGGGGTGTGGATTATATGCAGGGGTGGGTTATACGTGCAAAAATACGGTAGTTTGTTGCTGGGCAATTGATGCATGACTAAAGACAATTTTGAGAAGGCGTCCAAGTAGCGTTGAGCTCTGTGCTGCATTACCAAAAACTGCTTTTTAACAATTACCTACCACTGCTCTCACTGGTGCCCCAAAACAACCCTGTGTATTATGCTTACAACAGCAGTCATATGCCATGGCATGCCAGTCAAGTTCTATCAAAGAACAGAAACCTGCTTTAGTACAGAATAGCAGCACTACTTCTGCTCTCTCACTTCAGCTGCTCTGCAGTACAGACTGCAATCCCAGGCCCCAGGAAACACAAAATTAAAGCCGCTCCACTGCAATGTGAAAGCTGTCGGAAGTGCAGAGCAGTGATTCACCATAAGGGGCTGTGGCGTTGTTATCCACTTACTCTTAGCCCCCCATCAAGCTCTTCGCAGCGGTGTCTCATTCCTCTCCTGATGAATTCAACGGAGGTTTGTACAACGCATTTCGAATTTCCCGCCTGCACAGTGCTCCTGAAACTGCGCCAGCGGGATCTGTTCTTTTTGGGCTTGCTTTTCCTCCCGCCTGTGCCGGCGTTGCATGCTTACTTTTTTCACTTACTAGTGTAAAAACCAACCCAACAAGCGTTCCTAACTAAATGAACGCGGGCGCTGCCAGTTAATTACAAATATTTTGCCTCTGGTGTACCTGCAGTATTCTTTGCGCTTGACAACAGGGAGATGTATGACAAGCTCCAGCAGTTCACGAGTGTCGAACGCTTATGACTGTATAAACCACTTGGGCTTCGAAGCCTCTGTGGGACGCCACAATGACAAAACGCTGTGTGGCTCTACTTGGGTCCAGTGAGCGAGCTACGATGACATGGCAAGCCCTTAAAGTGCTCTGCACTTAAAATACTGTTACACTATGGTAGCAGACAGATAGGCAAATGGCGAGAAAGCTTCAATAACTGGAGATGCTGATTGGTGCTGAGATCGAAGAAGAGAGAGAGGGCATCCTTTGGTCAGTTTTGAGGATGGTCTTCTTGCTATTTCTAACACAGGAGTGAGACAGCTGAAACTAATTTAGGAGCAGTTTTTGGAGCAGCAAGATCTCGATTTTGGAGCAGAAGAACCTTAACTCTTTCGGGACCGCCGGAAAAAGTGATGAAAAAGGGAGGTCTCAGTACAAATTTTTTATTACATAAAGCAAAGGCACCATCCTGCCTTATCATATACCAAAATGCAGCTAATTATATGTTCTTTGACATACAATACCAAGTTTTACTTCAACACTGACCATAGAACCATGAAAAAATCTGAAAGTAAGAACTTCGTAAAAAAACTACAGAAAAAGATAGAAGGAAGCGTAAATATAAAAACATTAAAAAAGAACAAAATTATTTCAGGATATACAAAATCTAACAGTATGCTTTGTTTCTTCATTGCGAAAGCTTGATGCGGCTAGGTGTAACTGGTTTTTTGTTTTGTGTGTGATCTCTTTGGCACTAGGGCCATGGCTACGTCGTCGCCCAGGTACACGCCGGGCTCTCGTCTCGGCGAAAACTTGATCTGTTTCTACGCTGGTGGCAGGAGATCACCACCATAGGTAGTTAACACCCTAGCGAACAAATATAAACCAGCCAGAACATATTTCGAGTGCACATACCTACCCCAGAGCCAATTGAAACCGAAACCAACACCCACCTTTGAGTGGGATTTGATGTTCCACGCTGATCGACACCCGAATCCTCACTCGAGCTGAAATCCAATCTCTAAAGCTGCATTCTGACTCTTCACTGCCACTCTCATCGTTAAAATCCACTGTAGAAGGCGAAGATATGTGAGACGAGACGAGGCGGATTTCTTATCGCGCTGGCGCGAGTATGATGCCATGTTTGTTTACATTCGAAACCACTGCCCGTCAGAATAAAATATCTGATGTGTTGCCGCCTGGCGATAAAAAAAGAAACTTCACAAAAGAGAAAACTCCAGTTTTCAAACTATCTCCTAGATGTCACTAGGTGTTCCATCGAGCAAAAAATTTGTATTCTGCAGGCTCGCGAAACCATCGATCATATGTGATCGATGGCCTATGGAGCGGTCCCGAAAGTTAATTTGTAGCAGTAACAATATTTCATACGTCATCTTAGAAGCACAAAAAATAAAATTTGCAGCAACTCGGGGAGAAAGTAGACTTTTTAAATCAATTTGGAGCACAAGCACGGAAACACTCTGTGGAGAAGGTTTCTATGAATGCAGTATCACAAGGCACGAACTGCACTGCTTTCTTACAAACTTTGTAGCTTTATTGAGGCTGTACGTATACAAAACGTAGAGGGTCGTTAGAAGCAGCCTTTAAAGCGCTGCAATCGTAAGGGTCCTTCGTTTCAATGCTGAAATGATTATTTTTGTAATCCCAGACCGCATTGTACGAACGAGTGTAGAGTCACAGCAAAAGCTGCACAAAGTGGGTGACAGCCAGCGTTCCCATTTCAATCCCCAAGGTGCATGTTCACCACGACCGTAATTTGCTGTTTAGCCACCTTGACTAAGGCATTAAATTTCACTTAAGATACTTTAATTATTATAACACACTCGCAATACAAACCAGTCCCACCACTGGGTGCTGCCCAAACACTTCGTGGCGACGCAGCCTGCATTGCAACTTCTGACGTGGTGATCGTCCCATTCCAGAGGTGCGCAAGATAGCTGTCAAAAACAGCTGTAACTCAGCTTTTAGTACATCGCAATGAGTGCAAAATTTTGCTACACACCCGTGTTATAGACACACACACTGCATTTCACACTCAAGGACGAATGACAGCAAAAGTCAGCACACCTTCTCAAGCAAATGACAGCACACCTTCTCAAGCATTATCGCCGCGGTAACGTCACCGTTCAGTACCGCAACAGATATAATAACTGAATGGGGACCCCTCATTCAGCGTAACTTAAGCCAGAGAAAAGATTAGCAAAGCACACTAAGCGCCTGAACTACGCAGCAACTGCTTAGGCCGTACGGGAAGGCTGTTTCAGCAAACCCAGCCAGAGAGCTAGTCGCGCTCTAGAGCTTCCACTTTCTTTGTTTTGCTGTCTTTCTTTTTCTTTCATTTGTGTGTTTGCAAGAGACAACAAAAAATGGTGACCAGAATGCGGAAGACGAGGGCTTGGCAATCTACCCATTCCAAGATGGCGGCGCCCAGTAGTGTCGTTCCAGGCATAGAGTTTCATACTAATACATATATACTAGAGGGAAATCCGGCGCTGCAATCGCGGGCTGCCGTGGGCGGCGCCATTGCAGCTAGCCACGTTCCTCGCCTCCTTGGCTTGGTTAGGCACATGGCTTCTTTTTTGTCTCAAAGCCAAAAGGGATAACATTGTTTTTTTGTTCATCTTCCATGAAGCTTCTAAATAATCCCTGGCAAATCAATCTGTATGGAGCTTTAATTTTATAATAACAGAACAAATTCGAATAACTTTCTGCAGCAATATTGTTGCATTTTTGCAGCCAAAGCCAACTTTTCAGCCTGTACGTGAGCCATGCCAAAGACAAGTGGAACGTGCCTGCCCGGTACATGACGGCACGCTCGCTGAAGCGCGGCTCCCCTAGACAGTGGCGCCAGATTTCCCTCTAGTATATATTAGTATGAAACTCTGTGGTTTTAGGGATACAGTGCTAGAAAAATTGCCTTTTTTTTCAACTTTTGCAAACAGTTTGTCACCTCAAGTGACATAAGTATTTTTCTCTGCCACTTTGCAACGGTTTTTTTGACGAGGAAACTTCGGAGGCACGCAGAATATAAAACGTGCAATATCAAAATGAGACTTTTGCAGAAACGATCTTTGGAACATTTTTGCCGATATGATCCCCTCGTTTTTTTATTGATTGATTGATAAAACTGCTAAAAATAGTCACCTTGCGGCGGCTTGGAAAATCATGTTGTCAAGCCGACATTCTTCCCCACTGAAACTGAGACGAGCATCAAAATCCTTGCTTTTCGGGCTGTTTTGGAGCAGTCTGGTGCGATTTCCGCAATTAGCACAGGAAATCAGATTTCTGTTAAAATTGCGTAATAGTATGCCGAGTTGTCTCACCTCTGCTAACGGTGTTCTCCGCACTGGCTACACACCTTGTACATACGTCTTCTACTCATCCTGACAATATTCTCAATAAGCACGAGCGAATGCTCTGCTCCCTCCTCCTGCAATGTTGCAACCTGAATGAAATGAAAGCACGCAATGAATGTGGAAGGTGCCGTGACTCACGGCCAGTGCGAGCTCCTTCTCGCGAGCCAGTGACACAAAGGGCAGAACCAGGAAGGCCTTGGTCTTGGTCTCCAGGATGCGTTTCAACATCAGCACCTCGGCCACCAGGGTCTTGCCTGTTCAGAAAAGGGGTTAGAGAAAGCTAGGAGTCCCTCCCAGTCTGACCCATTATCCATGATACGGCCTCCACCAAGTGCTCGACACCAAGCGAGACACGGCACGAGCTCTCCATACCGTGCTCCCCTGAATGGTCACGTCTGGCACGGCAGTTACTTTTGCAGCTGAAAAGGTGGTTCCATTCACTGCAGCTGGTTTCTGAAACACACTGATCCCAGTAAGAATCCTGGTATGTACAGAGTTTCTGGTTACTGAGAAGTGAGGTGGTGGAACCCCAGTAAACTTTGGTCGTGTGCGTGCATTGACCTGTTAAAAAACCTCCTAGGCTTTAAATTGCCTCGACGGGAAACCAGCACATCTACATTCTCGTGTGCAAACATGCCAACGGTTTCAGATGGTGATGTTAAAGGGACCACGAGGATAAAATCAAATTTTGTTCACTTTGAAAGAACTAGCCTTTCCTGGTGCTTGCTGTCGGGCTAGATGGTGCGACACTTTTTGAAGGGAAGTTGCACAGGGTATTGCTTACAAAGACAGACACAGAAAAAAACGTGTACTTTCACATGAAGACTGCATCTTCGTGCAAAAGTGTATGTTTTTCCATGTCCATCTTTTTGAGCAATACCCAGTGCAACTTCCCTTCGAAAGATAGCCTTTCCTAACTCCCTCAGTTTTATTCCAGCCACGAAAAATGTTGTTTTAACCGAAAATACAAAAAGTAGCTTTCCCTATCACTGCACGGAGTTCAGCCTGCAATGCACACGATGCAAACTCTTTGCTGCCAATAAAGCCAGCCTCGTACTCTATCACCCATTCCTCTTTCTCCAAGCTATAGCGTTGCCACGCGCAGCACAGCAACACTTCTAGTATAGTCAACCACAGAACAAGCATCCAGACACGGACAGGAGAACGGAAGGGGCGCCTGCCTGCACTGGTCGGCGCCGAGTAGACGAGGTTTCCGGCACCCGCGAGAACGTTTCCTGTACGCAAGCACTTGAGCTGCCAGGGGAACATGCGGCGCATGCCGCGGCGGGCATAGCCGGCCACCACTTCGGCCGGAAGACCCCACTCGGCCAGGTCCAGGGGATCCCCACTGGCACCCTGGGTGGGACAAGGAGACAGGCCACCTGCGTGGTGGAGGGGGTAAACACCAACGAACAGCAGGAGGAAGAGATACATGCAGAGGACAACACCATCCCATCACATCAACAGCCCACTAGGTCCACTGCAAGATGATGGCTCTACAACCTCCAACCCCTCCTGTCCTGCGCTGTTCGAGTCCATTCTTCACCTCCGAACTTTTTTATTTCGGCCGTCCCTCCATCGAGTTATTGGCCTTCCCCTTCTTCCACACCAATCTCTCGGCATGCACTTTGTTGCCCTGATTATTTCCTCCGTATTATTACGGAGGAAATAACGGAGGGCAAGAGTGTTCAGTTTCAAAAAACTATCCTTTGGCAGCGTACTTGTCCATAACACGGCTTTTGTGTTTCCAGCTTTACCCTGCCTCTCCTGAGAGGGATTTGAAGAAAAACTGCTGCGGCGTTCTGAAGTCTGTGCCCACCCCTTTCATCCTCAACCTTTTTGTAAAGAGTTTGTGACGACAGTTTTCCGGTGTGACTAGTTGGGAGTCGAACTCACTGTTATAGACGTGTGTTGCGCACTTTACATCGCGACAACAACCAGCTTCACACTGAGTGCTGCGGCCTGTGGAAGCATTGTCATCTTCGGCAAAGTTTACCTCTTTAATAAAGGGGTCACGAAGGCAAAAATACAACTGTGTTCAGTTTGAAAAAACTAGCCTTTGCTAACTCACTCAGCTCCATTCCAGCCAATAAAGACACTTGTTTAAATTAAAAAAAGAATGTAAGAAGTATTGAGCACTTTCAAATTTCGTACCACAGTGATGTAATACAGGCTTTCAGTAAAGACATTTTAACAGCGACGCTGTTGAGAAAATCGTAATTTTTCGTGTTCACAGTTAAAAAATTAGCAGTGGCTTAGCTCGGCTATACCAAGATATACGTAGCGTGAGCTAAGGTTCAGCACCCGTACTCCAATTGGATTGGATTTGAACCCAACACTATCCAATTTAATCCAATCCAAATCAAATGCAATCCAAACCAATCCAATCCAATGCTTCTTGCGCTTGCGCAGAATGGCCCTTCACGGCACACGCGAAACCGCTCAACCTCGGCCAGTGTAGCTTACGCTACAAAATACCAAGAAATTGCCGACCGCGCACACCGGGCCTCACGGTGGCCACACAGCAGTTAAAAATACCAAGAAAATGTCAAGCGCTCGTGTGTGCTCGCCTCGCAGTAACCATCCAGCGTCCCTGGCACACTTTTGTCAAGCCAAGCATAGCCCATAGCCATTTAAGGAGATTGGCCAAGATTGTCCCCCCCCCCCTCTCCAATAACTCCAGTTTTGCAATCACGGCAACACCTGCTCGGAACGAGAAAGACATGTCATAGCGTACGCCCCTACAAGGTGATGTCCAAATTCCAAAAAAATGATAGAAGCCCACACTTATAGCAACAATGACGGAGGAAAAGTCGTTGCGGCACCGATGAAGAAGCAAATCGGCTGCAATCGAGCCCGTAAACCGTCATGATGGTTACTACAGCTTTGCCGCCTTCAAGTCTTACACATTAGTGTGAGCTGCCTTCATTTTTTTATCATTGTTTTGTGTCTTAATTCCAGATTAGTCTGCTTACAGTATAAAAACAGTATGTCTACAGTCCATTCCTAATTCTCACTGCATCACAAGGCAGAACACAGGCTTCCGGGCAACGCTGTTGCGCCTGCTTAGCTCAGCTTAGAGGAAACAGTTTGTTTTTGTTTGTTACTACAAGCAAGCATAAAAAATGGGCTTCAGAGATGGAGATAACTGCATTTCACCATGGCACACTCTTGGAAAGGCCCCACCCCAAAGCCTAGTACAGGGCAATATTTCACCGGACCCAACTTTGTGCCCACATAAGCGAAAATTTTCCCTCCGTGAAACCAGAAATAGAGGCAAAAACTGACCTTCTGGCGATGGTGTTGTAGCGATTGGCGACAGGCCAGAGTTGAGGGGTGCAACCTGGCTTGGAGTTGACGTCATGTGCTTGCGCAGACGCCTGCACGTGCAAGCAAACAAGTGGTTGCGGGAAGCTGGTTTACGTCACTGTCAAGTTCATCATCATCATCATCACCAGCCTGTCTACGCCCAGTGCAGGGCAAAGGCCTCTCCCATTATTCTCCAATTACCTCGGTCCTGTGCCAACTGTGACCAATTTATCCCCGCAAACTTCTTGATCTCATCTGCCCATCTAACTTTCTGCCGCCCCCTGCAGCGCTTGCCTTCTCTAGGGATCCACTCTGTTACCCTTAATGACCAGCGGTTATCTTGCCTTCGCATTACATGCCCTGCCCACGTCCATTTCTTCTTCTTAATTTCTACTAATATGTCTTTCACACCAGTTTGCTCCCTGACCCACTCCGCTCTCTTCTTGTCCCTTAATGTTACACCTATCATTTTCCGCTCCATTGCCCGCTGAGTCGTTCTCAATTTAAGTCGAACCCTCTTAGTGAGCCTCCAAGTTTCTGCCCCGTAGGTGAGTACCGGCAGAGTCCTTCAATGCTTTACTGGTCACGAAACTGCTCCGTAACTCAATGGGAGAGCTTCATATGCTGCGTTTGGCCGCCGCGCGGTGGCGCCACCCTCTCACTGAGGTCACTCCTCGGGAGGCGTTGCGCTGGCTCGAACGGCGGAGACGCGGCGAGTTGTGTTTGTTTTGTGCGGGGAAAAAAATGTAACGTGCATATCGCGCTCTTGTGATGCGACTTAAGTAGTGCAACGACGATGCCGAACATGAGTTGCGTCCCGGGATGTCGTTCCTTGTACAACGATACCCCAGAAAATGTTTCCTTGTTCTGTTGACCGAGCGACGGGCAGCTGTGTGAGAAATGGAGGGGCGCCATTCCAAGGCAAGCAACGGGAGATTACAGCTTCGATTATAAGCGTGCGATAGTGTGTGGAAATGCACTGTGTGTGAGAATGGAAAAATCAATGTACTCTTTTGAGAGCATCGTGGACCTAGAATTGTACAAGGCTAATTTAAAGCGGGATTTGTGTCATATCAGTCAGGTTGTAGCGGTGCTTGATTACCTGTTTGCAAACTTGTATTTACCTTGCGCTCAGGCTCGCGTGCAAAAAAAGCTTTGGGACGTCCATGTGCTTTTACTGTTCATATTTCCGCGAATTATCCCTTACGGTTCGTTTTGTTTGTCTTGATTGATTGTGGGGTTTTAACGCGCCGACGCAACGCAGGCGATGAGGCGCGCCGTAGTGGAGGGGTCCGGATTAATTTTGACCACCTGGGGATCTTTATCGTGCGCCGAAATCTCGTACACACGGGCGTTTTTGCTTTTCGCCTCCATCAGAAAAGCGGCCGCCGCGGCCGGGAAATCGAACCCGCGACCTGTTTTGTTTGTCTTGTAACCGCGCGTGGCCGTTTACGTTTTCTTATCTGGCGTTTCAACCGGAGCTCCCGTTTGGTCTTTTTGTCGAACGTCCCGTCGGGCAATTTTGTTTGATATGGAAAGGGTGCCACCTTGTCGCTAACTTGATTTTTTGTTTCTTCGACTATGTTCTCGATCCTATTTCCATGAATCTGAAATTAATAACGTTCAAACAGAAATAATAACGTTCCAAGAAAAACTACATGCATAGCAAACGCCGCGCAACTCACTTTATCGACGTTCATCTGCTCATGTCACACTGCGGACTGCTTCTTCGACGTTTGTGTTTCATTCTAGTCTTTTGTAGTGCAGGAGATCGCTAGCTCGCTGCGTTCAAAAAAGCTTTGCGTCGTTCTTGGCTACGTGGCAATATTCTGTTTATTCCGTGTGCTGCACATCGCAGTATGAAGAAAAAAAATTTTGTACGCTGGACCACGCTCTTTTGTCTCCCTTCGTAACATTGAAATCTTTTGTTGCGTGTGATAAACTCAGTTTCATTGTTCTTTTTTCGCTGCCTGTTTTTGCAAGGATTGCAAAGCGTGGAAGCAGACAGACACATGGTGCAACATATGTCTCTTCGTGTTTTGATCCTTCGCGTTTCTGCAGCGTTTTTAGATGTTCTCAAGCATGTACCCACTTATCGAAACGACAATACTATTGGGCTATCTCTTTTAGCGTTCTGTGCATTCCCGAGCAATCAACGGATTCATTAAGCGTAGTGTGAACCACGCGTACTTGGTTTCTTTCATTTTTTTCTGTATTAGCGATAGGCCCGCAGCAGTTCGTGACTACACAGCTACCGTATGTGTGGTATTTACAACTTTGCTTTAAGAAAAGAAGCAATATAGATTTAAAATCCGTAAGCACGACGGCGCAGCGCTTGTGCCAGAGCACACAGAAGCCGTTGCCGTTCGCGGCCGAAGTTTACGGTAACTTACTTCGAAAAATAAAACCCCATTGAAGGCAGGTGATAAACACAATAACTGGACTATTCATCGCTAACTACTAGGAAAAAAAACGCACTAAGTCAGTGCGTATACACCAAAAGCAGCGAGCGTTTGCACGCCAAGAGCTGGCCAGTACGCCGCACGCGCGGCGGCTGGATGACCTTCGTGCGGCGGTGGCGCCTGTAGTGGCACGCGCGGTCCCTATATGAAGCGAGCGCCGAAGTTTCGTGACCAGTAAAGCATTGAAGGACTCTGGTACCGGTAAGATGCAGCTGTCATACACTTTCTTCTTCAACGACAATGGTAGGCTGCTATTCATTATCTGATAATGTCTGCCATATGCACCCCACCCCATTCTGATCCTTCTAATTATCTCTGCCTCATGGTTGGGATCTGGGGTCACAACTTGGCCTAAGTATATATACGTATTCGCTTACCACTTCCACTGCCTCGCCATCTATCTCAAACTGCTGTGCTGTCCCGAGGTTATTGATCATTACTTTAGTTTTCTGTATATTAATTTTCAGGCCCACGGTTCTACTCTGTTCGCCCAGTGCGGAAAGCATGCTTTGCAATTCGTCCCCCGAGTTACTTAGCAAGGCAACGTCATCAGCAAATCTGAGGTTACTGAGGTATTCTCCATTAACCGTTACTCCCACCTGTTCCCAATCCAACGTTCTGAATACTTCTTGTAAGCATGCTGTGAATAACATTGGAGAGATTGTGTCTCCTTGTCTGACACCCTTCCTTATAGGTATTTTACTGCTCTCCTTATGGAGCATGATGGTAGCTGTAGACCCACTGTAGATATCCTCTAGTATTCTTACATAATGGTCATCTACCCCCTGGTTCCGTAATGCCTGAATGACTGCTAGGGTTTCGACCGAGTCAAATGCTTTCTCATAATCTATGAAGGCTATATATAGGGGTTGAGTATACTCAGCGCACTTCTCTATCACCTGATTGATCGTGTGAATATGGTCCATTGTTGAATAACCTTTACGGAACCCTGCTTGTTCTTTAGGTTGACTGAAATCTAAGGTTGCAGAGATTCGGTTAGCGATTACCTTGGTAAATACCTTGTAGACGACTGACAGTAAGCTGATCGGCCTGTAGTTTTTCAAGTCCTTCATGTCGCCTTTCTTATGGATTAGGATGATGTTTGCGTTCTTCCAAGATTCCGGTACCATTGCGGTCATTAGGCATTGCGTATACAGGTTTGCCAGTTTTTCAAGTACAATTTCTCCGCCATCCTTCAAGAGGTCTGCTGTTATCTGATCCTCACCAGGTGCTTTGCCCCCTTTCATTTCTTTCAAAGCCTTCCTTACTTCTTCGGTCGTTACTGGTGGGATGTCTATCTCCTCTGAACTACTGTCTCGTTCGGCATTATCCTGTATGTCCCGGCTACTGTACAGATCCCTATAGAACTCCTCGGCCACTGTGACTATTTTATCCCTATTTGTGATGAGATTGCCTTGCTTATCCTTCAGTGCATACATCTGATTTTTCCCCACGCCAAGACGTCTCTTTACTGCTTTCAGGCTACCTCCGTTCTTTACAGCGTATTCGATCCTCTCCATATTATACTTCCGTATGTCAGCTGTCTTGCGCTTATTGATTAACTTCGAGAGCTCCGCTAGTTCTATTCTGTCAGCTGCGGTAGAGATTCTCATGGTTTGCCGTTTCCTGATTAGATCTTTCGTCTCCTGTGAAAGTTTACCAGTATCCTGTCTAGCCATAGTGCCCCCGACTTCTACTGCACACTCCGTGAGAATGCGTGTAAGGTTGTCACTGGCTTCTTGTGTCGTAAGCTCGGCTTCCTCGTTAAGGGCGGAATATCGGTTCTGCAGCGCGATCCTGAATTCTTCTACTTTACGTCTTACTGTTTGCTCATTTATCGGCTTCTTTCGTACTAGCTTGTTGCGGTCCCTCCTCAACTCTAGCCTAATTCGAGATCTTACCATACGGTGGTCACTACACCTTACCCTTCCGAGCACTTCCACATCCTGCACGACGCCAGGGGTATCGCATAATATGAAGTTTATTTCATTTTTGTGCTCCCCATTCGGGCTCCTCCAGGTCCACTTCCGACTCTCCCGTTTACAGAAGAAGGTATTCATTATGCGTAGGTTATTCCGTTCTGCAAACTCAACTAGTAGGTCCCCCCTGCTATTTCTACAGCCCAGACCATAGTTCCCAACTGCCTTGTCTCCAGCCTGATTCTTGCCTACTTTAGCATTGAAGTCCCCCATAACTACAGTATACTGCGTTTTTACTTTAGCCATTGCCGATTCCACATCTTCATAGAAGCGTTCCACTACTTGGTCGTCGTGGCTGGATGTGGGCGCGTAGCCCTGCACCACCTTGAGCTTGTACCTCTTATTGAGCCTAATTACAAGAGCTGCTACCCTTTCGTTAATGCTGTAGTATTCGTCTATGTTGCCAGCTATGCTTTTATTGACTAGAAATCCCACTCCCAGTTCTCTTCTGTCCTCTAGACCACGGTAACATAAGACGTGTCCATTTTTCAGCACCGTAAAGGCTTCGCCTGCCCTCCTAACCTCGCTAAGCCCTATTACATCCCATTTAATGCCCTCTAATTCCTCGAACAACACCTCGAGACTTGCTTCGCTAGATAAGGTTCGCACGTTTAAACGTTGCCAGGTTCAGATTCCATTGGCGGCCTGTCCGGATCCAGTGATTCTTAGCACCCTCTGCTGCGTCACAGGTCTGACCGCCGCCGTGGTCAGTTGCTTCGCAGCCGCTGGGGACTGAGGGCCGAGGGTTAGTTGGCGTATTCATGGGAGGTTGTGGCCGTTACTACACCAGGGTGGCCAATCCTGCTCTGGTGAGGGAGTGCATTACCGGCAATGGTCGCCGGGGTCAGGCCGCACCCCAAGCCCCTTTGTGCAATTCCATCAATACGCGGATTTGTTTTTTTTTTTTTTTTTAATCCGGTGGGAATTGTCCGGCACCGGGATTCGAACCACGGGCCTTCTGCACGCGAGGCAGAAGTTAGCAAACTGTAGCAAAGTTAGCAAACTGTCAAGTTAGCAAACTGTAAATGCCCGCCGTAAGCTGTAAGTATTAACCAACAACTCATCATCATCACCAGCCTATCTATGCCCACTGCAGGGCAAAGGCCTCTCTATAGAGCTCCAATTATCTCGGTCCTGAGCTAATGTGACCAACTTATTCCTGCAAATTTCTTGATCTCATCTGCCCATCTAACTTTCTGCCGCCCCCTGCCATGCCTGCCTTCTCTAGGGATCCACTCTGTTGCCCTTACTGACCAATGGTTATCTTGCCTCCGCATTACATGCCCTGCCCACGTCCATTTCTTCTTAATTTCTACTAGTATGTCCTTAACACGCGTTTGTTCCTGACCCACTCCGCTCTCTTCTTGTCCGTTAATGTTACACCTATCATCTTCCATTCCATTGCTCGCTGAGTCGTCCTCAATTTAAGTTGAACCCTTTTAGTGAGTTTCAACAACTCAAGGGCTTGACAACTACAACTTGGTTTTGGTACAGCTTAAGCAAAAGGCTCACTGATCAACTTTGGTAAGCAAACGATCGTATAGAATGCCTTTAAAGTACTGCGAGCGAACCGGTTTATGTAAAAATTGTGCCCCTAATACGGCGGTAGAGCGTGAGCTTCTAAATCTTCATTAGCTTCGCGACGGCCCGTGTGAACGCAATCCATGCTTATAACAGGAAAGTTTGTAGATGAAGCTAAACACACTAAATGTGCTAATGACTGTCGTGAAGTGGCTCGCAGTTACTCTAGACAAGCTAGAATTTCTCTCACCTACAGTCACGGAACTGTCGAGAACCGTTTCGAGAATTTTATGCTTCAAACTCCGCGCGGAAGCTTCATTTTAACTCGCTTTCGTGACAAGTTTAGCAGAAATAGTTCTATCGCTCGCACTAAATGGCATTCGCGAAAGAGAAAACTGACGCAGGGAATCATTTCCGCAGCATTCTACTTCTCCGAACACAGCAAAGCAGTGGCGACGCCTTTACCGGCGGTGCAGGTGCATCAGGCGCAATAACGAGTACACGAAAGCACACGCCGTCAACTGAATATAACGAAGACTTCATCGCTATGCTACCACAACCACACGACCGAGCTACACGTTGGCCGTCGAGCAGAAACACGGCACAAACTCGCAGAAGCGCGCTCAAACACGTACGTTTTGATTTCTGATGCAGGAGGTTTCCGAGGCGTTGTAGTCGCCGCGGAGCCGCCTGTCGCTTTCCGTTGTTTCCATGATTTGTGCAGGGGCTTCATCACAAGGTGATCGGGGCTTCAGTTCAGAATACATCAAGCACCGGAAAAAAGTCGAACGTTGCTGCCTCCATTTTTAGTGAGCGCCGCGGTTGACACAGATGACAGTGACACAACGAGCTCAATCGCATGTGCCACTATAATGATTTCCGAAACTATGAACACCTGACATTGGATTAAAGGCAAAGAAAAACGTCGCAATAGAACAGTGAACACCTTGCCGAGAAGTGATGCTCCGACTGAGCGGCGAAATCAACCATGGCGGCAAAACACGAGCTTGGATGGGGCTTCTCTGATTGGTCCGCTGATTTTATACGCTAAGCTAGACGTATACGCCTCGAGATTCGCGATAGCTGCGCCGCCTGCCGCCGCTTCTCCGCGGCGTTAGCGGGATTAGCGCTGCGTGGCTGATAGGTGGTCATGCAGTGTTTTGGTTCTCTTTAGCTTCTCTTTGCCTTTCCGCGCAATGAACAACTTGTTATGGTGACGTCTGTAAACAAACTGCATGTTTAGGGCACTTAAAAAAAAACAGCCTGCGTCTTGGTAGAGCGCTCTAATGCCAACAACAGCTACCCGGGGAGGCGGTTCTGCGCGCTTCTCGGCCGCTCTTGCGGGCGTCGGCGACGGCAGCAGCATATCACCGCTGTCACCTTCGAACACGTCAGCACAAGTGAATTCTATTTATTGTCGCCTCGTTTAGACCTGATATTGGCACTGTAAGAGGTTGTTCGGTTGCAGCGCAGACAACAAATGCGGCTTTGCTTCGAATATGTATGTCGTAGAATGTATGTCCCTGGGATGTGATAACCCGATAGCTGACAAAAACTTGTGCCTTTTATAGGAATATAAGCCACGCGAAAATGTTAAGTACACTCAAAGGCTGCGCATTGTCAGATATGTGCCCACTCATGCCTTATAGTAAGAACCAAGGTATATGTTAATGAAACCACGGGAAAATGAATTGTCTGCTAGTCAGGAATAAAAGAATACTCGTACGGGAATGAAAAAAAAACCGAGTGCAGCTTCTGAAATGCTAACAACGTTTGTTTGAGCAAGGTAGTATTCACCAGACCAACTAGATGCGAAATGCACTGATATTTCGCTAGACATGGGGGGGGGGGGGGGGTTGAGGGGAGGAGGACGCTTAACTATACTTGTTTACGAATGCGGAGCGAAATCAATGACTGAACGTTTTAGTAATCACACACACAAGCTGTGTGTTCACTTTTCGTTTGTTTTTCGCCTTCAACGAACGGCTGGTCGCTCGGCGGACGCATTTTTTGAAGAATGCAGGGTAGGAAGTTCACAAGCGATACGAGGTGTCGTTGGAAGAGTTGATTGATTGATTGCAGAGTTTAATGCGCCGACGCAACAGAGACGATGAGGCACGCCGTAATGGAGGGCTCCGGATTAATTTTGACCACCTGGAGATGCTTAACGTGCGCCAAAATCTCGTACACACGGGCTCGTTGGAAGAGTGTCGTATCTGATAAGGGTCTCTGATTTCGGTTTATGCTATATTCTGCAGTCTCCCTGTGTCATATGACGATGTTTCGAAGAACAGTTTGGTCACGGACGCGGATTACTCTATAAGCCCATCTTCGCGCTTCTCGTGGAGGATAAATGTAACAGATGAATATTTGCGAGCGCTCACCTCGGGACAAGACGACCCAGCATTAAATTTTGCGTCGTGTGCTGACTCCGGGGTGTAATTTTGCATTATCCATCGTACTTCTTTGGTACAATGCTTGTGAAATTTATGCCGCATTGGCTTGTTCATGGTACTGATCAATATCTGATATGTGATGCCTGCCAATATCTGATATTGGCAGGCGTAACTTACGTGCTGTCAGGTATGAGTGCTCCGCTGGCTTTTGTAAGAGCACAAAGTCGATTTACATCATAGTGTGTATGGCCGCATACCGAGACACTGCCACTAAATTTCAGGGCAGCGGAATTGCAATCAGCTGCAAGCAAATGCTGGCTTCGGGACGGCGGCCTGTGACACACGCCCGGCGCTCATATAGATCTCACTAAGATCGCGTCATAAACGTTTATACTCTCGTGAACACACCACGCTTGCAAACAGAGTGCCTGCTCCACGTTATTTGGTATTTCGAACGCGGACAAACGGTAAATCGCTGTCTTGAACGAGCCCCAAAAGCAACGGCGACAGGGCGGAGCGGGCCGGGGACTCCCGCGCCTGCTTTCGAAACGGGCCGCTAGGGGGATTTCAGTGGCGCTCCTACAGGCCGCGCTCGAGGCGTATAGCACGTGCGTGAGGGTGGAATGGGTGTGTCGATTCCTGGTGTCGTTTTGGGTGGGCGCAAAAATACCTAAAGTTCAACAAGAAACTGCGAGAAAATTTTTTCTTTCATGGGTAGGAAATAGAAATGCACTGGAATACAATTTAATAAAAGAAATGTTCTTAATTTTTCACAAATTTTTTTATTAGTATGGTGCGGACATTTTGGGGCATGGGCGTAAATTTGGTATTGAACTAGAAACGTTCCTTTTCACAGTAATTTCGGTGCGCGCATACTTGTCACTGCGCAAACTTTTCGCACAGACTTTTCTCAAACTATCGGGAACTGTAAACCTTGATTTTGGTGGGTCGTAGGTTGTGGACAATTGAATTTGAAGCGAAGCTTCTCGTTTGCCTGTCGTCTGCTCCAAGCGGCCCGAGGGAAATACGACGCTTCTCGCACGTCCTATGTGCAGCGAACCAATCATACTTAGCGCTATAACCTCCCCTAAGGTGACGTGTCCTCGCTTCAGCAGCGGCATTGGCTGCCTGCAGCTTCTTTTGTTGCGTCGTGTATTTCGTCACTGGGTCCATTTTTTATTGCGGAAGGTTGCTATTCAGATACACTCCGGATTCCAGAAAGAATCTAAGGGGGTCATTATGGGGACTTGTATCTACTCCATGAAATGTGCCGAACGTCCGGGGTGCAGGCCGCAGGAAGCAAGGTGCACAAGGCGTATGGGCCTCGTGCGCTGGTATAATGGCGCCAGTGATGATGATGATGATTAAAGGCCTCTTTGAATGGGGTGACGGCGTGCGCCATCTAGCCTATCTTAGTAGTTTGAATTACTAAGCCGCTGCTTAGTAATACGGTAATACCTACTGCTGACCAGTTAATGCTTCCATCAACTGCGAAGCCCAGTGCCTCAGGAAATAGGACTTTCCCCCCAGTTCTATCCGGCTGAATCTTTTCGCATTCTATTACTCTGTGATCGATTGTTTCTTTATCCCTGCCACATCCCACACATGTCTCATCCGTTGACGAATATTTGCTCATGTAAGTTCGAGTTCTCAAGCAGCCAGCCCGCGCCTCAAAGAGCAACACACTACCTTTATTGTTGTCATAAAAGTTCTCTTTACGGATCTCTTGTTTGCTTGCTTTGTAGATTCCCAGTGATCCCTTATTTTCCATCCTCTCTTTCCACATGAGCGTCTCTGTTTCCTTCACTTGCTTTTTAACTGCCCCCCCCCCCCCCCCCATTGTTTATTTGCCGTGGTCAAGTTATATTAGTTGCCAGCTTTCGCGTCCTCTTCCGCCATTGGGTGTCCACACTTTTAAGGTACAGGTACCTGTGCAGTGTGCACTCGGGCTACCCAGTTCTTCTAATCTAAATGTCTAAGCCGCTCCTCAAAACGTATTTTACTTTGCGCTTCCGTCGCTAGCCCAACCCATATCGCCTGGTACCACCTAATTTGTAGTCTTACTGTGAGCTCCCAGTGCTAATCTGCCGACTGACTTTTGGTTAACCTCCCGTCCCGACAGGATATCTGACTTTAAGCATAATACGGCATTAGAGAACGTGAGCGCCGGCACCATTACCCCTTTCCAGATGCCTCGCACTACCTCGTACTTATTGTATCCCCAAAGTGCTCTATGTTTTTCGTCTCCCTTTCAATTTGAGGTGTTCTTCATGGGCATTCAGGTAGCCTTTTCCTTCATTAAGCCAGATCCCCAAGTATTTGCACCTATTTACTAATGGTATGGCCTCCTGTTGAATCCTTATTGGTGCTATATGAGCTTCCTCGTTAAACATTATGACTCCAGATTTCTGTGGGTTAAAATGTACGGCCTAGGTTCAGCGCCGTCTTGCGGACAACGAAGACATAACTTCTGAAGTTCATGAGCAGACGACGTCACGGAGCATAATATTCAGCGCACTACGATTATTAGCAAGAGAACGAACAAATGACCGCTATTCTGTTGCAATGCGATACGAACAGGCAAACGGTTCTTTAATAAATATGGTTCGAAAAGGCGACAGGAAAGCGATTCATCACACAAAAACCAGTTATATAACGTCCCAACGCCACCGCGGCAACGAGTTGGTTGCTTTAGTCGCTTTGGTACGTGGATTTGAATTATTCAGCTCTCATAATCAATCAAGATCTTCTCTTATCCCCATGTTTAAGAATCTTATTTCTCCGGGCCTCCGCCCTATTTTCTCCTATTTCTCGTTTCGTGAGGTTCACCTCGCTTGTATAAAGCCGATGTCTCCAACCAATAACCAACATATGTGCGTCCCTTTCTTCCTGCGTCCCGTTTGTGGCGCTGTTTTAATTCTTCTGATTATGCATGTACCTAAAAGCCAAAATTTCAACACTCTTTAACTGCTGCAAATAGGCATAGGCAAATGTAGGGCTCGAACCTTGGCTGGTACACAGTGTAACAGTCTCGTGACTGATTGCACTTGCACCGCCCCAATGAGGGAGAGAGCGACAAAAGTTTTGCCTTGTGGCGGCGTGGTGACAGGCGCACCGGCGACCGCGGGAAGGGCGAATTCGGTGCTTCGAACATCGCTCAGGCTGCCAAGAGTTTGACATTTCTTCTTCCCAGCCTTGCACCCTGCTTGCTTGACCATGAGCAACATACCATTGCAACTAGGGGCCTTAATTGCTATATTGGTGTGCAGTCGTTTCACCATGTTGTGGCTATATGGCGTTGTGCTGCTAAGCCGAAGGACGCGGGTTCGATTTCCAGCCACGGCGGCCGCTTTTCTGATGGAGGCGAAAAGCGAAAACGCCCGTGTGTACGAGATTTCGGCGTGCGCTAAAGATCCCCAGGTGGTCAAAATTAATCCTGAGCCCTCCACTGCGGTGCGCCTCATCGCCTGCGTTGCGTCGGCGCATTAACAAACCTCACAATCAATCAAATAATCAAATTGTCACCATGTTGTGGCCGTGGTGAGCGTGTTCGGAGCGTTTTGATTCATTGAAAGGGTAAAAGTGAGCGAGAAATTGCGAAGTTGATTCCGCGTGAAAGAAAGAAGCCCCTAATGACGCTTACCACCCTTTATCAATAACGGGATGGTCGAACCGTTTTGTCGACAACCGGAAACCGTTATTTCTTTTTTTCGGTTCAGTTCAGGTTCGGGTTCAGCCGGCTCAAAAAAATAATAGTTCTGGTTCGGGTTCAGTTCCGGCAAAAATACCTGTTCGGTTCCGGTTCGACACCCTGGAAAAAAAAATTATATATATATATATATCAGGGTGTCGAACCGAAAAAAATACCGGTTCGGTTACGGTTCGGGTTCGGGAGAAATAATTTCGTTCCGGTTCAGTTCCGGTTCGACTAAATCACGTGCCGAACCGGTTCGCGAACCGGTTCGGGAGCTTGAACCGGTTCGCGAACCGGTTCGATGAGTTGAATTGTCACTGAAATTAGAAAAAAAACATTTAGTAGTTTAAAGCGAGAGTAAAATCAAAACACAAACAAAAATTCAAAATGCTGCTGTTCCCCAAGGGAAGTGGCGCAATTGCAAAGCAAACTTTACATAATCACGAGATATTAGAAAAACAGATGAAGTGGTTACGATTTACCACCTATTTTCTCGTCCAGACTTTATGTTGTCCTAGCGACTATTCATAAAGCCACCGCCAAGAGATATGATGGTGGGATATATTTTCTGCCCTTTCATTTTTTGTTGAAATCGCAATCGTCGCTATGGGATCGCCCATCACGCTAACCTTGAAGCCTTAAATTTAGGTCTGCGTACTGGCGTGTTCAAATATCAGCGCTTAATACCAATGGTGCACATTTTTTTATATTTGTAACAAAACAGAAAAATCCTACTACAGGCACATAAATACTACCAATGAATTAGATCATTTAGTCACCCTGAATAATTTGTTAGCTGTCACCCTATCGAATGTGTTAGCCACACTTTTGTTAAAAGTAAGCTTTAGTTAATGCTCAGTCACTGCATTATTGCTCTGACCACTGCACTTCCTTTTGAGAAAGCTATACTGGATGTGTGCATTACAATCAGTATGTCATCGTACCGCCTGACCCCCGGCCATAGTTCCGTGTGCTACATTTCGGAATCTTATAAGAGATTCTGCTGTTACAAAATGAAAGGGAAATATGACGCGCGGAGTATGAGATGGAACTTTTTTGGTTAGGCGCTCTTTAATTCGTCCACAGCAGTACTCCCCTCTGACCCGCCGCGGTGGCTCAGTGGCTAAGGCGCTGCTGAGCGCGACGTCGCGGGTTCGATTCCCGGCCGAGGCGGCCGTTTTTTGATGGAGGCGAAAAGCAAAAACGCCCGTGTGTACGAAATTTCGGCGCACATTAAACATCCCCAGGTGGTCAAAATTAATCCGAAGCCCTCCACTACGGCGCGCCTCATCGCCTGTGCTGGGTCGGCGCGTTAACCCCACAATCAAATCAAATCAGTACTCCCCTCCGGAACGAGTAGCAGTAGAAGTAATGCAGCGAGTTGGGCAGTCAGTACAAGTGCACCTTCGAAAAAAAAAGCAGATCTGAAAGAGACAAAACTGCAGAACAAGCAGAAAAGATGATCGCTCGGTGAATGGGACAGTGTGAGGTACCGGCCTTCCTTTCTGCACGTGTCATCTGCTTTATTACTGTTTCTGCTTCCAAGACAAGGTCGAGGACTGCAGTTTCTTGCCAAGAGATTAAGTGCGCACCTTAACAGTTTTCCCTGACATATCTGTCATTATTTGTACTTGTAAAAAACGGAGCTTGTCCACTGTACTGTCCTCAAAAACGGTCGTGGGTAAGGGACATCGAAGCCACTTGTGGTCAGCAGCAAGCGGTTTAGCCACTGAGCAGCTCCTGCGGTCACACTTGTCAAATATTACAATTTGCAGGTGTCGGACCTTTTAAACAAATTATGAAACGGAAAAAGTTTGCACACATCGGGCTTTCGCTGCTGCGCACTGGAGCACTCCAGCAGCCTGATTGCTCCACTAAAGTTGCAGCTAGGGAAGGGCAAAGTCGTTTTATATCCCCTGCAAGCTGCAGAGAATGACATTTCGTTTGGTCAGCTTCCACTACGCTCGCGCTTCCAGCAGCAACAGACCATTGCTATAATTGGTGCTCATTCATTTCCCTTGTTGTTACATAGAGCGTGATAGTGTTCTATTGTCTGGAGGGGAAAGTGCGCGAGCAGGTACGAAGTTGATGGTACGTGAATGAAAAAAAGGCCTGAATTGCATTGACTGTGCAATGTCAACAACAGAGGGTCGAACCGTTTCAGCATGAACCAGTAACCGTTATTTCTTTTTTCGGTTCAGTTCCGGTTCGGGTTCAGCGTGCTCAAAAAATAACGGTTCGGGTTCGGGTTCAGTTCCGGCAAAATACCGGTTCAGTTCCGGTTTTCGGTTCGGTTCGGTTCCGGTTCGACACCCTGATATATATATATATATATATATATATATATATACAGTCGAACACGGATATATCGAACTCCAAGGGGATCGCGAATTAGTTCGATATATAAAAAATTCGATATAAAAATATCGCTCTGAGACCTCGCCTATGGAGGACGATCACTTTCCGATCGTCGCATTCAAGAATGACAACTAATTCCGCACTCACGACGCAACAGGACGCTTTATTTCCGTGAAAAAAAAATCGCTGATCTTAGCCTGCTTCTTCGTCCAGGAAATGAAATTAAAGACGCTGGTCTCTATCTTCTCGAGGCTGCACAACTAGGAAATTCCAGCAGTACGCTGCGCCTTCGCACACCATGCACAACACGCACGCAAAACAAGACCAGCGCGCACGTACCACAATAACTTTGAAGGTAACAATTCCAAGGCTCTCTGAACGGACTCCAACAAATCGCTCGCGTTGGTCATCTCCGATAGAAACAGTGATCTCCGAAAGGTGCGGGACAACTCGCCAAACAGCAGCAACAGCAGCAAAATGCAGAAGAAGGAGGAGGCCACCAGCGCCTTCGTACCCTCTTCCTTTTCCCGAGACGACATCGGGGGAAGACAGACCCAGAGAGAGAGAAAAAAAAAAAAAACTCTTTTTCGGCAAGCCGAGGAACGTACGCAGCGGCAAAAAAAAAAAAAAAAAAGGACGTGCGCAGTCGGGGCATCCCTACCTCGCACTGTCACATTTTCCGAGCGTTCGGGCTTGTGTGCCTAGAGAGATTTAGTATACCGGGCTCCGTCCGCTAACGCTACGGCGGCCGGTAGCGGGGCCCGACTGGGCAAGCGCAAATTCGTTCCGGTAGGGGGAATTAGTTCCGCGAGCCAGTCTTCTCCATGCCCACGCATTCCTCCACATCCTCCTCAACCTCAATCGGGGGCGCAGCGACCGCCGAAGAGCACCTTCCAGCTCGCGCGGCGTTCGATATACCCAATGTTGGGGAAAATACGGTTCGATATAACCGTACAAATTCCTATACTTTTACACAGAATTTTCAAGGGGATAATTTATGAGTATGATATAGACAATAATTCGATATACCCGTGTTCGACTGTATATAATATATATATATATATATATATATATATATATATATATATATATATATATATATATATATATAATTTTTTTTTGCATTTCGTTCTGTATATATATATATAAGGTTAGTAGAGACAGAGACACACGAGAAGGACATTGAAAATAAAAATAAAAGTTTACTGACGTTTCAGGGAGAGGACTCACTTTCTCTGAAGAAAGTGAGTCCTCTCCAGTCCTCTCCCTGAAACGTCAGTAAACTTTTATTTTTATTTTCAATGTCCTTCTCGTGGGTCTCTGTCTCTACTAACCTTATTTTTTCGCGCTCTGTGTGAGTTTTTGATTCCAGACTATATATATATATATATATATATTGCCGCGAACCATACATTTGGTTTGTTTATTTGTGTTTTGCTTTTACCGCCCGCTGCGCCGATCTGTGTTATCTCTACGCCAAGGGAAGCGCGTCTTCCATTCTTTCTTTCTGTGCCGCATGTGTTATCTGTTGTGATAGGGAGAGCATTCCCATCTAACGTGAACAGCCCAGAATAATCTTCTTGGATCTACTATGTTCTCGATGCGAATCGACGTTTCGAGAACCACGCGCGCCAAAAGATAAAAAGCCTGCAGTGCGGACGCCGGGGCATTCGATTCGACGACACTCGCCTGTGCAAGTCACTTTGTTGACCGCTGCTTCGCCGCCTCTGTATTCTTCTGAGTTGTTAGGGGAGCACAAGTTCGCTCCAATAAACGTGTTTCTCATTCAAGACAACTGCATCGTCCTTGTCTTCGTGACATCTGGTGAAGGTGCTGGGTACGCACCCTTCATGCCCACCACAACCTCTGGAAGCCGCCAAGCCAGTCCAACAAGAGCCAGCCTCCGCGTGGAAGATTTGCCACCCGAGTCGGTCTACTGCCGGAGAAGACGAAGAAGAAAGACGTCGCAACCAGCACCATGCTCAACCAAGCCAATCCTCCTGTCGTTCTGCAGCAGCCACGGGAACCGCCATCATTCCGAGGGGCCCCCGCAGAAGACCCAGAAGAATGGTTGGAGAAACTGGAGCGCGTCCGGAAATTCAACAGGTGGGACGACGCAGAAATGTTCCGGCATGTTTTCTTTTACTTGGAAGATTCGGCTCGCACTTGGTTCGAGAACCACGAGAGCTCCTTGACAAACTGGGCTCAGTTCAAAAGCGAGTTCACTAAGACCTTCACTACCGTCGTGCGGAAAGAAAGAGCCGCCCTTTTGTTGGAAACGCGCACGCAACACCCCAACGAAGGCGTCGTGATCTTCGTTGAGGAGATGAAGCAGCTATTTCGCCGCGCGGACCCCGAAATGACGGAAGAAAAGAAGTTGCGCTTCTTAATGCGCGGAGTGAAGGAGGAACTGTTTGCTGGACTTGTCCGAAATCCGGAAATTCGTGACCGAAGCCAGCACCATTGAGAAAGCCCTTGAAATGCGTGCCAAGCAGTATGACCGCAACTTTGTTGGCGCGGCCAATGCGAACGACTTTGGCAGCACGCGGATCCCGGCCGACAGCCTACGCGAGACTATCCGCGAAATAGTGAGAGAGGAGCTGCGGAAACTTCTCCCAACGCCGCCGCAGCCCCAGGTCACTTCCCTCACCGACGTGATTAGAGAAGAAGTGCAACAAGCGTTGGGAACTTCTACGCCATCCGAGGTACCCCGAGAGCCACAAGCTATGACATACTCCGCTGCTGTTCGTCGACCCCACCCTGCTCCAACACGCCGTCAAGAGGCCCCGCCGTACCGCCGCCCACTGTCACCCGCCCGACCCCCGGTAGCCCGAAACCAGACGCCGAGGAAGACTGACGTATGGCGAACACCGGATAATCGTCCTCTGTGCTACCACTGCGGAGAGGCCGACCACATCTACCGTCGCTGCCCATACAAGAGACTCGGACTACGTGGTTTCTCCGTCGACGCACCACGCCCCCGACCCGGCCAGCACCCATCTGAGATTGAAGAATACCTGTCGAACACCAGCCGTGGACCAGCCCGTTTCAACCGTTCGCCGTCGCCCTACCCGTACCAGTCGCCGGCCCGCCGTAGCAGTGCTGACTTCGCACGTGGAAGGTCTCCCAGCCCACGGGGGGGGGGGGGAACTAAAGGCGGCAACTTCTGGAGGTGGAGTTGCTCTACGGCGAAAAACTGGAAACCCTCCAACGACGCGAGGACGCGCTGAAGACAGTGATTCACGACATGCCCTCATCCCGACGGCCCGACTTAACCCTGACGAGACTCCCGAACACGACGACAGCTACACGGCGCGACGCGTACCCGACCTGACCGAGACGTCCGTTAAGAATACGACGACAACGACGATGCACAGTGCCCGACGATCAACACGTACAAGCAGAGATACGACGCCCCGACGAACCCGGAACTCGAGGAAGACTGCATCTGACGTCAAGGTGTCCATCGACGGCTTTGACGTAGTCGCCCTCGTAGACACGGGAGCTGATTATTCAGTAATGAGCGGACCATTCGCGTCTAAACTGAAGAAAGTTATGACCATATGGGACGGTCCGCACATACGCACAGCAGGAGGCCACCTCGTGACGCCAAGTGGAACGTGCACATCGCGCGTCACCATAGACGGCGCAACGTACCCTGCGGCGTTCGTCGTTCTGCCTAACTGCTCCCGCGACGTAATTCTTGGAATGGACTTTTTGATGGACAACGGTGCAATAATCGATCTGCAGACTAAGTCAATAACTTTTTCCCCCCATCACTCCATGACGCCGGAACCGAACCCCGAACGACGTGCTGCTGTAAGGATTGCCGATGATCATGTCACCCTGCCACCCCTCGCAAGCTTGATGGTCGCACTCTACTGTGAAGATGCTGCTCCTGACGTCGACGCTATCGTAGACACTGATCAAAGGGTGCTTCTCGACCGTGGTGTGTCTGTCGCAAGAGGCATTGCGCGCTTCAAGGAACACCAATCCCACATTTTGGTTACTAATTTCACCGAGGAGTACCAGCATTTAAACAAGGGCGCGGCAATTGCATTCCTCGAAGAAACGCAAGAAGCAAGTGACGTGATCGCGGTTGCCGACTTTGAACGCACACCCGTAGAAACCTTCAAGCTCCCGCAGGCATTCGACGTGAATCCGGCGCTACCGCAAGAACAACGGAAAAAATTATTGGCTTTGCTGCATCGCTATAGCGAATGTTTTTCGTCGAGCGCAAAAACTACGTCAAACCCCTCTAGCGAAGCACCGAATAATAACCGAAGATGGAGCCCGACCTACCCGACAGTCACCGTACCGCGTCTCTTCACACGAACGGGAAGCCATCCGGACTCAAGTCGACGACATGCTCAGCGACGACATTATACAGCCATCGAAAAGCCCCTGGGCTGCGCCCGTCGTACTCGTAAAGAAAAAAGACGGCACATTAAGGTTTTGCGTTGACTACCGGCGACTGAACAAAATCACGAAAAAGGACGTGTACCCCCTCCCCCGAATCGACGACGCCCTCGACCACCTCTGCCACGCGAAGTACTTCTCATCGATGGACCTGAAGACCGGCTACTGGCAAATTGAAGTGGACGAGAGAGACCGAGAGAAGACTGCATTTATAACCCCAGACGGCCTATACGAGTTCAAGGTGATGCCGTTTAGGCTGTGCACAGCACCAGCGACGTTTAAAAGAGTCATGGACACTGTGCTAGCTGGCCTTAAGTGGCACACCTGCCTCGTATACCTCGACGACGTAGTGGTATTCGCCGGGACTTCCGACGAACACCTTGAAAGGTTGGAGTCTGTACTCGAGGCCATTCGTACGTCGGGGTTGACGCTGAAGCCTGAAAAGTACCGTTTCGCATACGGGGAACTCAAGTTTTTGGGCCACGTCGTCAACGCCGCGGGAGTCCTACCTGACCCGGCAAAAACTTCAGCCATTGCGAACTTCCCAAGGCCGAAAGACAAGAAGGGCGTGCGAAGATTTCTCGGGCTGTGCGCATACTACCGGCGCTTCGTCGCAAACTTCGCACGCATTGCAGAGCCACTCACGCGCTTGACGAAAGATAGCACCCCTTTCAGCTGGGAAAACGACCAAGAAAAAGCATTCTGCGAGCTGCAAAAACGCCTGCAAAGCCCGCCCGTGCTCGCTCATTTCGACGAAAATGCCGAACGGAAATGCATACGGACGCCAGTGATATAGGCTTGGGTGCCGTCCTTGTCCAAAAGCAAAGCGGCTGCGAAAGGGTAATCGCCTATGCCAGCCGTGGTCTGTCGAAGGAGGAGAAAAACTATTCTGCCTCTGAGAAAGAGTGCCTGGCTATTATATGGGCGATTTCAAAATTTCGCCCATACGTGTATGGAAGGCCATTCAAGGTTGTAACAGACCACCATGCGCTGTGTTGGCTCGCCAATTTGAAGGACTCCTCTGGCCGTCTTGGGCGGTGGAGCTTGCGCCTGCAGGAGTTCGACGTTACAGTCGTTTATAAATCCGGCAGGAAACACTCCGACGCCGACTGCCTGTCCCGCGCCCCCGTCGACCCACCACCACAAGACTCTGATGAAGACAGCGCGTTCTTCGGGATCGTGACGGAGAGCGACCTAGCCGCCCAGCAGCGTGCCGACCCCGACTTACGCGTCATAATCGAGTACCTCGAGGGATGCAACGTTGCCGTTCCTAGGACCTTCAAACGCAGCTTACCAGCATTCAGCCTGAGAAACTCCGTCCTTGTGAAGAAGAATTTCAGCCCCGGAACAAGAGCGAATTACCTTCTCGTCATCCCCGCGGACCTTCGTGACGAAATTTTGGAAGCGTGCCACGACGACCCGTCTTCCGGACATCTGGGCACAGCCCGCACTATTGGAAAAATCAAGGCGAGGTACTACTGGCCCGGCCTTACCTCTGACGTCACCCACTACGTCCGGAGCTGCCGTGACTGCCAACGACGAAAAACGCCGCCGACAAGACCCGCCGGACTTCTGCAACCGATCGCCGTCCCATCGAGACCATTTCAACAGATTGGAATGGACCTTTTAGGACCGTTCCCTACGTCACGATCACAGAACAAATGGATTGTCGTAGCGACAGACTACATGACGCGCTACGCAGAGACCGCCGCTCTTCCGAGGGGGACTGCACATGAAGTGGCGAAGTTCTTTATAAGCCAAGTTGTGCTGCGACATGGAGCCCCGGAAGTACTAATCACAGACCGCGGAACGGCATTTACTGCTGAGCTGATGCAAGGAGTATTACGCTACAGCAACACGGATCACCGAAGAACGACGGCGTACCAACCCCAAACGAACGGACTAACAGAACGTCCTGAACAAGACAATCGCAGATATGCTGTCAATGTACGTTGACGTTGAACATAAGACTTGGGACGAAGTGCTCCCGTATGTCACGTTTGCGTACAACACGGCTATCCAGGAGACGACGCAGCTGACGCCGTTCGAGCTTGTCTACGGTAGAAGGCCGACTACGATGCTCGACGCCATGCTTCCGCACGTAGAAGACGACGACCTCAACGCCGACGTCCACGGATATCTTCAACGTGCGGAGGAGGCCCGCCAGCTCGCTCGAGTTCGTATAACGGACCAGCAGCTGGTGGATGCGGGCCGCTACAACCTCCGACGCCGAGACGCCGAGTACCAACCAGGGGATCGTGTGTGTGTTTGGACTCCCATCCGACGACGCGGACTCAGTGAGAAGCTCCTGCGACGGTATTTCGGACCCTACCAGATTCTACGACGTGTTGGCCAACTTACCTACGAAGTGATCCCCGATGGTGACTCCGGCACATCACGACAACGCACGCGGCCTGAAGTCGTCCACGTGGTTCGCTTAAAACCTTTCTACGGACGATGACGAACTTTTATTTTCATTTGTTCGGACTGTCGCTTATGTTAGCATCGGTTCGATGCACTCTTAGAGGGGGAGGGGGGGGGGGTAATGCCGCGAACCATACATTGGGTTTGTTTATTTGTGTTTTGCTTTTACCGCCCGGCTGCGCCGATCTGTGTTATCTCTACGCCAAGGGAAGCGCGTGTTCCATTCTTTCTTTCTGTGCCGCATGTGTTATCGGTTGTGATAGGGAGAGCATTCCCATCTAACGTGAACAGCCCAGAATAATCTTCTTGGATCTACTATGTTCTCGATGCGAATCGACGTTTCGAGAACCACGCGCGCCAAAAGATAAAAAGCCTGCAGTGCGGACGCCGGGGCATTCGATTCGACGACACTCGCCTGTGCAAGTCACTTTGTTGACCGCTGCTTCGCCGCCTCTGTATTCTTCTGAGTTGTTAGGGGAGCACAAGTTCGCTCCAATAAACGTGTTTCTCATTCAAGACAACTGCATCGTCCTTGTCTTCGTGACAATATATAGATACAGAATTAGAAGTAATCTGTTTGTTAAATTGTTTAAAACTAATTCTCATTACTTCATAAGAGTTAATGGCCTCTCCCGTACCCTGGCCCTCATTTTAGCTGAAAATATTCTGCGAGGGGGGCAGCTTCCCGCCCCCTTCCTTTGCTTACGCCATGGAGTAACCTTCCGAGCCTGTTGTGAATGCGCACCTTTGTCTGGACTTTGAGTCCGCCACACGGATTTAGTGCGGGTCCGTTGGTATCTAAGCGAGAAGCAGCGCGAAAGATTGGAACATCTTGATAGTAGCGCACTTACCACGGACACTAAAAAAGGAGAAACAAACCACGGCGCTGACTCGCAATTGAATTTTGTTAAGACACACATTTAAATACTACAACCTAAGACCCATGTGACTACACATCTACATACGTCACAATCTATCGTGTTTTTCAATAACGTGACAGAACGAGCAAACTGTGTGGATGAAAGCGCGTTTTATCTTTACGGTAGAGAGCGATTTAAAAATTCAACCTCCCTTTTATGTAAATGAATCGAACGCACGCTAAAGCACTCCACTCCATTTTTTCTTGTATTATATGCCTCGATAATTTCGCGTGTCAACTTGTCCTTGTGCACAGATAGTATCACTGTTTTCTGGAACGCAGGCTCGCATTTTCACTCTGAAATGCGCTGAGCCACGTGCGAGCATGTGTTTCCTCCTAAATACCGTTGAAGGTCTAACAACCTAACATTAATACAGCTACTTTTCTGTCCTATATACACATGACTACATGGAGTAAGGTAGACAACACACTATTTGCACGGTACAAAGGAGACACATGCTTCACCCCGCAACCCCTTCCGGCGCCACGCGACAAGCCTTTGAGCTTTCTATCTGCAGATCCAAAAATTTTGCTCAGTCTGTTGAATGCTGAAAAGACTACCTCCACACCAAAGCGACCCGCAACATTCTTAAATGTATCTTAGGACGGGAAGTAAGTGGGCTGGTTGGTGAAAACAGCGCGAATTAAGGGGACGCAGAGTAGAAGAGACACACACGCACGGCACTGTCTAACAACCAAACTTTAATTGCTGCAGGCGGCTTAAGTAAATATCTACAAAGCAATGGAAAGGGAAAAGGAAAAAAGAGGCGAAAGAACACAATATGAACAAAGGTGCTTGTCAAATGAAGCGTTCACATCGATCGATAAATAAGCCCAGTTACTGATGCGAAAGATACATGGTTTACTTTTCATGCAATAACAAAGACGGTTTGCTTACACACTTCTCGCCCCTCGGACTGATGCAGAAAGCTTCATAGATTTTCACGTGTGCCTTTGTCGGCATATCTTCGAATGATTTGACCAGTGTGAAATCATACAAAGATATGCCGGCAAGATAGGCTACACGTGTGTAAGCAAACCGTCTGTGTTACTGTATGAAAATGAAACCATGTATCTTTCGCATCAATAACTGGGCTTTATTTATCGATCAATGTGAACGCTTTATTTGACAAGAACCTTTGTTCATATTGTGTTCTTTTGCCTCTTTTTCCTTTCCCTTTCCATTGCTTTGTAGATAAGCCGCCTGCAAGCAATAAAAGTTCGGTTGTTAGTCAGTGCCATGTGTGTGTCTTCTACTCTGCGTGCCGTTAATTCGCGCTATTTTCAACGTTTTTAACATTATTAAACCGTGGAAATATCTCTGAACATAACCAAGTACCGCGGGAAGTTTCCTCTCCGCCGGTGCTCTATCGTCACGCATTGCGCATGTGCCCATCTTTGCCCGCTTTATCAGCTTCTGTATCGTCAGACGAATGACGTCACTTGGAAAACTGGCGTCTTTTAACCCTTGTAGCTGATTAGAAAAACTAGTGCGAATCGTTTCAAAACAGGACTTAAAGAGTGCCGACCGCAAACAAGAAAAACAATGCCCTTCTTGATCCCTTTTGGGTGTCCTGAATAAAAGTTAAGGAGTTAAGTAAATATAGTAGTGTCCTCAACAGTTTTATTGGTTTTATCCATATCACGTGGTTGTAAGAAAACAAGAAACTCGTCTACATATCTGAACACGTTTGTGACTAGATTGCTGACGTTACTTTCGGATGCATTTGTCTGCTCTTCCTAGGAAAATGTTGCTCAGTACAGGTGCAACTCTCGACCCAATACACGCACCAGAGCGTTGAAGGAACAATCTTCCTTTCCAGTTCACAAACGTAGAGTTCAGGTAAACGGACAAAATCTGCAGAGAAACTACTTAAAGTCTTCCGTGTTTAAGTGCGTACCATCAAGGATGTTCCAAATATACCAACTAGCCCAGTTGTCACTTCTACAGCCCGAAAGATACAGGCCGCCAGGATCGCACACGGTCACAACACCGACGAAGAAATAAAAATAAACGCTCATAAAAAAAAAACAAATTTACGATCGCTTGACAAGCAACAAATAGGAAAGAACAGGTGACATTGCGATTCAGCCTCTACAAAGATTTACAAAACGGTTTTTTCGAAAACACAATAATATGAATAAATTGGAAACTACAATAACAAAAAACGCAGTAATCGCACTGCCGCGCAAATACGAAGGCGCATTCTCCCACACATTAGAGGCTGTACCAGCTGTACCATCCAAAAAATGTTGTCTAGCCATCGATAAATACCGTTTCCTTCCCCGCGAGGGTGATGGAGGGTGCATGCGCTGACGCTTGTTGCGTTGAGGATTGAGGATTAAATTAGGCACCACATGAGTAAATGCGCCGCTTCTACGCAGCAATTTTTTGGCGTGCTAGTTTCCATTGCAGGTCGCTAACTAGAAGCCGGTCGTGGTCTTCATTCATCCGGCGCTAAAAATAGCGGAGGTGTATACACCACAAAGCGGCAGCAGCGCCACCACCGATGGGAGTTCTCCAGCCTTTAACACTGAGGGGAACACTAACACTGACACTACCGTAATGATTTGCATGCAGCTCTCGATATAGTTAGCCGTCCTAACCGGTTGGACACATTTTTTCACATCTGAATACTTCATGACGGCGAAAAAAAAAAAAAAAAAACATGACGCGAAAGAAAGATTGAACGGGCAGTAAGAACATCGCGAGGGACGCGCACTTCGATCGAACAACTGCTCAGACGATAACAGTCAGCAACCATACAAAAGCAGATAAAAGCGTAAAAACCATGCCGTTATTGCACCGCCATAAAAATACGCGCGCACGAGAAGGGTGCTCCTCGAAGGCTGAATGAAATTTCCGTGTATTAGCGCCTAGCGTGACTGTGGCTGTTTCGTCTTGCACCGCGTGTCGGAGCTAGACCCTTTGGTTATACGAGAGAAAATTGGTAAAATTAAAAGGCCACAATAAGTGAGAGTACAGGCACCAAGACCATTCTCCTAAAAATATCAGCGGCACGTATAGCTGCAGGTCGAAAACAGCTGTATGAACCCAAATCCTGGCTAGGGTACTTTGAAATATGCGTAGAACAATATGAACTAGGCTGCGTCTAATCTCACGGCAGCCGTGAGAATTACCACCGGGAAATTCTCACGGCAGTTTCCAGAAGAGCTGGCTGGCCTAAAATTCGTTGAATAATATTACCTTCCGACGTAACATAACCTACCGAACATATACTGATTAACCTACCCAAATCCGGACCAAATTCAACAAACTTAACCTAACGCAGCCCAACGACTCCGAACACAACCTATATTACACTTAATCCAACCAATTCTAGAAGTCCTGTGCCACGATCTCTTGATGTAGTAATAACTGGAATAAAAAAAAGCATTAACAAAATCACGATGAGCGAAAACTTCCAAAATTCGGAAGGTTAAAAAAACAAAACTTCTTCAATGCCTGATTCGAACCTAAGCCTTCTGGTTTAAAAGCAAGCGCTTAGCCATAGCGCCACAGAAGCAGCGGGTAGAGTGCGTTTTTAGAGAATGTTTCCCCCTTAGAATATCCGGGGGCGTGCTTAGCCAATCAGAGGCGACTGCCGTGAGAAATTTCTGGCGGTAATTCTCACGGTTGCCGTGATAATAGACACTACCTATGAACTATAGAGATCCTTATAAAAAGTATAGAACTAACAAAGTGCGTTGTTAATTAAAAAAAAAGTCCTTTGAATCAAGCTTAGCACATGGCATGCCTCAATCTTGAAAGCGCCGAAGTTTGTTTGTCTTGTGTCCATGCGCTTATCTTCTAACTGTCGAATTCAGCCCACCAGCGCTTGCAGACGTCGCCAAACTTGTAACATATCAGCCCTGGGGCACAGGCGAATGGCAAACTCATCTTGAAGCATGTCCAGAAGAAGGTCCGCGTCCTGAAGTTAGTTAAACGAACGCACCACCTTGCCGTTCCTCCTAATCGTGAAACGGCCGTTGTTTAGTGTCATCCAGGCGTCCCCTTCCGAGCGTGCGACCGTCAGCTTGCTGCAAAGCTCGCTCCCCGGTGCGTGGTGAGATACCAGCAGATTGCTGCGCAGTCAATCCACGCTATCGGACGCGGTTCCACGTGGTAGAGCACGAACCGTCCTCCGCGGGAATGGGGGACGGATAGCTCGAGGACGCCGCTTTCGCCTAGGGGTCGCAGTTGCGCGAAGTCGGCATCGACGGTGCTGCTGGCTGTCGAGACGGCGTGTGGGATTTGTACCAGGAATGCAACGTCTACGAGGAAAGTGCCTTCTTGAAGAAGCACGAACAGGACAAGGTGCTGGTCCATGGTTGCCAGCGGCGGTGTCGTGACCGGGCCGCCAGTTCGCACACGTGCTAGTCGCAGTTGCAGACGGTAGCCTAGAGCTAATAGAAGACGACCAAAGAGAGAGTTGAGCTCGAAACAGAACCCACCTCGGCCGTACTCCACTACCTTGGAAAACACGACGTCAGCGTCCAGGTCGATGTCGCGAACCAGTAGTTGGTCGAGGTTCTCGAATGGGACTCTTTCGACGTGCGCGGTGATAAGCGCGTTCAGCGTGAACAGGTCTGGTCCGTATGGATCGTAGGGCATCCGCAAGTGGTTGATATAGGCTTGCGCTTGGCGAGGAGTCAGCGGCTCAAACGGTGGCGAGGCCGGTGACTTGTCCTGGTAGGGGAAGTCACTGTACGCACTTTCGGGACGTCCGGCGTGCTTCATAGTGCGACTTGCTAGAGACCTTGTTGAACTGATGACGGATACACGGGAACAAAGTGGGGATGCATTTGTCGAGAAAAAGCCCAACGCCCGGTGTCAAAAAATTGGGCAACGAAACCGCGGTAGTTTTTGCGGAGCCGCAAGCATGTTACTTTTGCTAAAAGCAGTCGTCAGGAAGTGGTACAACCTCCCAAATTTTTAATAATATCACGGGAGCGATGACCGATCGGCATTCCAGCGCCTTATCACGGTGTCCAGCGGCGAAGTAGGTGAGAGCACGGGCAGGCACGGGCACGCGTAAAGAACGGGCTGCTGCATGAGTGTTCTGATAGGCTGTTCTCCCTAGGGCAGCACACCCCCTGCTTTCCTTATCCGCGAAAGCCGCTTCGCTAGCCACCAAAGATAGCGAAGAAGCGAAAACACTCCTGACGCCTGCGCCGGGCAAATGATACGGAAGACGAATCGAACGCGCATTGGAGATGCGCATGCGGTTTTAATAACCCTGGTTCCTCATAAACAAAGTCGCGCAGATACGAGGTTAGGGGTATATCGCTCTCAAGGAAACAGCGTACGAGGTGATGCTTGCACAGGAAAGAGGCTTTTGCGCCTGCGCGTACGCTCGCCTCTTATCACGCTGCTGGGCACCGTGATAAGGCGCTGGCATGCTGATCGGTTGTCGCTGCCGTGATATTATTAAAAAAATAGGAAGGAAGCTCACACTAATGCGTGATACTTGAAAGTAGCGAAGCTGTACGCAACAGTAGCGTTTTTCCTCTTTCTCGCCTCACGGCGTTGTTTAGGCCTCGTCGATGTACGAGGGACCACAGCTGGATGTTCAGCTTCCTCTATCGCACACGGTTCTACGACGCACGTGGCCTCGCTGCCTTCTTTCGTGGCGCGCGCTTATCGCTGCGGCGGCGGCCTTTTCGACTTCCTCCGCCACGTCCCGCGCAAGGGTCCCACGCACGTCTCCTTCCCCTCCTAGCCTATCTCTCTCCTGCAGCCTATCTCTCCCCGTTATCGGGCCGCTGCTTTGTGCCGGGCGCTTGCGGAAGGGGGTGTTGTTTGACCTCTAGCGCTCAAGGGCAAAACTGGTCACCCCGGGAATACTGCCCGACGTAGCGTAGTGTAGCTTGCGCTACAAAATTTGGGAGGGTGCTCCTACTGCTGCTGATGGCTTGCACTTCCTTCGCATGCGGGCCACACTGTAGTGCGCACGGGACTGTCGGGATGAAGATGCGCTTTGGCTGTCTGCAGACTTGGATGCATTGGAAAGGGGTACGAAAAATTCATATGCCCAGAATCTGACCAAATCCTTCTGCGCGCCCATATGCGTAATACACGTGTCATACACAACACACGCACAACATCGCCTGCTCATAATCTTGCTGACGTGCTATTATCACTGTTGGTAAGGGATACATCACTTCGAACAAGAGCTATTTTGTATGGTGTAGGAAATCTGGTCGATGATTAGTAACGTCTGCTGTAGTGCCGCGTTTGTTTATAGGTGCAATGTCGGCGCGCTTTTATGTAGTGGGAAAACAGACCGTTATAGGTTACTGAAATACTATGGCAAGATATCTGGTAACAAGCTCCGCATACCTGTATATGCTCATTGGGTATTTCATCTATCACAGGTGATTTCTCTATATTATTGTTGAGGAGCAAGTTTAGAATTTTGGTCCTCACTAATTTCACTTTATTTCATTGATGGAATAACAGAGGTATCTACAGGTACGAAACTTTACTATTACCGTCTTAAAGACGGCCGATAAAACGTCGTTTGAATCTGTCTACCTTCTTATCGATATTCTGGTCCACATTGACAAGTTGTACCTTGCAATAAATGAACTTCGCACAAACAATTTCCGGTTTCTTCTGTAGGAAATTTATTAGTGTAGTCCTATAAAACTTGTCTTTACTCCCTCCAGCTTCTAATTTTAATTGTTTATGTAAGTGTTGAATGAATTTTTTTATATTGTGTGGTATAGTTTTGCGGTGTTTAGGGACACATTGCGATAACGGTTGTGCAGTGCTAGAACGCAATAGGTCCGTATTGGCTCCAGATTGATAAAGTATGAAAATGTGGTCGAAGGTCCGTTTTACGAAGTCAAGTGCTGTAGCGCCATTAGGGGTTTGAAATCTGCAACGAACTCTATGAAGCAGAATGAGATATGTCTGCAGTTAAGTTTAAAGATACCAGAGACATGTTATAGCCAGCCGAGAGAATTATAACTTGCTAACAAACAAGAGAAGGCATAGGCATGGCAATCGAAAAACCAAATCAAGCGTTGTGGACGTTGTTGCGCATGCGCGGTGTTTGGCATCCGTTACCACCTTGACTAGCTGATAACAAAACGCAAGCTCTAGTACTTCTTTTCTATCGGTTGAGAGGGAGGACAGAGCAATCGATCCGACGTAAATAAATTAACCTGGGTGAAAAATGTTCTCACCTCGGTACAGATGCGAAACCACAAAATATCTTACCTCCATTAATGCACCTCCGTTTTCGTTCTGTGTGATGCAGTCTGTAATAGATGTCACTCAGTGTTCATGAGCAAAATTGTGGTACAATTCCAACGCATTGGCGGTAATCGCCAAGATGAGCAAGGACTGCCTTAATTTTGCTTATAGTCCACACACACCGCGAATGGACCTTCGCCGCACCAAGAGACGCGCTAGTGGCCGCGATTGTGAAAAGCACAATTGGTGTCTCTTTGGAACACGGTTGCCGGTAACGCCATTGTCCTCTATTGCTAATCACAAGGCGCGCCCAAGGCTGATAATGGACTTCCTTGGAGTGCAAGCCTTTAACTTTCTTTTCTTCGGGCGCGAAGGTCGCTGTTTGGGTACGTTGTTGAGGAGTTGAAATACGTTTCTCAATGGTAGTCAATGGACGTTTGGTGACCTATAGCGCTTTGGCAGCGGTCACCGAATGCCAGCCAGAAAGGCCCAGAATATGTTTCAAGTTGTGTCCACCGTGCCCACCGCATCCTCCAGCAGCGGCGGCTGTGATAAGAGGGAGCTACCGAATGCAATGATAGCGCCTGAAGACGCATGCGCGGGTAAAGGGTGTGGAAGAAAACTCCCACCTCCCCTCGCGGGAACCCCTGTGATATGCGACGCATAGGCGGAGCGGCGAAGGGACCCCTTTGTATAGCGCATAACGTTTTAGGGGACTGCGTAAGCCGTCCCAGTCGATGACGACGTTGGCGTACTGTAAAGCGGCGTGGACTCTGGTTTGAGCCAAGCGTGGATGTTGCTTCGCCGGAGAACGGCACAACCGGTTATATGCGCAGCGCGCCCGAAGGAGAGGAAACCGCGGAAGAGAGACTAAACTGCACATGCGCCGGCCCCAAGCGCGTCTGCCGCGGCTATGAACGCAACACAATCCAACACAATCCACTTTATCAATCCAATCCCATCCAATCCAATCCAACCCTAGCCAAGCCAATCTAATCGAAACCAACAATCCAATGCTTCTCGCGAGAGAGTGTTCGCTATGGAGAGGAGAGGGGGTGAGGGGCGGAGAGCGCAGCTCCGCGCGAGGAGATGGGGGAGGGTGGACAACGCCTTCCGACGACGACGACTAAACGACGAACGCCGGAGGGACAAGCGAGTGAATCAGATGCTCTGCATCTAAAGTCTATTCACCTTTCCAATAACTTAAAAAGCGCACGTAGCGGTCATTGCTAAAAGTGAAGTTGCTGGCTTCTCAAGTTGTCTTGACTTGTTTCGTCTCGCCTATATTGGTGGCAGTCCAGCCCTGGCACTTTAGCGGCCTATATTCTCGACTGCCCAATTCCCAGGGAACTGGGGAATTTGCCGGAAGTTTTTTTCTGATAGGCTTTCAATTTTGGTCACGTGCTTTCGGTTTACAAAGCGGTTGTGTGTGCTTTCGTCATTTTGACGTTCATGATGTCAACAGTTCTAAAGTTTGCCCTATTTTTCTCTAGGTTAATTGCACAATTCTTGGCCGGCAAGGAAAGACTAGACGAAATGCAGCGGACATGACAACGTAGGCCTGTCTTTGCCATTCAACAACATTACGGCTCGCAAGCCACGCCCTCTCTGTGATTGGCTGAAAAGATGGGACGTAACGTAAACAGTTGAATAGGATGTATACGTCACACATTGGCAGCTTTAGGCTGCGTAAAAATGACGTAGTAATATGTAACAGCTTGCAAACGGCGGCTGCTTTCGCCGCGAAATAGGGCAAACACACATAAAGTAATTGACATATATACTGATATTGTAAAGAGGTTTTGACGTTTGTTTTGGTTTTGTTTTCACGGCGGGTTTCTCAAGAGAGAAGGTGCGAGAAAACGAGCTACTTTGGGTTTAGAAATGAAACGCTACCTTGCACCTTTACCGTGGATGCTCCGAAGCTCAGAAAACACAAGCGGGCAGACAGAACACTAACTGACTGCAACGGCTTACTTGCACAAATTTCTTTTCTCTGTGGACAGCCAATGCACTCGCCATTTGTACAAGTGCGGCACACCACACACAGCTGGCTGGCGCCGCATCTTTTAAAAGTGCTACAAGTTGTGCCGCGCCTCCGCCAGATGGCGCCACGGGTCCCGCGACCGAGAGAAGACGCAGTGAAACATCCCCCTCGCGAGGGGCACGATCAAATGCAGAGCATTTCCGGGGGCGCACGACGTTAAGTAGTTTGCGTTACGTTAATGTTGTTTCCTCGTGGCAACTGCTGACGAGAGAGCGCTCGTCAGCATTTAATTTGAATGAGTCAACGATATAAGGCGCGTTCGTAGCTTTCCATTCTGTGTCGCTTTGTGGCGCAGTGGGTAGAGCACCATGTACATTGCGTTGCGCCCGCAGTGTCGAGGGATCGAAACCGGGCGCCGGATATTATTTTTTTTATATAGTAGGGAGGGGATGGTGCGGACTACGGACGTCAACGCGGGTGACATCGTGAGTTACTGAAATGCTCTGCATTTAAAAATTTTCCCGACCTTCGGCGCCGCGAAAGGTGAGTGAATTTGCAGCACGCGCCGTTTCGCATGACGCGTGTTTAAAGCATTTTTTCTACTGATAGAAATAATAGTTTTGACTGTTTCCACGTCAGTGATCACGGAGCATATAAATAACGCGCCGTAGTTTGCTTTTATGCTTGAAAATAAAATAAAAATTATTTGTTTAGTGTAACAGCAACATGAGAGGGCAGTACACGCCTCTCCATGACAAAGAGAACCCAATGCATGGCATTTGTCCACACTCCTCCTAGGAGACTGTTGGGTCACATGATCGAAATAAAGAAAAAATTAACAAAGAAAAGTGGCTGTTTTATGCATTACTGCGCTGATTGAAGTCAAGCTTGACGAATGAGGGAATCGGCGACATCGGCATGCTCCGCGATTAACAGGCGTAGCGCTTCGCTGCCCTTTTGCGTCATACAATTGATGGTCGCGACCGTCTTTTTCTGTGATCACGCCGTAAACTTGTAACATGGCAGCCGAAGATATCATGGCGGCGGTGGCGGCCGCGAAGGTGATAACGCAACAAAGCTCGCATTGAAGCAGAGAGCTCAACTATGTTGCTAAATGCGATTGAAAGAAATAAACAGATACGGCAGAAAAAATTGCGTGGTGTTCTTTAGCTCAACATCCCCCTTCCGCTCGCTTTTGGATCAACGTTACTCGATCACCTTGTGGTATTGACGCCAATTTTGACCTGCAGAAATGTGTTTCCCTTGCCAACCGCCAACTTCAGCTACCGTCTAAATTTTTATAATACCTGCAAATGGTTGTTATACCTTTTCTGGGCAACATTTGATACCTTGGTTATGATCTTTACGAGTGAAGCGTGAAATTACACTGCATGTCGTCAGAGCTATACGTGCATCACGTCACTGATTGCTTACGTTGTGCTTACGCAAAAAAACATGGCGAATTTCCCGGAAATTTGTGCAGTGAGAATAGGGCCCTTGGTGCAGATTGCTTTTTCTTTGCGCGAGGAATAGGTGGGGCACGAGGGGAGATTTTTTCACTTTGCTCCACATTGATACGTCAACAGGGTGAGTGAGAGGCGTACACAGAAAGATGTGTGGAGAGAAGGAGAGCGTGGAGACAGCACGTGGAGAGTGCTGCCTTCGCAGCGCTGCCGGCATTGCCGGGGTGACATGAAGTCAAATCATGGCGCGCTACCTGCCTTTGCGCCTTCTCGACGGGTCCCGAGATTCACACCACCGGAGCAAGGGATGCGCTTCGGGCTGAGCCTCAAAATCGTGAAGGAGAAGGATGAGGTGCGCATTTTTAAAGATACACCAGTGGATCGTCTATTAAATTGGTTAGTATCATGCTACTGTTCCGCGCGAACGTTGCGACAGCCGGGGCTTTTGACGAGTTTTAATAGATTTCGCAGTGACGCGATAGATCGGATGATGACTTTTCAGTGGCGAGCCAATGCCACCGAGCGTCGGACTGATCCCCTACACTACCTGCACATAGCGTCCATTTTCTGCTCTCTTCCAGTGCCCAATGCATCTCCACCAATACTTAATCAAAGAGAACACCCACGCTCCTTCAATTCCCGCTCGTCTTCCTCCGAGCCAGTGACAGGCGTCCACCGACTTCGCTGCAAATGCCGTTAAAGACGACAGTATTCTACCGCCCCTTCCACGTAAATGCCTCTCTCCTCCCCTCCGCCCACATATCACGCGCTTCTCCTCCAGTTTAGCTCCCCCGCGATGAACACGGTGGAGGTTTCCTAAATTTAATTTTTAGATGCGAAGCATCTCATGCTCGGGGCTGTGTCCCTCCCTCCCTCGTTGTCGTTGTCCGCCTGCCGCACTCTACTGCGCTTTCGCGTCTCTTCAGCCCCGTCAGCGTTTGGGCTGACGTCAGCGCAGTCCAATATAAAAAGAAATAGTTAGGCGGCGCCCGGTTTCGATCCCACGACTCTACGACCGCAACGGGAGGTACGTGGCGCTCTTCCCACTGCGCTACAAACCGAGACGGGAGCATGTGCTACGAACGCGCCGTATGTCCTTCACTCATTCAGACTACGTCAAGAAGCTGCTGATACAACGAAGGCACGCGAAGCTGAACGTCAACGAAAACGACGAACTGAAAACTAATGGGAACTTCAGTAGACCCCATGGCTGCTTCGCATACTACTCAGGGTTCCCCTGCGGGAAGATGGTGTAATTTTTTCGCGTTCCACTGCCCGCGCACCATCCATTCGAAGCTTTCATTAATGTTGCACTTGTAACGAGAAGGTGCACGAGCTCTAGGCTCAGGAGCGAGCCATTTTTGTATTTCGCCTCAGAATAATGTTTTCAGCTCGTTTTTTCGTGTTCCCTATCGCAAAATTCAAGCCATCTTACGTATTGGTGATCGGCTGGAAATATGCCTAATGCTTTCTTTTAGCTGAACAGTGTTGACAAGTATGGAACCAGGCTTAATGGTTTGGAAAGGTTTTGCCTGTATAAACTTTTCATTTCAAAATTCTTATAAGTTGTTAAAGAGGCTTCGGCGGTGGCGAGGAAGAAAATGGTTGCTCAACCTCCGCGGAGACCATATGCTGAATCCTAACCATATACAGCTCCACTGTAAAAATGCCGGGACCTCTTTTGTGCTGCTTTTTCTTTGCGGACACCTACAAACGAAGAGAGCAGAGATAATCGAAGTGTGATAATGTCACCGATCGTGTTGGGTAGTCATTGAAAGTTGGGCCACTGTGTCGCCACGGAATAGATTATGGGTTATGTGCTTTCTCACGTACATTTACACTCCGAAGGTTGAAATGAAATAAAAAAAATCTCACCAATTTTAGAGGAACCTTTTAGTGTTATGGGGCTTGCGATTCTCGCGGAATCTGATAGTACATGATCGAAGGGTTTGCGCTAAAACTACAAGCTATAAGCAATGCAACTACGATCAGTGGTGGCCACAAATACACTCGCAAAACACTGTGCTTAAATTGTGGACGTATTTATCAAGTTGCGAGTTACCTCGCTTCACGTTAGTGCGCTTAGAATGTCGGCTGAATGGGGCGATTTTTTTCCCGTTCCAATGCGCCTAATTAGAGCTTGGTGCAGGGCTATATTCATATTCATGGGAGGTTGTGGCCGTTACTACACCAGGGTGGCCAATCCTGCTTTGGTGAGAGTTCAACTTAAGTTGAGTTGTAAGAGGGTTCAACATAAATTGAGAACGACTCAGTGGGCAATGGAGGGGGAAAATGATAAGTGTAACATTAAGGGACAAGAAGAGAGCGGAGTGGGTCAGGGAACAAATGCGTGTTTACGACATATTAGTAGAAATTAAGAAGGAAGAAATGGACGTGGGCAGGGCATGTAATGCGAAGGCAAGATAACCGTTGGTCATTAAGGGTAACAGAGTGGATCCCTAGAGAAGGCAAGCGTTGCAGGGGGCGGCGGAAAGTTAGATGGGCAGATGAGATCAAGAAGTTTGCAGGGATAAATTGGTCACAGTTGGCACAGGACCGTGGTAATTGGAGAATAATGGGAGAGGCCTTTGCCCTGCAGTGGGCGTAGATAGGCTGGTGATGATGATGATGATGATGATGATGATGATGTAGGGCTATAGTTGGTAGAACCCCGTTTGAAAGGGTTGCACGATGGAGTTTTACAGAAACAGAGAAAAGAAATTTGCTGACGATTAAGCGCATACCTGCCGCGTCTCACGAAGGGATCGCCGCATCAGCGAACGCACGAAGGCGCGTGATGTACTCTGGCGTTGTCTCGTAGTCCTCGGTTCGTGCTGATGACATGCTCCTGGAATAAGGTTTTCTTGGAGCACTCCAACAAATTCAGACCTTCAGGCAACATGAATATCACCATTACCGCATCATTACCGATTCACATGTTGCCCTCCAGGGCCTCAACAAGGCTTATACCCATAATCTCACTGCCAACCACATTATAAGCACAATTGAATCCTTGCGCGGACAAGGCATTCATATTCGTCTGGCTTGGACACCTGGTCACACAGCTGGAGCGACTGGAAACCAGCGAGCACACAACGGAGTGCCTTCTTTCGACTCCTCCCCTGGCAGGCGCGTAGCCAGGGTTTTTTTTCGGGGGGTGGGGGGGCTCAAGTTGTTCTCAAGCACCCCCCCCCCCCCCCACAAGAAAAAATGCGCGGGGAAGTTTTCAAGCGCCCTCAAAGGCTATGAAGACAAAATACACGTTTGGTTCATTGCACAGACTGCATTGCCCCGATAGCAATGATACCAATCCTATCGCAAATTTCAAAGGAATAATCGAAATATTAACCCTTTCAATTCCGACTTTTTTTTTCAAGCGTAAAAATGTTTTTGCTGTGTTCTACTAAATTCTACGGCACCCCTGAGCCCACAAACGAAAAATAGAGCTGGTAGTGCAAGTAATTACTGATTTAATTATTAGGCCAAGAATTGAAGACATCCGGCAATTAAAAATGTTATTTTGAGCGGAAAAAAAAATTCCCTGTTTTCTTAATGGAGCACTGACACGAAAATTTTATGTTACACTTTTATTGCTTTTATCGATGCTTAATGGCCTGGAGAACCTGAAACAGCACTTCAAATACTTCAGCGCGCGATAGTTAATTACATTTAACGGCCTGAAAATTGTTTGTTTCAAATTCCCGCGCTTTCATCCCGAACGGCGCATATGACAGACTCCCTGCCTGACCTCACCGCTTTGTGAGGACGTCACCGGCGCCCGCTTGAGAGGGTGTTACGCCCGCTCGAAGCTCGTGGGGCCGCGCGCGTGAAGTGACGTCACGAGTTTTTGACGAGCACTGTCGCGTCACTTCTTTTTCCTCTCCTGGAGTGATGTCACGCTGATGTCCATATGCTGAGTGCCGCTCCGCGCGCTGCTCCGTCGGCGCGATAAATGAGACCGATTGAACTATGTTCTTCGCGTCGCAGGCCGCTCATATTTCAGCCAGGGTATTCTGTTGAGTGAAGGAAGCGAACTGTGCAATAATATTAACGCCGGAAATTGGTGTCAGTGCTCCTTTAAGTTTTATGGCCACATGAGCCTACAAACAAAGGATGAGCTCCGCAGTGCTAATATTTACAGATTTACAAGCCTGGGACTAGAACTATAGGACCTCTGGTCTTTTAGCCTCGACGTCATAATTTCAACTTCACTGGAGCTATTTCTTCTTTGTAGCGTCTGGCTCCGCTAAAACGCTACAATGGTGATGTATACCACAAAAGTCATCCTTGACAATTCCCCCCAAAAGTAGCAGTTTTCTTTTGTTCTCTATGCACTAGAGTGGCTACAGCAATGTGATTCTTTTTAGAATCACGAAACATACGAAGCGGTGGCGGCTCTCCACGCACTTTCCGGCGATTTCTATATGACATCACAGGATCTTGCTTGTACAATTGGAGCCCGACGACCCCGGTCACCACCAAAAAACATGATCGCGCGATTGTTGAAGGGCGTCAATTCCATTGATCCCATCATTTGAATTCTAACGTACATTTAACACACTCAGAACTGCGTTTTAGTACTGGCCGAAGGTGCATCACTCCTGCCGATATTACGTCAGTGCAGCACGAAATTTGGATTTTTAATGCATAGCATTTTAGTAACTCACAATGTCACGCGGCGTTGGCGTGCGCTGTCGTAGTCCGCATGCGCGCCCTGTCGTAGTCCGCAGGCGCGCCTTGTCGTAGTCCGCAGCCAGGAAGAAATAACAGTTTCCGGCGCCCGGTTTCGAACCCATGACGCCGCGGGCGGAACGCAAGGTGCCCGGCGCACAACCGACCGAGCCACGAAACCGACACAGATTTCGATGCACCGAACGCGCCTTATATCCTTCACTCATTTCTCGTTTGTTTCGAAAGCGCCACAAGTTGGTCCCGCGCTTCAAAAGATGGCGACACGGGTCCCGCGATCAAGAGATACGACTTGCCGGCGCCACCCCCCGGAAATGCTGTGCATTTGATCGTGCCCCTCGCGAGGGGGATGTCTTTTTTTACTCGCGTTAATTTTTTTATATATCTTAATTGCATTGCTTAAGTTGAAAAGCGTCTTCTGTGACTGGAATGGAGCTGGGTGAGTTACCAAAGGCTAGTTCTTTCAAATTGAACAAGGTTGTATTTTGTCTTCATATGACCCATTTAAGAGATATCTCTCGTGGTATTGCCGTTGGTTATGATGGTATTTAGTGCCGGATGAAGTTCTAAACTTGGACCGCGTTGTGCAAATCCGCGCCCGTGATACGGGACGTATATTGCACGTACGGGCACCTTGGGCAGGCATTGCATTAAATGACCATAGTTTCATGAGATTACTTGCTTTATTTCAACGTGCGTGGTATGATGAGAGTGACATCCGCAATAAAATGACGTAGGCCGTAAGATCGAGACTTTTCTTTATTTAATTGCTGTTGTCCAAAATGCAGTGGAAAATGTTGTGCTAACAAGCATTCTACGCCCGCTTCCAGTGTAAGGCCAATGAAGCTCATTCTGTGCAGTCTGCGCACTTACGTTATGTGTAGCGCAGGTCCTATCTTAAAAAAAAAAAGAACGACAGGCTCGAATTATGCATACAAGAAGCGTTATACCACTACCAATATGTCCAGCAAATACCAACCCTATACACACAGACATCACGCACCAGAACTGCGCTGTTAACGGCGAAAATTACGCGAACATGGCAGGATAAGCACTCACTCAAAGCGGAATAATTCAGTCATCGGCAATTGTCAAGCCATGCCAGTTAAAATTTCTGCTTCTGTTTCGAGTCTGTAACGCAGTTCATCTCGTAGCTTCTACCAGGCCTCCGGGCGGACATGAGAAGCTGGTGCTTTGTAACAACGTCGATCTGGTTAACATTTCGGCACAGCCCAAATGTTGAGTCTGCTGTAATGAGCTCTGCCTTGGTGTTCTTAAATGGTTGCATTATTTTCTGTCAAGTTTTCAATGCTTCGTGCACAAATGTCCTTAGTCTGCCTGAAGGCGTGTACTATCCAGTTACTTTTCTGAAACGGGCATATGTGTAGGTGTGTAGGTACCACTCCTGGATAAGGTACAGCCGGTCACTGCAAAGTAACTTCTTGGTAACTTTAAATTTAGCAAGAAAAAATAAAGTTGTCTGACCATACTCTTCCGGTTAGGCATGTTCTGTGCAAGTTGAGCAAAATCTTGATGCGTTTGGAATTTTGTCGTGAAATCTGAGGAAAGAATTATAATAAGGTCCTACCATTCTGGTTTTAAACATAATGAAAGGACGTACTTTTTAGCGGACGCGTGCGCTGCCATTGTTCAGCCGAGTACATACTGCCGGTTTTAAAGCTAAATGATAAAACAGCATGGACGGGACTGCATAGGACGCATAGGAATTTTGTAGTTTTAGTTGGCGAATCGGGAAATAGAAATAATGCTGGGAAGCTTCTTGGTCCACCAGAAAACAGGAAGCACTAACACAGGGAATTAGTTGCCCATGACCTTCAGGCTTTGGTGGATGCTCGAAACGAGTCAGCATTTCGTTGCCCGCAGGGCACCAAGAAAACATGCGTAATGGCATGGCCCCCCGTAGATAAATTCTACGGACTACCGTGTTTCAGCATGAAATGGACAGTAATGGTACTCGCTTGGTTGACATCGACCGTGATGTTCCAACTGAAGCATGGTTTCAGGTTACGGCATAATTTATTGGCAAAAAATTGCAAAGTTGTTTACAATAATAATTCATCGGCCATTTTGGTTACCTAACTAATGCTGACTATTGCTCAAAATTTCCTTCATGCAACATTTAGGACGTAGTGGATCCACGCAGAATCACATCAGCGTGCATCCGTATATGAAGGCAGGGGGTAGGAGGGGGGGGGGGGGGCGGGAGCGCGGAAGTGTGCTTGTGTTCCCGAGAGGGCGTGTGGTCTGTAGCCTGCTTTTTTTTTTTCGACATTCGTTCGTCATGCCAAATCGATTGAACATTTACAGAACGATCCTCTTGAGCTAACAAAACTTAAAAAAAAAAAAGGCCAGAAAGGGGTAAAGGAAAATTCTACTAGAAAGGCACTTTCCTCTTTCCTTTCTTCGCCACCAGTACAAAGGTCCTCCACTTGCGCGCACTGCAATGATGATTTTAAAATTGGGTGTAGCAGTGGATGCACGCGTCCGTATGAAACGGCGTAACAAAAGTCGCGATAACGGGCACACCATGCAACAGCGCCTACCTCACATGGAGCTGCGTGCCTGTCAATGAAGCAAACTACTAAAACTGCAGCGAAAACAAATATATTTTTAACTCTTTATGTGCTTTAACTGTTCATGTACTTCCTGGACAGCGGTAACTCTTCATGTACTTAACGCTGTCCCGATACACTTTGAGTAACCCTCACCAACTTGTGCATCATAGGATATTTAGGCATTTATATGAGTTTAATTTACGTTTTCCCGCGTTCAAAGTTACCTATCCGCTTCACAGTGGGCGCTCCTTTTAGCAACCAATTCAAACGGAAATATTGCATTAGAAATAAAACGAGATATAAATTTTTTGGCTCGCAGACATAAATGTACTGTGACATCGTGTAAATATTAGGAAGCGGTTATTTAAATAATAAAAGGCATCAGTGATCACGCAAGGATAAATCAGTGGTCAGTCAGTGGAAGAAAATGACTTACGATTCGAGGCCTCTTTTGTGTTGGCTACTTCGAGTGTGAGCTTCCCAAAGCCAGGGCTCTTATGTCCTTGCGGCATATTGCCGTTGTTGTGACTCGGCCGTGGACGCAATGGAGAGGATTTACGTGTGACCGAGGTCGCAAATGGCCATCGGGTATTTGTTACTGTCGCGACCGCCGTCTGCCTATGGCAGGGCTGGTGACCGTCGTTAATTTACGTTTATGATAAAGTCTGGAACTGGCCCGGCGAGCCGCAGCGTGCCCTTTTTGTCTATTCGCTTTTCCCCAGTTTCCTAGGTTAGCGAAAAATACCGCCGAAAGAATCTGCCTAACCGCGGAGGAGAAAATGATTGTCTGCAAAACCGCTTCCAGAAGGGGACGCGCAGTGCGCGAAAGCTGAGCCCATTCCATTATCCCACGCCAACACCCTCCCTGGCTTCACAGAAACGTCAAAAAAAAAAAGGAGGGGTGAAGCGCGGGAGAATGCATTCTTTGCGGTGCGCCTCACCCAAAAAAGGCCCTCTGCCCACCCACTACATTCATCCAGCTAAAGCACACCTTTCCCAGACCCATTGCTTTCTTCAGTTAACTTGCCGGAGTATTGACTGTCTGCCACCGCCGCTTGCACGTGGTTGTGCTTTCACATACAAAGATCGTCTTTTCCCTTTCGGCCCTTTATCGTACCAGTCTTCACCCATAAATGACCGGCGGTCTCTCTTTGGTTACGCCGCCAGTTAGTGCGGGCCAATCCTTGCTTCCACGCTCATACCGTGACGAGTCAATCTCATCTGCTGAGAACGACTCAGCATTCTCTGTACTGTGGCGACATGCCACACGCAAAGGGACACAACACACGCCTTTGGCGTCCCGTGCGCTGAGTGTACCGGAGGGCTGCCATCGCATTTGGAGCTGCACCCCTCCGACGCAATTATCCTGTCCCAGGCGTTTCGTTTTGTGTAAGCACCAATGCGTTAGGACAGGCATTGAGTCGTGAATGTTTTCAATAGTAGCACGTTCGAAGCATATGCGCCTTGGTTCACAGGCGACGTACCAGGCATAACAGGCAGCCCGGCGCCGGGCGGAAAAATTTCGGGGGGGGGGGGGGGGGGGGGGGGCTGAAGCCCGGTCAGCTCCCCCCCCTTCCCCCCCCTGGCTACGCCACTGTCCCCTGGCCACCACGCCCGTTGACGAAGCCTCACCTACATCTTTAGCGTGGTATCAAAAAAGACAACAAAGTCAACGGCGACTCCAAGAAGCTACCCCCCGCAGGCTTTCTCCCTGCTTCGATATCCCTTTATCTGGAGGGCGAACTCTTAATTAACAAGGCATGCGCGGACGCCGCCTACACTCCGGGCATTGTTCGCAAATGGTACCACGGCAGCACATCCCTTTCATCCGCACCTACGTGCAACATCTGCGGTGCCGCTAATACCCTCCCGAACTTGTTTCACGTAATATGGCCATGTCCGACATTCGAAAGCGGCAGAGAACAGCTGGTAGCCCATTGCCCACAACCACGTACGAATGCGGAGCACCTGGAGCGTCTGCGTTCCGATGCTACTCTTCTCAAAGGCGTACAAGTTTATTCACTTGCCAGTGCTCTTTACAAAGCAGTGTAGAGCGGTCTGCAAGCGGCCTGCAAGCGGACAAAAGTTGTGTTTAATAGGGTACAGGAGACTTTCATTGAGGCTTTCGACTCCCCTCCCCTCATCTTCCAATAACCCCCCAGGACCTCAGGCCTATTTCTAAATAAAGTAGTTCATTCATTCATTCCTCCTCTCCGGGGGACCACGTGTCGCGCCTTTCGCCATACTTTCATCCTCCGCTTTCCTGCTAGCTCTATCTTCGGTGGCCTCTTCGTTTTCTCGATTATTCCGCGGCGCGTCGCTGCGGGAGAGGATGTCTCGCGCCGTCTCGGAATACCGCCCTCCCCCTCTCACTTTCGATATAGTACTTTCCTCGTCCGCTTTCCTGCTCGTTGTATTTCGTTTGTCTTTGGTGTCCCCTTCGTTCGCTCGGTTGCAACGAGGGACGACGGCGTACGTCACGACACCACAGGATCGAGCGCTTAAGTACTGCGCGCTAAAATAAAAATGTACACTTTGTCGCCACCACAATGCGTACGTTTTTTTTAGGGGCGAAGCTCCTAAAGCCATGGGTCTGTCCATCCCTTGTGCCTCGTGGTACGTGACCGCCGCATGTTTTCGGAGATGTCGCAAAGTGGGCGCGTTGCACGCGCAAGAACCGGCTGCACCGGCAGCGCAAACTCGTCACCGGGGCGCGAGCTTGTCTGTGTTCGCCAACGGAGGCGCGAGCGCACGTGCACTGCGAGGGGGAGATCACGCAAGAGATCACGCCACGAACGCAGGCAGTCGTTCTCGGAGATCGAACGAGACGCAAGGACCTTTGCTCGTTTCCTCTCGTCTTGTTCGGGCACAAGTTCGCCCTAAATAAAAGTTCTTTCTTTACCGTTGTGTCCCTCCTACGTGACAATTGTGGTGAGGTGCGGGGTAGTCCTCGATGGCGCGGGGTCTTTCACCAGGTCTGGGCCTGGGAGCATTGACTCCGAAAATAAAAGTTGATTTGTACAATGTACGCACACAGTCTTACGTCTTTCTTAATGATGTAAGGGCGAACTTTTACGGGAGAGTTACGGTTACCGATGCTCTCCCCCTCGAGCTTCGCCCCACTTATCATCATTCATTCCGTCGATATGGCGTGACTTTTTTTTTGTGTCGTTCCTGTGAAAAGTTCCAAGCGCAGCTCTTTAATGCGCCGGTTCGCTATTGAGGAATATACATGGCGCTCTTTGGGGCCGTAACCTAAATCCTTTTTGGCGGAAATGTAACGCTGCCGGGACACGCTCTAAAATACATTTGCCAACTAGATTTAACAGAAACCCGTGAAACGTGCGGTCTTTGTCAAAAATTTTTTAGGTCTTGCCAAAGGACATAGGCCACAGAAATTTTGAGGCACAAGCTTACCTCTCGAGCGAGTCTGTAACGTTTTATGCCAGAACGCTGGAGAGCACACCTTTATTTCTTACTGTCATTAAATAATTTTGCGTCAGTTAAGCGTTCAGCTTTTGTTTCGAATTCTTTGAGGCCCATGAATTTTTGGCGTGGCCTAGAAAATATTGGCAAGGACTGCACGGGGTGTGGTACGCACCCGCCACTTCTTTGATGGTCTGAGTTCTCCACGCTTCTATCGCTGTGGTTCGTTCCTGCGTGTGCGAACTTCTTCCTGCAAATCAGCCAGAATTGTGTACGTATTTTTTACCCAATTGAGCAGTACTGAGAAGGAATTGCGAATTGTTGTTGAGCAAGCTTGCCAAAACATGGCGCGGCATTTTTTCTATAAAATCCAGAAAGAGTGGCTATACGATCCACATGTGTTCAACCATTTCGCGGCGCTATGAAAAGTGTATATTGTACATTCATTTACGAAGTTCATTATATGGCCAACAATATTGTGCCGGCCACGTAGCGCATGTTAGAAAGTTCGTAAGATGTAGAAAACATAAATACAGTACGCGGACGAATAGTTGAAAAATTTCGCACTACCTGCGAGTACTACGAGAGTGCTTGCTTAACAGGAGTCCGAGGAGCCATTGAAACGCGGATATATGTTTACCATGACGAGCAGTTTCTATGAAGAATGCGTTGGCAACTCACCCTGGTTGCCTGCTTATCGGAAAACAGGACGGCATTGTTCGGTTAAAGTCGACAGCGCGTAAAAAACATGCACTCGAGAGAGAGAGAGAGAGAGAGAGAGAGAAAAAGAGAGAACGCCTTTAATGAAAGCTGAAGAGGTCAGCCCCACTAACGGTAGGGCTTGCTACTTTAGATGGGGTGAATACAGTGAGGTGACAGCGAAAAATAGGGAGAAAAAGAAAAAGAAAGAAAAAAAGGGGGAGGGAGAGGGGAAATGCACACATATACAAAATGTATATGCTCAGAGGGCTCACAGAACCTCTTCTAGCCCTGTTTCCGCAAGAAAAGTAAGCAGTGTTTTTGTACCCAGCACTGCCTCATCACCCCCCACTCGAGTATGTTCGAGCAACCACGCTACAAATTCTTCTACCGTGTTTATTGGATACATAGAGCTATAGATATACAGTGGGTACAGCCTTTACAAACACGCCTTTCTTGATCTTCAGTATGACGGGACTCTTCTCAATGCTCGGGGGGTTCTGAAAAACAAACAGTTAAAAACTAAATCAGATTTTCTGCGTACTCGCCCCACACGCGCAAACACCATTTCGTCGTACGTTGGTCCAGGCATAAAATATTTCGGACACTTAGGTCTGCTTACGTGCTTGGAAGATGAAAGCCTGGTGATACTTATCAGTTAATTTTTTGTTTCTGCGCCAAATTTTCGTCTCTTTTTCGCTTTCGTTTAATTTTCCGGTTCTTCGCCCTTCGTTTCTGCGCCTTCTTGCGGGAATTACTACAGCAAGTAGAATGACACATGCCACAGCTTCCCTTGCATCAGTCCTGCGCGGCCGGTGGGCGCCTGTTCCACTCACGTGCCTTCGAGTTCCCGGGTTTATGCGGCCCACACTATTTTACAACGTTTACGTTTTCAAGTCATAATGTTGTTAAGTGTGTACATTAGCCCCTCAAAGGTTCTCATTGCTGGCCAATCTGCTAAGTGGATATATGTACCACGAAGGAAGGAGCAACTTTTTTCGCAGGTGAAAGCGTGCGGACATGGCGCAGTGATAGCGGACTGGAACTTTACTTTGGAGAAACATGTTTGAATCCTATGCGAACCCTAATGTGTTTTTATCTGCTCTGTATAGCGGTGGTCATATTATTGTCCGGACAATGCGTTTTTTCGCACCATGGGCCGCTGAAGGATTTCGCCCTAATAAATTTTTTATGTCTCCTTTTCCTCCAGAAACTTCGTGCTAAACACGCAGACCCGGGCTCGAAAGGCCAAAAAAGCACTTTCATCGAAGTTTCCTTTAACATTAATACAACAGAGCACGTATGTGGGAATACCATGATGCCACCAGCGGTAATTTTCATGGGTCTGCCCCTCGCCCTATTAATTTCGGTTTTGGTGGCTTCGATTCTCCAAATACGTTGCAAGAATCGCATAAGCGATGGGTTGTTCTTGTAATCACACAAGAATCGGTGGCCGAAGCGGTATCTTTGAATATACACTCGGGACTGCCAAGAAATGTTGACATTCAGATTTCACAAAGGAAGAAAAAAAATGTTGCAAACATGTTCCCCTGGCCTTCAAAACCGTTTTGTCAACGAAGTCAACGGGTGTTGTTTAAGACGTGTTGTTTTATGAGCGCTTCGTCTCGTCTATGTTGTTTGCTTCTGTTGTCCTCGTGTTGATTCGCGGTTCCCGCCAATGCAATGTATTACCAACTCACCCATGCTTCCACTCTTGTTTATAGTTTTCGTAAAGCAAAACAGACACTTTGGGGCGAGTTTTGCAACCTCCAGCAAGATATCGCTCATCTGCGATGTCCAAGTTTAAAATTTGCGCAAAGCTTTAGAGGCACCCATTTCATTTGTCTCTCGGCTATTTTGTTGCAAAATGTGATGCATGCCTAACCCCAGCTAAAAATCGATCGCGCGTGCACTAAGTCCTCTTCTTGAACCTTATCACTCTTCTGATTTCCTCCGGTTGACGCAAAAAGCATATAATACTGTTGATAGGTTTTTTTTGCAGCGAAGCTGTATATGGCTGTGGTTTCGTGTATTTTGTCCTTCGTCAACAACAAAAGCGCAGTACGCCCTCTCTTTCTCCGTGCTCTAATCACTTGCATAGTTAGTATACTCCAGCACTCCTAGGTGGCGGTGGTCGGATCAACGTTGGAGCACAACAACAAAACCATCAACTGCCGAGACCTCCTGCCAAACCCGAGACCACCAGCCGAAGCTGAATGATGTCGAGGAGCGGCTGAACGCGGCAGACTTTTGTTCATGTGCATCAAAAGTCTGAATACGCGGTAGGGCAGCTCGGATTCTCTGCCACTTCTGTATCGTTTATCAGCAGCTTCGCCTAGACAACCCTCAAAACGAACTCCGACCATGAAAGTTTATATAAAAAAGACAGTCTGCTCCCATATGGGAGCCTTGTACGGGGGAGCCGTACACTTTCATGGTCGGGGTCCATTCTTAATTTTTACAAATAGGGGAACAGCGCAACACAGGACCAAACACAACAAGAAGAAAGTGACAACCACGAGCGCTGACTTACAACTGACTTTATTCCTCGGCTTTTCCCATATATATGCCGAGGAATAAAGTCAGTTGTAAGTCAGCGCTCGTGGTTGGCACTTTCTTCTTCTTGTGTTTGGTCCTGTGTTGCGCTGTTCCCCTATTTGTAATCATGCACCAACTCGACCAAGCCTTAACCCTTGCAAGCTTAATTTCTTAATTTTCGCCACATGTTTTCTCTACCAAACGGGCTTCCGCCTAATTCTTGATTTCAAACAGCTTCACTGATCACCAACCTCAACAAAGTATAATCTCACGATTTCAAGTTACCGCCATGCACCACACAAATGGAACGCCATAAAAGAAATTTCTGAATCTCGCAAGTCGCATTATGACCATTTTTTTTCTCTTACCAACCTTTCTTTTGTGAGGGACAGCTTAACACGATCCTCCCTGCGCCACAATAGGGCGCGCTGGAATAACAAGAATAATTTTTTGCGAAGGTTTTCGCGTGACAAAGCTCAGACTGTCCGCCTTGTAAAAGGTTGTTGTGTTATGAGGATACCTTAAATAGCAGTGAATTTAAACATGCGTCTGACCATTTTAGTTAATCGGTGTTGTCTTACCGAGATTCGGTTAAACGCAGCACATTGCAGTTATTCGAACTAACGTGAAAACGCTTGCCGGAAATAGCTTTTACGTGCAGTGTTCGCACTTACCTTGTCAGTATTCGGAGTCTTCACAAATCTGTACTTGCGGAGGATGTGCGCGAACGTGTACTTTATCTCCATAAACGCGAACCGCATGCCGATGCAGTTGCGCGGGCCCTGTCCGAAGGCTTGCATGGCCATGCTGTTTATCCGTGACTTGTTCTCCGGTAGAAACCTACGGCACAAAGGGATAGTGGAACCCAAGATATAAGTTTACACTGCACTTTCGATGAGCGGCAGGGCCCACTGCTCTAGAAAACGCAATACATAAAATAACAGTCAAAGAGAAATTTCATTTTAAAACCGAAGAAGTTGCAACCGACAAACGCAAACACTTGTTGCCAGAGGAAGAATGATTTTGGCCCTCTAAATCCGATTATAATTTATTTTAACAATAAAATGCATTGCTGTGTCAGAAGAACTGATGGGATAAAAAAATGCTGCAGAAATTGTAACGCCATGCAAGTACTACCCCTTTCACAATAGTAGAGCATAAGCACAATGTGTGGCTGGCACACTGACTGCATCGATTGATTTGATTGATTATGAGGTTTAACGCACCGACGCTACACAGGCGAGGAGGCGCGCCGTAGTGTAGGGCGCCGGAATCATTTATACCACCTGGTTATCTATAACGTGCGCCCGAAATTTCGAACACGCGGGCGGTTCTCGCTTTTCGCCTCTATCAGAAAAGCGGCTGCCACGGCCAGGAATCGAACCCACGTCCTTGGAATCAACATTGACTGCATCGGCCTTCACAGCGCGTATGCTGCACAGCGAGCGACCCATCTCGGGGTTCAGAAAGACGCACTAGAAACAGCACTACGGACAGAAAGATTGCCGCACCCAGGATTAGACCACTGCACATTCATAGCTGCTGAAGAGAGTAACTCTTCCGTTCAGGCACACAAGCCTGTAGAGGCCAGCCATTCCCGAGAACAATATTCGTCCTCGGAAACCAATCCGCGGGTGAATAAGCGAAGCAGCTTGTGATTTGTGCTGAAACGCGAATCCTGTAGTAGTTCGAGGATGTAAAGAACCTTTTTTCTGGGTAAACTTGGTCAACCATTATTTAAATTGGAAAGCTTTACGGTCATTTCATGTTTACCTCGATGTTAGTCGGAAGGAAAAATTGGACGTTTAAGCCTTGTCAAGCACGTCTGGCCTACAAAACGGGTAGTACTGGACACCTCTTGAACGGGTTTGAACTGGTCATGTGAAAGTTGCCAGGGACGTAGCTGTAAAATGGCAACACACTCTCTTCGAGGAAAGGTCTTAATGTGGCATTCGCCAGCATCATGTCGGCGGTCACTAAAGGCTTTCATGCCAGCGGTGTGTGGAGATCGTCATCAGAAGCTTCCTCCAGAATTCGCAGACCGAAGGGGATTGATCGATGACTGTGGCGGCTGGCGCCAGAAGTTGGAAGAGTTAACGCTTTCTCGGAAGATGTTCTTGGCCCTTTCCCTCGCCCATCATAAATGGTTAATGAGAAGCGAAGCGGAGACAACTATTTGCGTCGACGGTGATGAGGTCACGCGAAATTTCGGCCTCGAATGGGGTCAGACGACTCACCTGCTCCGTACATTATAGTGAGAAGGTGAAGTGTCTTTTGGACACGTCCGTACAACACCCACTGAGGGGGATTGACAGAAGGCAGTGACAGATGCCGTCAAAAGTTGGAAAAGTTAACGAAAACATCAATGACGTTCAAGACTTTAAAAGGGGCAATGCTGATACTTCCCGGAAGGTGCCCCCGGTAACAGTTCTTGAGGTTGATGTTACTGGACATTCACGCCTTATTCAGTAGTGCGTGCAAGCACGCCCCTTCAATGCACGTGTGACTAACTGCTTGATGAATAAAGAATGCAACCGCTAATCCCGGAAGATTTGTCCAGTTGTGAGTCATAGGCAGGTTATGTGCTTGAAGCGTGTCGTTTTGGCTAGTACCGTTCTTCATGGTTCTGCCAGTGAATGTGCCGCCACCGCCGTAACAATTTGCGGGTTACGCCCACAAATTTTGTCAAATGTGAGGATAGGGAGAATAGCACAGACACCCACTATTAGTGTGTACACCTACGAAGGAGGATTGGCCAAGGACGATTACAGCTGTCCTTGAAATGTTGGTATGCTTTGCTGGAACACCATTTTATCAGTGTCCAAGGTACACTACTCATAGATTGTGTCTTTGCCAATAACTGATTCCGACCAGATGCAATATGCAAGAGCTCGTGTTGTCTTGTTTTGTCGTAAGAAACATTTCGCTGTCGCCTTTTCTGCGTTGTTTGTCCGACATCCTTGCCCTTCAATGTGTAACAACTTCCCTTTTTCACCATTTGAAGGAAGAGAAACAGCGTTAACACTTATTTTTTTCGGAAAGTGTAAAAACGTTATGAATTGTAAAGACAAGTAATAAGAGGTCGTACGCCTTTTTAGTTTAAATTATTTTTTAGTTGGTCGCAATAGAGTAATATATGAAACAATTCATCGTTTTGTACCAATTTTTAAGCGTTGTGCAGAAGAGCTCTTAGGCAACCAGACACCTTACGTCATATAGGTCATATACGTCATAAGTCCATATAGGTATAAGTCATACGCATTACTCATGTATAGGTATAAATCACATACAGGTATATATAGGTAAGTCATATATATGTATAGAATATGTAGTCATATATGAAGTGCTTTTCATTTCATGACGATATTGCAAACAACTGAATGGTTTAGCGTATGCTTATACCATCGCTATTTTGTGCAAGGTGGAAATGACGCACGCAAAGAAAAGCGAGTACAGCCACTTAGCATATGCGAATGAACTGAAAGAGGTAGCGCTTCGGCGACACTCTTTTAAAGCTATTTCCCAACAGCGCCCACTAACGGCTGGCGAAGGCAATGTTGCAGCCTCGTTCCTCGCGCATATGATCTCCATGTGTAGGCGCTTGTTCTAATACGAGTCGATGAATATTTTTTGTGCACAGGATGAGATCATAAAAAAAAAACCCGTCGTGTCTTTGTATCTCAATTACGGTGCACAAATGGAACACCGCCGACCCGACTACACGTCAACCGGAACTCAGAAATTTATCAACAATTTAATATGTCCATGCTGTAAACGTAATTGTGTCTTCGTGTCGCGGTGGTTTCGTCGTGTTCATGTGTTCTTTTCCCACTTTGGTTGGCTTTCTTTTACTCAGGGAAAACTTTCCAAGTATCTTTTACGATGCCCAATTCTCTGTATATTTCCCAGGACGCAACTAACTGCAGTTCTTTGTCGAGTGTATTAACATTTCTGATGTGCACATCGGGTGGATGAAAGTATCGTCTCACATTGTTTAGGTGAAGTTGAGAGGGAAAGGGTGAAAGAGCTTAGGAGTGCACCTGTCTGGGTCGAATGAGTCTGGCTTTTCCCAGTGCCGAGGGTCCCGTTGGATGTACTCTGCCGCAGCCATCACCGCAGTTCCGGCAGGGATGCGGATCTTGCCGTATTGCTTGTCCGTCGTTGCCTCCCGAGTCACGAACCTATGTCGGGGTATGAAACAGTGAAGTAGGTGGCTTGAGCAGTTTTACTTCATCGTCATCATCACCAGCCCATTGCAGGGCAAAGGCCTCTCCCATTAATCTCCAATTATCCCGGTCCTGTGCTAACTGCGACCAATTTATCCCCGCAAATTTCTTGATCTCATCTGCCCATCTAACTTTCGGCCACCCCCTGCCACGCTTGCCTTCTCTAGGGATTCCACTCTGTTACCTTTAATGACCAACGGTTATATTGCCTTCGCATTACATGCCCTGCCCACGTCCATTTCTTCTTAATATCTACTAATAAGTCCGTAACACGCGTTTGTTCCCTGACCCATTCCGCTTTCTTCTTGTCCCTTAATTTAATGTTACACCTATCAACTTCCGTTCCATTGCTCGCTGAGTCGTCCTCAATTTAGGTTGAACCCTCTCAGTGAGCCTCGAAGTTTCTGCCCTGTAGGTGAGTACCGGTAAGATGCAGCTGTCATACACTTTCTTCTTCAGGGACAATGGTAGGCTGCCTTTCATTATCTGAGAATGCCTGCCGAATGCACTCCCCCACATTCTTACCCTTGTAATTATCTTTGCCTCATGGTTGGGATCCGGGGTCATAACTTGGTATAAGTAGGTATATTCGCATACCACTTGCACTGCCTCGCCACCTATATCAAACCGCTGTGCCCTCCCGAGGTTATTGATCATTACCCTAGTTTTCTGCATATTAATTTTCAGGCCCACGGTTCTACTCTGTCCAGTGCGGTAAGCATGCTTTACAATTCGTCCCCCGAGTTACTTAGCAAGGCAACGTCATTAGCATATCTGAGGTTACTGAGGTATTCTCCATTAACCCTTACTACCACCTGTTCCCAATCCAATGTCCTGAACACGTCTTGTAAACATGCTGTGAATAACATTGGGAAGATTGTGTCTTCTTGTCTGACGCCCTTCCTTACAGGTATTTTACTGCTCTCCTTATGCAGGATGATGGTAGCTGTGGACCCATTGTAAATATCCTCTAGTATTCTTGAATAGTGCTCGTGTACAGCCTGGTTCCGTAATGCCCAAATGTAAAGGTTCGACTGAATCAAATGCTTTCTCATAATCTATGAAGGCGATACATAGGGGTTCAGTATAATCGGTTCAGTATTACGTGATTGATCGTGTGAGTATGATCCATTTTTGAATAGTCTTTACGAAACCCTGCTTGTTTATTATATTGACTGAAATCTAAGGCAGCAGAAATTCTGTTAGCGATTACTTTGGTAAGTACCTTGTAGACAACTGACAGTAAGCTAATCGGCGTGTGATTTTTTCAAGTCCTTCATGTCACCTTTCTTATGGATTAGGATGATGTTTGCGTTCTTCCAAGATTTCGGTACACTCGCGGTCATAAGGCATTGCGTGTACAGGTTTGCCAGTTTTACTAGTACAATCCCGCCATCATTCAAGAGGTCTGCTGTTATGTGATTTTCACCAGGTGCTTTGCCCCCTTTCATTTCTTTCGAAGTCTTCTTTACTTCTTCAGTCGTTACTGCTGGGATGTCCATCGCCTCTGAACTACTTTCTCGTTCGATATTATCCTGGATGTCCCGGTTATTGTACAGATCTCTATAGAACTCCTCGGCTACTATGACTATTTTATCCCTATTTGTGATGACATTGCCCTGATTCTCTTTAAGTGCAACATCTGATTTTTATCCGCTCCTAGACGTCTCTTCACTGCTTTCAGGGTGCCTCCGTTCTTTACAGCATATTCGATCCTCTTCGTATTATACTTCCGTATGTCAGCTGTCTTATGCTTATTGATTAACTTCGTAAGCTCCGCTAGTTTTACTTGAAGCACTGCATGAGCGTCGTGGAGACGTGATTGTTCCTCTTAAACAGCGCGCCTGCGCGAGTGCTTGCAGTTCCGCAATCTCAGACTCACTCACTGGAAGAACGTATATGAGCTCTCAGCAACCGCGAGGTCGTCTACTCCCATTAAACGACAATTTCGCCGCTGTAACTGGTGCGGTGCTTGAAGCCTTCAGATAATTCAGCATTTCTTCTATGCAGCGTGCATTATCACTATCAATAATACACTGTATTTATACGGAACACCGCCTTTAAATGCTGAACGTGGAAATTCAACCAGGGAGAGGAGAAGTTGTGCTACAGCGAACTTTAGTGGCGCTATGGTGGCTAGTGGCGCTATGGGGCTATGGCCGACGCGTGGAAGTGGCGCTAGCCACCATAGTGGCGCTGTTAACTTTCACGCGTCGGCCATTTTGTTTTTGCGCATTGTTGCCAGGCTCCGCCAGGATCTTGGAGTTGCGAATACTTACGCGTAGACCGGGGGTACATCCGCATTGTTTCTTGGACAACACAGTGCATGTAGGTGAGCTTCTGAACGGTGTTATACGTGATCGGCTCCTGAAAGCAAGATGCAAGTAACGCCTCGTTTTAAAAGACGAGAATGATGAATCACATTACTAATTGCATAAGAGTATAATCACATCAAAACATAAAACCCTTGCTACATTTTTTTCACCAAATTACATAATTACCAAAAGTTCTTGGTTGACTGATTGCTTCGAAAAAGGATCCGGATTTGCACAATCCTGCTGACTGATCCCTGAATTGAACTTGCTATAGGGTAGGGAACAAATTTGGGCGGCTCGTTAATGTTGCAGAGAATTTTTCAAGGGGTGGCTCCAGAAGGATTTTGCTCTAAGAAGGATTCGTCTTTTTAGATCTGGAGAATTCTTCCCCCGTGTAGGGCCCAGTTAATAACATTAACATTTCCGTTGAATATTATGAAAATTGTGGGGTCTCTTTTACTCCCCGGAATTATTCTAAAAACAATCCATGGTAATCGCAAATAAACATTTTGGCGCGCCTTAGCAAAACCTGGTCTATGACACGTGATACTAAAGTGCCCCGGATAATTTTCACCACCTGGAAACCTCGCCGAAATCTGGACACCCAGGTTTTTTCGCTTTTCGGCTCCATTAAAAAAACGGCTGCCGCGGCGGGGGTCAATCGTGCGTACTTGGGCTCAGCAGCGCAACGTATTAGCAAGCCAGCTACAGCGGCGAGTCCTCTGCTGTTCTTTTGAAAAAAACAAAACAAAACATTAAATTAGTTTGATTTTGCCAAAAGTCGCTTTGTCTAACGCTGATTATTTTAGACGTTTATTTTACATCTGCTAATGCCAAACACGTGTACGTCTCTCTGCCACACAGTCATTGCACGCGGTGGAGGTAATGACTGAACGACTCACGTCAGGTCCCAGGACGGAGAACAGCTCTTCTCTCACCCTTTCCTGAACTTCCGGGTAGTGGCTCAGAAAGTGCGTCATCAAAGCCATTGTGTTGCCCGTTGTCTCAAACCTGCTCCCCCAATGTTCCAAAAAAAAAAAAAAGGAATTAATGAAAGTAGTCATCAAGCAAAAATAACAATTGCTGAAATACCGAAACCGAGGTTTTGAATGTACATTTAAGAAAGTTGCAACCATATTTTAACTGTTTATTAGGTTAATATTCAGGGACTTTATCAAGGTAATGAGTTGTCATCTACAATTCTGAGTAAACAATTTCAGGCTGAAAGTGAGCTCTGTCTTGCCCCTTTATATGTAACGGTGCGACCTCGTAACGCCCGGTATGAACGTTCGGTTGTAATAGCATCCGTCAGCATAAAATAAGTTGTCAGCACGAGCGACACGCGCTAAAGAACTACAGTGCACCAATGACGACGCACGTGTGCGAATTCGCACTGATACAGCACTTCGTAGCCATAAAACATGCAAACTATTTTAGCCGCATTATTTTGGTTGCCTATTGGTGGGCCTATATCTGATTGGGGCTGCGAGATACTGGAAAACGTCTAAAAAGAACATTTTCACCCTTTTAACCTGTTAGGTGCGTCATTAAAGAAAAACAGTGATGTGAGGCTAACGCGTAGTGATAGGAAATGACTGCAGAAAATTTTGCAGTCGTTACAGTCCAGAGTTATACTACATTCCGATCGATTTCACAATGTGACAGGCTTATGTACTAGTCTCCAGTTAGGGAACGGTATTGAACAAAAATTCCCGCGCTCCCTTAATGAGATTCTGACGGGTACGGTGCGAATACTTAAGGTCTTAATTTTCGTGCGATTGGTGGCAGGTTAAGCACTTTTAAGCAAAAACGCCATTGATGTACCAACGACTCCAAGATACGTTGATGAATGGTAAAAACACGCAATTTGCCCCTAAACCCACATGCGCCCCACCGGTTTCCCAGGGGCTGGTTGGGACATAGCCCTGCAGCTACTATATATATTAGCAAAAACGCGTTTCGTATAATAACTGGCCTGCATGACAATCAGAAATTGGCGAAAACAAGTTCTCTCTTTTACTCCCTTTCAGCTTCATATTCAGCTTCAGTCAGTCCAACCTTATCTGCATGAAATATCCCATCTTATCAGCAAGTATACACATCATACGCCATGATTAGGATGCACCCCAGAAAGTTAGTCTCTGGGACCAGCAGTATCGGCTGGGCCTTGATGAATTAGTCAGTTGGTGGGGCGGTCATGCAGGCTTTTCTGTTCATTAATATAGATATCTTCGCTCACCCAGCCACGAAGATTATGAAGGCATTCTGCGTGATGTCATCGTCGTCCATGGGAGCCTTCTTGGAAGCGGGAAGATTGCAGGTACAGTTTTCTGCATTAGACATTTGCCATACGGCAAGAACACTATACCAAAAAAAATAAAATAAAATGTGAACACTGACTCTGAAGCAATATTTAACTTGTTTCTGGGTGATGAAATGCACAGTTTTGCTTAGAATATGTATAAGGCTGGCCGCGTAATAGAATGGCTTTCGAAAAATGTAGACTGCATACACAGTTTATTGGCACTGCAATAATTGTGCACATTCCTGCCAGGGGGTATTTTTTTCAACATAATTGTATAAAAAATGGCTCAGGTTTAACACTTACAAACACCCTTACCATTAGAAAAGACAAAGGCTACGCTCAAAGTGTATCTGTGGTGTGTCAGGGGCGCCATCCTGCGGAGCGCACGCGCACTGGGTGCGCCTCTGCGTGGACAGTGTCTGATAAACGTTGTTGTTGAACGACACACGTGATTGGAGCTAGCCAATTCCGTGTGTACGCGTGTCTCCGTGAATCCTCGGGAATAAACGGACGCGTGTCGGCTCAGTCGTTGTTTGAGCTCTAGCGGGACAGGAGTCGTACTTTCTGCTCGTGCCGCGGACTGTGCCGGCGCCCGTAGCGTCTTGCTCCAGTCGCCGGGTCCTTCCCGTCGACCGCCGTCCGCGACACAGCAGTATCGTAAATGGTTGCCTTCGCTTAAGATATCGCAGACTGCCGTATCTTCATATCCACTGGATGGTTGGATTCGGCATTTCGCTTGCGCTGAAGGACACACACAGACAACCTAGCCAGCGTGCCGTCATTGTCAAGATTGAGGGACCAAGTAGCGGCGCAGAAGGTGTTAAACGCTTGCCTAGTCACGTGGTCCGCTGGCACTGTAGCACATGCACAGACGGGTAAGGAAGCTGAGCGACCAATCGCAGTCGAAACAGCCATTTTACCCTTGCGTAGTCACGTGGTACCCTGGCATCAAGGTAGCGTGCGAGCGAAGCGATAATAAAAAACGTGGAGCTTGCTGCTACGGCTGCTGAAAGCCCTCCGCGACGCGATGTATGACTTCGAAGTATGCAGAATAATAGAGCTTTTCGTTCCAGTCATTAAGAATTAAGTATAACGGCTATTATCTGCTCACCATTAATTGGTCCGGTTGCCAGTTCCCGCTCGTTGTCTTCGGTGGCGGTTAGCTGGTCGGACGTGACCGAGTTGAGGTCCACACGCGTCCGCTTCGTGTCTATCATCAGCTGGAGCAAATCTTTTTGGCGGAGCTGAAAAGAGGATAGGACGCCAGATGCACGCGTCACCGCGCAAAATCCCTGAAAGCAATCCTGCCAGAAAAATAAAATATCGCCTTCTCTGGGTGCCCGAGTGAGGTTACACTCGCCATTGAAAACGTTCCAGCCACTTTTGGAATTCTATTATAAAGCAGGTAAGAGCGAATGCACTGGTACTCGCTCTTGGTTGCTTCTAGAGCGAGTCGGCGCTGTCCGTATTTGTTTCTCAGGCACTGCGGTGTACTTTCGTGTTAAGAAGCACAATAAATCTGTCTTTAACTGTAATGCATACGCCTTTTAAGGCCAAGAAGTGTGATATTTGGCTCTGGAGTACTGCACACGTTGAGTCCCCAATAAAAGACGCTAAAATATTAATTCAACGGGAAATTGTCGAAGCCATGATTTATGTCATTTCATCACCTGTCAAATTACAAATAACTTGTAGCTCTTGCGAATGTCATCTTCTAAGAAAATCATGAGCCATTCCACTAGATGAACAAGCTTTTTAGCACACGACGTAGGGCCGGAGGCAAAGGGTTTTAGGCTAAAGATTATGAGCAAATTCTCTTTCTCTTGAGCGTCGACGGCGGTAATCCCTCAGAAACACTCATGCATACACACGCACCACTTTTATTTTGACACTACTGGTGTTAAAATGGCGCCTATTTATAACTAATATACTCAAAATGCCTATCGAAGCGGTGAGACGCATAAGGTTGGCATCTAAGTTATGTTCTGATATTGCAAATGGTGCCTACTGTTACTAATCCACTATAGTTGCATATCCATGTGATAAGACATTTAGCTTCAAGTCGAAATTGTGTTTTGAATGGCGTGCAACTTTGGCGGTGAGCGTGTGCTAATAGCGCGCACACCGGGACGTTCGCTTTTCAACGCCTCGAGCTTCAGAAAGACGTGGATTCTCGCGCGTTTTTGTTCTCGGGCACGAGAAATACATGGAAACCTAGTCATATAAGCTTCGCTTCAAAATAATGCTCAAAACATTGCTCCTTTGGCATAAAATTGACGTAAAAGTGGTATTATTACAATCACAATTTGTCGCTTCGGCGAAAGAAAGCTTTTGTCTGGGAGCTTGTGTACGATGCACCATCGCGCCAACATAGCGCAATCGGCACTATTCTGTTCGACCCATCCCATCAGAATAGGCTCATTTCGAAACTGGTTGGTCACACAAAATGCTGGAAATCAGGTTTTAGAATGGCGCTAAAGGCTGAGGGCCATCTTGCTTCAACTGAAAGATCAGAATTTGAAAGTAGGATCAGAATTTGCCTCTTTTGGCTTTTGCTCAGTGGCGGGGCTGCTTTGTTTGTTTTGGGAGAAGTAATTAAAGCTGGTATTTCTCTGTCGTGTTTTTCATCCATTGTGATGGGTTACAACAGAGTACGACACAGGTAGCGAATAGGGACCGCTTTAGAGGGTGTTAAAGGCATTTCTAGTAATGCAGGTGCTGCCGCCTAGGAGAAGTAGAGACTACTCGCGTGTTGTCCCAGCACGGCGGGTGCCGGCCGGACACGTCCGTCTGCGGTTCGCGAGGAATTTCAGAGTTTTGCCGCTGCTTGTCGTTCACCAATAGACACGGGCAGTAAAAAGGAGCAACATTTCTTTTGTTCCCTGAGGTAAGCCTTTTGACTGTACTTGTACGGCTACGCAAAACATGGGCCCGAAATCGAAACTGACACCAATGTTACCACCAGTTATAGTAGAGAGCCTGCCTAATAATGCTTAAGAGCTTAAGTTCGTGCCTAATTGTTATCGACACGGGATCAGTGTAAGGTCCCGCGCACGTTTATTTTACGTTGCATGCACCTGGCTTCATGTTGCTCCCAAACAATGCACAAGGAAGGTCCGCCAATGCCGTTTCATGGTTCAGGATGCTTTTGAAATTTTCTGAATTACTGAACAACTATTGTTGTCCTGAGTGGTATATTCGATTTCACAGCGGTCTAAGGCAACGTTACTAGATTGGTCTAAGGTACCGATAGAAGCCAACTTGTTTTCGCACTTTAGCATCAGTTTATATATAATTTCGTGCATCTTGGGTCCATGGAAACAGATTTCATAAATTTGCAAGTATAATAATGTTTTTTCTTTCGCGTATACAGCGTCAGCAGATAGGATCCATTTCTGCTACTGGTCGATTTTCCAGCCGAAAACCCCCCTTATTGTTTGTGTTTATGCCCGTTTGTTCAGACTGTTTTAGCACGATTAAGGGTGTATATAGATCGTAAGCGAACATAATTCTTTTTCAAAACAATTAAAACAAGTCCGCGCCAAAATAGGCTCCCAAAGTTTTAAAAAGTTTGCTTAAGCAGAGTGAGAACCCTTCCTGCTCCAAATCATTCTCCTGCTTTTTGTTGTTTCACGAGTTTCAGCGGATCTCGAGTACATTTACTTTTACACAACGCTCGCATTTTAAGGTTCCCGTAACACGACCTTACACATATGCAGAAAGGGGGGTGGAGATTTGACTATTGCTTTCAACAGGTTGTCAGGCAGCGGATCTCCTTACCGAAGCGTCCTGCTGTCGTTGTTGCACTATTAGTTTGCACTTCTCCTGGACTACGATGAAGGGATGCTTGCCGTTGTTCTGGTACCGGAGAATCCGACTGTTGATGAACTTGAGCACAGACACGGCGTCAGGAAACGTGGCTGAGAAAGGAAACAAAGACAAGCACGAGCTACTCATTAAAACGGCCACTCTTATTGGCCGGTTTCATGCCCTGATGCCAAATCAATCTACGCCCCTGTTGCAAGCACCAGGGTGCATCTCGTCTGGAAGACTGCGATGCTTAGATTTACGAAGCGGGCTAATCCGTGCTTGTATAGCTTAAGGCATCATTTATTCGTTTACCTGTGACAGTAAGTGCATTTACAGTACTATGCAATACAAATTTCAAAATGAGGTTGAGGAAGAACTCATGCCAGAATAGCCCTCCCATTTCTAATAAAGAGCAGTGCATGCACCAGATTATAAAAGTGAAGAAGTAAGATAAGACCCTGATTGCAATTTAATTTATCATCCTCCAAAACACACCTATTCGTGGAGCCAGTATCAGCTGTATTGCACAAAAAAAATCGCTCCTCGAAAGCTGCGTACAGCAATCTCGTCGACCATCATTTTGTTGTAGCATTGATAAAAAAAAAACAAAATTGGCTGCTAGTCTACAGAGTGCACAGATTTTTTTTTAGCATGTTCCGAAATAATGTTTCGTTTTCCTAGCCTTCCATACGCCGGTCCCTACGGCGCAAAGCACACTGTATACACAGTTGGGTAAGTGCTGTTCTATGCCTTTGCCTGTCAGGTGAACAAAATGAAGCCCCAAGCCCAAAGCAATAATTTTTTGAGTAAAGCGAACTACCGTCCACGGAATTTTTTCTGAACATACACCTAGTGGTTAAAAAAGATAAATACACGTAATACCCTGCCAGACTGAGTAAAAATCCCGGGCCATCTCTACTAACATGAAACCTGGAGAGGGGCGAAGCATGCAGTGTATAAGTGTATTCTTGGCACCTTGGCGTTTTTGCCAATGGAGATGAGACCTGTTGAGGGTACAGGTATACAGATTCGCGGTAAAAGTCTGGCATCTTTGAAGCACGAAGCGTTTTAGCGCGAGGCGTTGGAAAACAAGTGCCACGGTGTATTTTTAGTGCGCGTTAGGAAGCGCTCCAGCGCGAGGCGTAAACGAGTGTCCCGGTGCTTTTAGTGCGCGTTACGAAGCGTTCTAGCCCGAGGCGTAAACCAGTTTCCCGGTGTTTTAGTACCGTGACTACGTGAGACCATGATTACGACGACGACACCAGACGCCGACAGTCCGAGCCTCTAAGGGGACTCGCCCCTAAAAGGCACTGGGAGTAATGTTTGGTGCTGCTATACAGAAATATTTGCGTAGACGTTCAGACGTCGTCAGGAGATGTGCATTGGCCTGATGCTCACGTGCTAAAAAGTAGAACATACTTTTGAAACCGCGCTAAGTATCACGCTTTAGTGTACCAGCGATTCCTTCCTCTGTATTGTCCAGTTACGTGCAATTTTCGTAATTCAATAACGCAAGCCAACTAGCCCAACAGCACATTTTAACTGAAGTATCCTCCCAGCTAATAATACACCGACGGCCTAATCCGACTGCAGCCATTGCCGCAAGCCAGTTCGGATATAAAGCGAAGCTTGTTTGGTTTAACTGATGGCGACCGTCCCGTCACCAAAACTCTGTGAACCCCTTCGTCCTCAACGACAGCAAACGAATCCCTCACGAGGAAGCTGAGCGCTTCAACCATCGTTGTCCGTTAGACGAAGCGGCATTAGTTTTTCTTAACTCCTCATGTATTCTTAGAAACCTGAAGTTTCTAGAGCTACTGGTTGTTGGCCAGTAGTACGCGCCACGGAGGTGTCTTTTTAGAGCCTCAAACAAGTAAATTGTTGACAACACACCACGACTTCACACTCACTTAGGAGGGCAATGATAAATGAGGCGGCGCATCCGAACATCTTCCGGCAGCAAATGAGGAATGGATGCTCGGGATGGTCCTGGAGGTTGTAGTCGATGCCCATTCGCGGTCTTGCAGATCACGTCCAGCGCTAGCGCAGCGTACATCTCCGAAGCTTCGCACTCGTCTCCACTTTGCGCCTTTCGGTCGATCTTCGACACCAACTTTTCCACAGCTCCAATGACGCCCGGAGACATCTATGGGCAGCGCAATTGCTCATAAATCAAAGATAAACACTGTTGTCGATGCTTTTGATAGATTGGAATTCACAAAACCAGCAGTAGCGCAATTGGGACTACTAACGTAATACTTATATGCATATTACTTACAAAGTTCAATGGTTATCAGTATGCGCCGTGCAGGACACGGAAGCAAAACATTTTCGTGCCCTAGCCAATGCAATCAACAAGCGGTTAGTCAACACTTCCGTCATCAGCCTATTTATCTCTAGTGTCTCTACGCCTTCTAACTTAATCGAGAGCAGGGCAATACCACCTCACAGCATCTCTGTTCCATCATTTGATCGGGCGTACCATTGTTACGAGTGCCACTTATATACACGATTTACACGTCGACACAGCGGCTCCTCTATATCAAGTCCTTAACCCACCTTTATATACCTTAATTTATCCTGCTTTACCTAAATCTATCTTAATTCAACCTGCCCCACTTTATTTTATCTTTATCGATCTTGATCCATCATAATACTTCTCCATCAGTCTTGCCTGACCGTAGTCCGCATTAATCGACCTCAATTCGTCTTAATATGCCTTAATCTACGCTAACCCTGCTAACAGCTTTTTAATGTACTTTAATTCCTACCCACACATATTATAACTCATGCTAATGTACCTTATTCTGTCCTAATTATTCTTAGCATGTTCTTATTATTCTTACCTCACCTTAATTATAACATCAGAATCATTACTATTGATCTTAAATGAATCTTCAGCTCACGGCGGAAATGCCTTGGTTCTCTTCTGGCCCTTCTTGATTTACTTAGGCATATGAATCATCCATGTCGACGCCGGGGTCACTGGAGGTCAACCTTCCAATTACACATATAGTGCTTTCCAGTTTAAAATAATGCGCATAGTCGCAGGCCCACGTTAGCTCCCATGGTATTACTGCCGATACTCAGTTCTGAACAGCATTCGGACGCATTACTGCCCGCAAAAATGGTTTCGAGGGTGTGGATTGTCACGCACCATTTTAAGCTTGTTTGTGGTGAACGATGGGGTGAGGACACTCCTCACTTCCTTCCACCGCGTCGAGGTGAGTTGAATGATGCTCTTGTCGTGTGGGCTCTCAGGTCGACCGGCTTGGAACAGAAGCTGCAAGTATCCGAACAGCAAAGCGCAATTACTGCGTGACACCAGACCGAAACCTTCTAAAAAACGACGACGATTTTGGAGGACTGAAACATGGAGTATGTTTGATTCGCTTCAGCGTGTAAGAAGCTGCAACATCGTGTCTGTAAAAAGAGCTGTTGTGGCGGACATTGTCCTCAAATAAATGTGATCCGTTATTTTATGTGTCAAATGATTGATCGAACAGATTGATCCAACAGATGACAACATATTGATTTATATTTTAGATGCCAACAGATTGATACGCACGGGTTAGCCAATAAATTAGGAAACTGGAAGGGTGGAAGTTTTTTGAGCTAAAATATCTGTGAGCGAATAATATTTTTGTATATACATGCCACATTGTGTGGGAATGCCCCTACCATCTAACATCCGCTCCTTCCCCGTCCCCGGAGCAATGGGAGCGCGAACCGAGCAGCTCGCAGCCTAAATTTCAAACAAATTTGATCGCACGGCCCCGAGCAGCCGCGACAGCTCGCAGCTTTCTGTACTGAGAAAAGACGGCTCACAGTTCCGTTTTTGTTCATTTATTTTTATTGGGCTGCATCACGCGTTTATTCACTTACTATGAATATCAAAAGCGGAGCAGTGCATAATGCTTTTCAAAATTCAGATATAGAAGCATTACATACGGACATTCTCGAAAATCCTAAACACCTGGTGACCTTAGCCCAGTTTAACGTTGTCAGTGGCCTGGCGAGCGCGATTTAGTGGGCGTCTACCTCCTTCCCTATTTCCTCTTTCCCCCCCAGCGACCTTCGGTCCTCCCCTTCCTAATAAAATAATTTTTCAGCATTCACTTGCTCACTCTACTAAACCTAACTTCGTGGTGTTAAACAGCATCGCCTATTGAAGCATCAGATTGATGCATTGATTCTGGAGGCTAACTATGCGCACATCTAGATGAAAATATCCTCTGGTATGGAAGATTTCAGCAGGATACTACCCATCGTGGCTAAATCTTGATCTCGGGAGGGTCGCAGAAAAGCTAGCATCACATTACTAGACTTCTAGAAAGGATCGGAGGACTACGCATTGCGAATCGGCGCGGTTGTTATTGATAAAAAAGCCAAGAGTCCGGCTCGCAAGTGGTAATTACCAACGTTTCGTTCTTTCCACGTTGGTTCTGGTCACAATCAAATTAAAGCAGAAAATGGTTCTACTAAGTACGGCTAAAGACGGTGCCAAAACGCATGGCGTAACTGGTGGCAGATTTCTGGCGTAGCCACTAAGTGCGTGCTCCACCGTCTGTATGAGGAGCTACCCTGACAAAGGCGTGAGGTGGAATATTTCTCCGTCGCTGTCACAGGGAATTCTGAAAGTTGGGGTAGTTGGTGTTGACCTGGAACCATTTTGCCAGCGGAAAAACGGACAGGGACCTAGAAAGAAGTAGACGGGACACTCGCTAGACTTCAACTGAACATCTTTCACTTGAGACATGTAATATGTGAAACCGTTACCAGACAGGGCTAAAAAGATAACACTTACAAATGATACAATGATAAGCAATGTACAGTCATAGATGCCTACCATCCACATGGCCAAGCTACGTCCAAATAGCTCTTTTTCCGTAAGAGCGATGGAAGGGACGCTGATACAATTATCTGCCTCCCTGTGAATATGGAAGGCCTCAGAAATCTCTCGTTTCACTTGGTCGCGCCCGCTGCCTAAGACATTGTACATTGTACATTGCCTAAGACATTGTTTTTGTACATTGTTTTTCTCATTTTATAATTTGTAAGTGTTATCTTTTTAGCCCTGTCTGGTAATGGTTTCATATATTACATGTCTCAAGTAAAAGATGTTCAGTTGAAGTCTAGCGAGTGTCCCGTCTACTTCTTTCTAGGTTCCTGTCCGTTTTTTCGCTGGTAAAAGGTTGCTGTCACAGGCGCACGTTTCCAGTCGACTGTCAGTGAAGCGGCACCGGAGTCCTCGAATGTGGTAGCAGAACTTCGTGATTCGCAACCAAGGCGAACCTTTCCCGCCTTTCTTTTGTTGTGATCGGGGCTGCCGTTGTAAAATTCTGAACAAGCATTGATGTCGGCATTGCGGCTTTTCTTTTATGAGCAATCTCTTCTTTTGGTCTCACCACAAACGCAATGATGACGTAAATAACCTACGCATTGTAGAGAATACAAATGAGAATTCACTTTCGCTGAAACCATGGTAATTCAAAAGGTACCGTTGTCTTGGATGTTAGGTGCTCAAAGTATATACATTATTTACATATCTCCTTCCTTTCGCCTGATCACATTTCCGTCTCACGCGCGACTCAAATTTACTACGACGAAAGTCGTTGATCACCGCCAACCTTTCTATCTTTACAAGAAGGTTCAAAGGGTTGAGTTTCGCCAAAGCAAGTATGGAACGCCTGGAGAGCGCAGGAAAGTTATTTCGACTGACACCTTTTTGTGACAAAAAACCGCACAGATTTGTTATCATTTCACCCATTTCAGGTGTAGCGTCAATGACACTGTTCAGTGTATACCACTTCGCAAAGCTACGTTGTGTGGTCTCGATATTATTCCTAAAGATGAATCCACGGGAAAGTAGTGGGTAGGCATTGGTGGGGAAACCTCCCTCCTCCCTTCCTAAATGCGCTCGAAGCCAGATGTATCATACGTAGAGTGCCTGCCGTTCTCTTATTAATAGGCTGCAAAGAATGCACCTTAATCCAAACTAAATCGGACTCTGGTGACGCCACATCACTAGCATTCACAAGGAAATACAGAAATTTTGGTGCCGCCATCGCTGTGTTATCACCAACGCCTGGTTTTTAATTGTTACGCCTTGCTGATTTTCTCCCCATCCAAAACATTGTAGCCAGCACCATTATCTATTACGTCGAAGAGTGGTTAGAGAACCAAATCAGTTCAGGAAGAGCTCGCTTCCTTATGGGGGCCACTACCGGAAAGGCCGCATTTAAAGGTGTTGGTTGGGCCTGTACGTTGTCCATAAAAATCATGAATTGGTGTACAGGTGGCAACTTATAAAGACGCAAACACCGGGAAACTATTTCGCGGAAAAAAGCGATGAAACAGTTCCAACTTTCTCTATTCCTCTCCTCTTCTTCACTTCTTCGGTGTTGAGTACAAGAGCGAATGTTTAATATCCAGGCTCAGTGTTTGAATGCTCACGTGGGCAATGATAAAGGTATTTGTTTTTGTCGATCGGCCTGTTTAGGCGCTGAGGCTACGAGTCACATTTTCGACCAAACAGAACCGTGCAGAATGTACTTGTTTAGATTCGCTTAAATGATGCACCAAGCGGTAGCAAGCTTAGGAACTTGCAACATGCGGAAAGTTTCTCAAAAGTCTCTTCCCGTAACGTCACCTTACCATTAGATAAGTTATCTGCGCTGTTCAATGAGTTCAATACAAGGCAAAACAAAACGACTTGAGATGCGAATGCGGGAAATTTCGCCGCGTCAACTTTACAAGCAAATTATCTGTCAACTCAATCACCCGAAGCTTACCTGGCGGTGCTCTTCTCATCTCCAATGACCATTACGTAGAAGACCAAGTTACTACTGTGTGAGTGCGTCCTTTCAGACACAAACAGTTCACACACATATGACTGCAGTTGTATAAAACACTCACCGCCCTGTCAGTGAAATCTTGGAAGTCCTTAATCTGAATTTGTCTCAGCAGATCAAGATCCGCCACCAAAAGGACAGGGCGATAGCCGTTGAAATATCTGCAACAAAAAGAGCATCGCATCAGTCCCCAACTTCGTGTTAGCATTTGATTGCTCCCAGACTGTACATCAACATTTTCAAGCATCGGCGCGCAGTAGTTTCTAAAAGAGGATACGCTGCCGACTTCGGCTTTGTATTACCAAAACATATCGTTCATAGCTGAGAGAGAGAGAGAGTAAATGTTTATTGAAAAGGAGAAGAGGTCGGCCTGAGAAATTGATCTTGGGCCTGCTACTTCCCTCTGGGGGGAGGGTACTGAGGACAGAAAGAGAAAGGAATGAATATGGAAGGTATGGGAAATGACAATGAAAGCGACAAATGAACTATGTACACGCAGTCAAACCAATAAACGTCTCACGTACAACGGGGCGCTGAATCAGATGACTACAGTCCACTTTTTAGCACTTGACTATCATCCATGAAAAAAAAAGAAACTGCTCAGACATTATTTCGCAGTCTGTTCAATTTTGTCGCGACCTAGAGGCGAGAATCCAAAGAGGAGTCACCAAGAAATGCAAGCAGGGCTTTAACGGCTAGGCTTTGCTTGCTGTTGTCAGCCCACGTGCCCAAAATCTTTTGTTCGGACAGAGGGCGAGTGTCCAAGCGTAGTAAAGCTGTCTCAATGTTCATTCGCTCACTAGAGTACTTTGGACAAGCACTAAGCAAATGTTCGATGGTCTCAGGACAACCGCACAGAAGGCAGTCTGGGCTGTCCTCTCGTCCGATTGTGTGAAGATACTTCCGAGTCAATGCTACTCCAAGACGCAGCCTGTGTAGCAATCTCTCTTGACATTGCTGAGCAGAATATTGCGTTTATGGCTAGCGAAAGCTTTTTAATATACTGACGAATATCAGACGACCCGTTTCGCGGAATCTCCGGTGGGGAAGTAAGTTTTGCGGAGGGAAAAAAAATTGGCATTGGCCTGAAATAAAGCCGTACGTATAGAAAGGAAAGCTAGGCAGCTTTCTCAGAAATCTTTCAGCAAAAATGTTTTTCCTGGAGCAGGATAAACTATTTTTTGAACTGCGAAGTCTCCGCGAACGCTGCATAGCTTCTCTTTTTAGCCATACGGCTGCATCTCAGGTGAATGGCAAATTTGCCTTGGCACTGGTAACATAATTAATTTTTTTTGCATACTTCTGACGCTTTTGCAGACTGAATATGATTACATATACAGTCTGCCCCTTTAGGTGACATTAATTTACCATGCACTACACAAGCAACCAAGGCAGTCACATATGCACTCTTACAGGCCAGGCTTACGTACAGAGAAACGTACTGGCGTACATAAAAATTCTGCAAATGAAGGACACAAGACGAAATAACGACGAAGAAGACCGCAGAGTTTCATACCCAACAACGTCGCCGTACTTGTCAATCCACTCACGGTAACACTTCACTGGGGACTGTTGAAAGATAAAATAAATATATGTCAATTAAACAGGAGGACCAAACGTTACAAAACCGTAAGCGAAAGACAAAAATGCAACATGTTCCCATTGAGGAATGAAATATTTCCAAATGACAGCTCAACTGCGTCGCTGCAACTTTCCGCGTAGGGAAAATATTTTTATTATAATGATTTGGACTGTCGTACGCCGCTTTAGGGTCGTGTGATATGCAGGTAATGCAAATGATGAGTGCGCTCCTGTTTTTGTCTTGCTCTTATGGCGATGAAGTGCTCCGCATGGCGAATGCTGACAGTGACGCCCGGCCGAGGGGAAATTCAACCCTGCCATTTCTGTTTTCTTTGTAGTTTATATGCGAAAACACTTGCCCTACCGGTTGTCTAGATGTCTTGCGGTGGAGCTTCTTACGGCCAACATTTTTTTTGCGTGAATCTTTTTTCAGGGAAACGACTTGCGGTGCAAACGTTTTACGTGGTTACAGAAACTAAGGTTTGACGCCGGGTATATCTATACGGGCTTTTAGGAGACGTTTGTACGCAGTTGAATCTGATGGTTTTTATTAGGTATTGCAATACAGCGCACAATGAACATACGTTTTGCCAATAGCCGAACCTGGTTTAGCACCAAATGAAACGGAGTTTCACTGCTGCAGTATATATTATTCTGAAAGGGCATACGGTGTGAAAACAATGCTAAGAACATTGTCATGACATGCAATCACAGCGCAAAATGCTTGGCGGTGGACGACTTAGCACACACACTTAACTTTTTTACACCCTTTTAGCCAAAAAGGGTGTAGCATAAGTGGAAAAAGGGTGTTGGGGGGCCTTTACACCCTTTTCTTGAATCTGAACATCCTTTTCCTAGCTCTACACCCTTTTTGTGGAAAAAAAAGGGTGTTGATAAACTTCAACACCGTTGGTTTTTCTTAGGGTGCTGAAAGGGTGTGGAAAAGGTGTGCAGTTGCGAAAAAAGAACAGCGGAACTGGGGGTCGACCTAGTTTATTTATTTTATTTATTTATTTAGTACATACTGCAGGCCCAGTTTGGGCCCAAGCAGAAGGGGCAATACAGCACATACAATACACGCAAATACACAGCACAAAAATGTAGCCGCACATTATGGCAAACAAAGTATCAGACATAGAAACAACAACAACAAAAAAAAACAATTCACTACACAAATCAAGCAACCGCTAGTTAAAGAAAAAGAACTATACATGGAAACAAGAATACGTAAAAAACCGTTCACTTGCTAACCGGTGTTGCTAAGTTTTGTAATGTTTGAAAGGCTTTGCAATGTTCTTGCCAAGCTAGGATGACCGCTGAGGTGTGAGGCCAAGTTTAACCGGATTTTACAAGGCTGTGAATCCAGTAACCCCGCCCCCCCCCGACAGGGGATCCAAGGTGGAAACAAGCTAGGTCGATCCCCAGCTATGCTGTTTCTCCAGCCTTCCACCACTATTGCAAGCTGCGCCAATTTTTTGCCTTTTGGAATACAAAAAAGACTAGTACATTTGAAATGGTATAGTAAGAGGTACGCATACGCATACGCCTCTTGTGCTCACACTCTGATGATGATGATGATTGCTATTGGTTTCCCCTTTGAAGCGGGGTGATGACATGTCATCTTACCAAAAAGGACTAATACAACCATGTTTTACACTCTTGGTTTAATACTAGCGCTGCTTAGGGCAGGCACTAAAGCTTATTAGGCCCGAAATACTTTTTTTTCCTGTTACAGGTGGTACCTGTCCTAGGCAATATTCCCCTCTCTGCTTTTCGTCCACCAGCATTCTAATCTTCTTTTCGTCCCCTCGACAGCTTTGAAGTTAACTTCCTCTCTGATACCCTTAAATCCTAGGGCTTCTGGAAGCCCAATATTCCCTTCATGTAGATTTGGATGGATACCCTCACATTCTAACACTATGTGCCGCATAGTTTCTGTTTCTTTTCCGCAGACCACGCATACCCCATCATTTTGTGAATACTTCCCCACAAAACTCTTAGTTCGCAGGCAACCTGCTCTAGCCTCAAAAAGCAAAGCACTGCCCTGGGAATTATCGTAGACATTTTCCTTTCTGATGTTCAATTTCTCAGCCCTGTACACCTCTAACGACGTTTTAGCTTCCATTTTTCCCTCCATTTATTCGTTTCAATCTGCCTTGCCTCTTTTTTGGTTACCTTGGCTGTTTTGGATTCTCCACTGTTCTTTCCGTATTTCATCGTTAGCCTTCTGGTCTTTCTTAACCACTGCGTGTCCACGCTTTTCAAGTATAGGTACCTAAATACCTTAGCTGCCCACCTTCGTTGATCCATTGCCCTCAACCTCATCTCAAAGCATATTTTACTCTGTGCTTCTCTAACTTCAAACGACGCCCAGCCCATATCTCCCTCAACTGCTTCGTTAGTTGTTTTTTCATGCGCGCCTAAGGCCAAACGTCCTACCGTTCTCTGGTTTACTTCCAGGCCTGATAGAACGTCTGATTTTAAGCAGAGTACAGCATTCGCAAACGTACAGCATTAGAGTACAGCATTCGCATTCGCTCTAACAAGCTCAAAAGCCGACTTCACTGTTATAATACCCTATCTACGGTGGTGCACGCTTTGCAGGTGCCGCAGTTCTTCTTTGTATTTTTTTGCTAACGCCACCGAAACTAGCTCATGCTTAAACAGCTTCTCTGGGAATAAATTATGCCAATTCATATTGCTTTAAACATCGTGAGGTACAAAACACCCCCCGCTTGTAGAAAATGTTCAGTCCACCCGTGTAAACAGGTACCAAATGCCTCCAAAGTTGGAGATCTCTTCACCTTTTTTCTTACTTGGCGGTCTTTTCTTACACCCTTTTTCTTACACCATTTTTCTTTACGCCCTTTTTCTTAGTTTCGAACACCCTAATTTGTAGCTTTACACCCTTCTGGGATAAAGGGTGTTGAAATAATGAACACCCTTTTTAAAAGGTGTTGAGGTGGCGGAAAAGGTTTGTTTGATTTTTAATAAAATTCTATAAGTTATGAAACATAAAAAATACCTCGTGAATAAAAAGTTTTTGCAAATCCGCGTGTTGATTTGTATATTTTTATAGTAAAATTCATAGTTCTAAAATTAGCGCTAAGATATCTGTTTTTTGCGACAAGCCCACCGACTCGATCTGGGGCTTTCCTCTGCTGGATATAAAGATAGAAGAGCACATGTCTTGCTGAGTAAGTATGCACTCCCTGTACCGCTTGCATCTCGTTGGTTTTCTACTAGTCGCTGCGTGCTGATATGTGGTTTTATAATAAATTCTCTTCTCGTCGTTGGTTTTCTTGCTCAATTCATTTGTGTTCCAAGTATAACTAGTGCGTATTGACTGTTTGTGTTGAACGCTGCGCGCTCCGCCGATTCACATTGCCACGCGTAGCTGCTGCCCTGGCCACACCCTTATTTTAGGGTGTTGAGCAACCTTACACCTTTTTTTGGGGTGTTCACACGAACATCCATTTTTTCATCCGTACACACTTTTTTCGCCAAAACACCTTTTAAAGGTGTTCGCCATGGGACAAGGTTGTTACACCCTTTTCGGCCAAAAAGGGTGTAGGAAAGTTTAGTGTGCAGCTGTTAAAGCGGAGGGATGCGGCGAAGTATATAAAAGCCAACGAGACCTTTCTATGCTGGCTGTATATTACGTTGTCCATCAATGTGTCGTTGTCACAGCGTGCGTGCGCTTGCGGAAACCTATCAAGCCCCGTAGTCCGAGCTTGCCCCTCACGTCATGCATTGTAGTACCGCTTTCATAATTTTTTTCTCTTTCACTGTTGTCTGCAAAATTTCCCAATTCAATGAAATCATCCGCCACATGCCGTAGCAATTCATGAGTGAAACTTAAGCGCAAGCTGGCTACAGGAACGAGAAAGAGAAACGACATTGAAACGTCCCTGAGTCAGTTTGCGCTTAACAATCGCTAATGGATGTTCACCAACTAGCTCGTCTCTCCATTTTGCTGTAGCAATCCCTGCCGTTAGCTGCGCTGACATCTCGAGCTTACATCAAAGAGCTCTCTCTCTCTTCATTCGTGTCAAATGTACTAACACCAATTTATTGACCCGCGTCATCCCAATTAGAGGAACAATTGCATGGCGGCAACCCTCTGTAGATTGTAAATAGGTTGTACCGCGCAGAAATGATTGCTAGAAAACGTAATTTTAGACCGCTTTCTTTATTGCATAAATTATTGTTTATCAGTAAATTTCTATTGACTGCAAAGCTGTTGTTGTTGTTAGCCGTAATGCGTGCGGTGTGCGGCATCACCAAAAAACAGGGTCATAGTTATTCTTGTTGGTTACCGCGCAAGTGAGCACGCGCTTTACGAGGAGCGCCCGGAGTCGGCCAGGCTTGCGCAGAGCTCGCAAACATACCAAGAAAACAGTTCACGTGCGTCCGCGCCTCAATAAAGGCGCACAAGACAGCTCGATCACGCTATAGACGCCCAGTTCGCGAAGGCGGTTGCCGCCTAGCGCGTGCTGAAACGTTCCACTATGGAAAAAATGCTTAAAGCCTGCGGACAGAATGATCCGGGCCCGCCAGTCATGCATGAGGAAGACGACGATATAGATGGATATGACGATTGACTACTACTACCACAGTAAAAAGCGACGCAGGAACTGGTAAATAAACGATTTCAAACCTAATGCAAATGTCTCCTTCAGTGCTTACATCCTAAAAAAATTTTCCAGCTTCGCCCCGGTTGAAGCCCTGTGCGACTCAGTGCAAGCTTCGCCATTTGTTGGCTGGCTAGCGTAACGACGTAATGCATTTTCTTGTGCTTTGAATAGAATATAATACACGATTAACTCATGCGAGCCAGAGTGCCACTGCCTGATATATTTGCGTTTCGGCGCGCCCTACACTTTACGCCTAAACTTACTCTGGTATTGGCCAAGTCTGCACCACGTCAAAAGGCCGGATTAATTGTTACAAACACTTTCAGAGCTCCCATTTTGCGAATGCCGCCAAACGTTTGAGCGTGCCTCTGTGGTGAAGTGGCAAAAGCACGAACAAGAAAAAGCATCAATGAGTGAAGCGCAATGTTCATTGTGCGAGCAAGGTGTATGCAGATAAATTTCATCCTTCCTGTTGGTTGTTAAAACAGACACAGCCGTTACAGTATCTATCGCTAGGTAGCTCGAATAAATAATGTAGGAACAACCTTCCGTATCTGAGAAAACTACGGCGCTGCTCATCAGTTTTTGCTGGGCGGCGTCGCCGAGTTAAATCGCATAGCTTAGTGTCACTTAGTCTTGTACTGCTGAGTTTAGTCTTCCTCAGTGTATAACGTCGCGAAAGATACAAGATGACAGACGGGCCATATTTAGACTTTTTCATGCCCATCCTTCGTCCTTCCACCTGTTCCTTTCGCGGTTTTGTCTTCTGCTCTCTGTTAGTATGACAAAGTGATCTCTGCCTCATCGCCATTGTGATGCGTCCGCCCAGGCTTAGCGTGAAGACAGAGAGAGAGAGAAAAGACTTTATTGGATCCAAATGAAGACTGGTCTTATGTCTTCCTTCTTGCAAGGGCTCGGCCGACCCCGTGGGAATCAGCGGCCTCCCTTGCTATTCGGAGTAGGGCCTGTTGATCTGCCGTGGTTGAGCTGTGCAGCAGGTTGCATGTCGTAGTGTATGTTTAGTAAATGTGTGCTGTGTTCTGCTGGGTTTGTAGTGATGTGCGGGCACTTCCACATGATATGCGAGAGTGTAGCTCAGCACCAACAAAATCTACATTTTGGTTCATATAGATCGGGATACATTTCGGTGATACAGGACTGGGTTTGGGAAGAGTCGCAAAGCTGCAGCCTGTTTTTTATCGCGGGACTGATGGTGGCCGGGATATGATCGTCTGCCCTCCCTGTTGTACTTGAGAATTTACCGACACGGGAGAAGCCTGCCGCCGTTCCGAGGTGTGTCCGTGAGGACGCGAGTACAGGTTTATGAGGTGAGGACGCGAGTACAGGTTTATGAGGTTGAATTTCAGGACGTGATGGTAGGCCTAACGTTGGACCGCCGCACACACACGTTCCCCGCTCGCCACTGAGCCAGCAGTTTCGTTGAATCCAGTCACGGTAGCCAGTCACGGGACGACGAGGTGTCCCGGGACAATATTAACACGAAAGTGTTTTATTCCTGGATACACCAAGGCTTTGGTGACGTCACATCCGTCACGGAAATGACGCGAGGACAACGAACACAGGAGAAACGCGGATGGTGATGCTGTCTAAGAGAGGTGAAGCGAAGTAGTGCATCATGACACTAACCAGCGCCGACAGTTGGCGTAAGCTGCGTCGTAGCGACGCCGACGGGCGAATGGCACGAACGCCGACTGATTTGATGTGAAGAGAAACGCCAGCGGGAAGCGGAACGCGTTCGCGCGTTCACGGCTCAAGCTACAAATTCTACCTCTCGCGTTCCACGAGCTGAGCTCGTCGCAACGCAACCGTCTGCCGTACACGCCACGGAGCAGGACCAAAGTGGTCGCACTTCTCCTGAAGCGACCCGCTAGCAGGACGTCGCTCGCCAAGCACACCCACAAGACAGCCGCCATCCCGCAAATCATGCTCCTTTCGCTGCAGATTAACTGCACATTTCACTTTCGTGCTTTACCGATTCCTATGACAGAGGAATCAACCACATTTTTTGCTTTGCGTTTCTAGAATCCCCCTTTCTTCAGAATCACAGAATCACGCGATGCATCGCAAGCCAATAGATAGTTATAGCAGAGCGGATAACCGGTCCCGGTACGGCACCCGGGACACCTGCGCATGCGCGCAACCAGTTTTTATTCTGTTGCGCATGCGCAGTAGCGCCTGTCGCCTACGTGGTATACCGTGCCGGGAACGCTTCTCCGCTCTGCTATAACTCTCTTAGTACGTCAGGCTGGTATGTGTTCGCAATTAATTTGGCCATTAAGCCTACGCACAGCTGCTGTCGCAGCCTCACCACGTGCCGCAGCCAGCAAGGTCGTTAGCTCGGTGCACAACCGTGTTCGCCGCCAATGGTAATTTTTACGACAGGTTCTTGGCTTCTTTTAGGGTTTATGTCGATTAGGGAATGGGAGCTTTTAGCCATCTGACTGAAGTATCTTAAGAGCCGAATGATACTCTTTTTTGATGCTCATACATCAAAAAATTTCTTCCCGGTTCGCGCACCCCAGCTCAGCTCGAGCTTTGTTTGTATCACCTATTTTTTGTGCCTCTAACGCACACGCTTGAAGCATAGAGATTCAAGGCTTTCCGCTTAAACGATGGCGTAGTTGGATCAACTGTACACAAAATACTGCCGAAAGCCGGGCTTGTTGAAATTGGTTAATGTTTGAAACTGCACAAAAAAAGAGAAACTAGAGAGGCAAACACAATCAAACCAGCCATTATTAGACCTGTTTTTAGAGCGGAGTTTCAAATATCAACTTTAAACGGTATTCAATCAAAAGTATCTTTCTAAGCAAGTTCCCGAACCGCATGAACAGACGTCTGTAACGTCTAAAACACCGGTTTGTCGCGGCGGTTGTAGAAGCAATAAAAAGCTATAAAAAAGCTCACCTTTCGAAACATTTCCAACATGTTACCAAACAAAATGTTTGGTGGTGGTCCGGGTATATCCAACTTTTTGAAGAACTGGAAGTGTTCTCTTCGTTTCCTGGGAGGTTTACAAGAGCAAAACGACTTCCGCTCAAACAAGAACTAGCTGCGAAAAGCAAATTATATTTATCGCATTAAGTCACAGTGTCAAGATTATCTCAGCCTGATATACACTAGCTCGGCGTTCCAGATGGCAGTATCTTTTAGGGCTTTCTGACATTGTTCTTGTTTACAGTGACCATGTTAGTGCATATACGTTCGTGTTTTCTCGAAATAAAAAGTTGTTTGTTAGAATGTCGTTGCATTCTTTTTCTCCTGTCCCTGTCGATATTTCGCGCTTTCCAGAACCATGATGTAATGACGAATCGCCCCAGCAGCCACTCTTGCGGGTTAGGAAAACTTACATGAGCCAGCGTAGGACGATGAGAGTAACGGTTGCAATGACGAGGTCCCACATGGTGTGCAGAATCAGTCAATTTGTTGCCTGCGTAAAAGGGTCAGCAGGAACAAAAAAGATGCACGAGAAGATGAGGAACAGTTGCGCACTACCCAATATCCTCATGCACTTAAACAGATTTAAAAGCGATGTGACTTCTGGTATTGCTTTGCAAAGATATTAGTATATCCTGTAAGACGTTAGCGACGAGAGGGTCAACGTCAGTAGTAAAAGCATCGGGAGAACGAGAAAACATTGCAAAATAGAGACCTTCGAATGGGTGCTTCGTTAACAAAGACAGCCGGTGCAGGATCTTCGCCGCAACGTGTGCAGCGTGGGGTCCCGCGGGGTAGACCTGTCATCCCATCAGCAGTGCCTTGCCTTGACCCACATCGCACAACGCGCGTCAACCTGCTCGGCAATCCGGTCCTGCTCTCATGGCATTTGCGGATTTCTGACAGTTATTGGACATGTAGAAAATTGCGACCGCCGCTTTTGTTTCCCTATACTGGATTACCCAGTAAGAACGGTGATTAATAGAAAATGAAAAAAAAGAAAGACAGAAAATGTTCATATATGGCCCCTTGGCCCCTTTGTTTGCACGTGTACCGAATGACCTTCTCTGTAAGTGTAATTGTAGTGTGTTGTCTTTGAATTATTAAATTGCGGAAGCCATTAACAGTTTAAGTAACAGTTTAAGCCTGTCATGCTGCCCACGTTGCGACCAGATTTTTCATTTCGAACGCAGGTTCTTGTCCTTGTTCGACAATCTATATATCAAGACTACTCCGCCATAGTGTGTACGTTTGGGTCAAACGCGCGGGGATGGAATTTCCAAATCCACGATGTCGTAACCTCGTTTAATTGCGGGCGATGCGGCGACCCAGCAATATCTTCGTTTTCGAACCGAGTCAGAAGCCCAGACAAGGCAGGTGTATTCTCGCCAAGGGCCCGATTTAGGCCAAGTTCCTCGTACTGACCGCGATGCCATGTTGTGGCATCCCGTTATTCCATTCCTCTCGCAGTTGTGAAACAAAAATTTCCTGACCACCGCACTAAGTGATATGAATAGATGGCGAAGCTGTGTGATATTGGGATGAGATCACTGTGCGCGGGTACAATTTCAAATCGACGATACTGCGCCCTTAATACAACCTTATCGCTTATTCCCGACAGATTAAATGACGCGTACATACAGTCCTGTCATGATAAGGACGAGCATTTCTGGTGCAGTCAGTGTTCCCTGCGGGAGCCGTCTCGTTGTTTCGGCAAACACGCTGTCAAATTTTTTGCCGCAGACAAGTGCACACTGACCTTTTGGTAGGACTTATTACATTTGTGGAATGCGCTTTAGCAGATCCGCTTGAGAGCCTGCTCGATTAAGTGGGAGAGGGAGCACGCGATCGACGCGAGCGGGTCTAGTGGACGCACTAAGTCATGTGAAAAAAAAAGGCTCTTAAAGGGTAGTAACGGCTGCATTTACTAACTCCTTACAAACTTTACTTCCCGCAGAACGGTACCTGAGCTCTGCCACTAAGTAAGGGACCTAAATAATATCATTACTAGTCTAGACCAGGCACTTAGTGACTGCTGCTTGTCTGACACTAACATTCACTGATAGTAACAAGATTCTATGAATTTTAGAACATAATAACTACAGCACTTTTTTCACTCCAAATAACGATTAAAAAGTTTTTGCAAATCCATATCCTGACTTGTATATGCTCCCATTAAAATGTGTTATTTTAAAATTATCGCTCAAATATTTGATTCCTGCAACAAGCCCACCGACTCTATCAGAGGACTTTCCGCTGCGGCTGGGTATAAAACCAAGAAGAGCAGACTCACTTCTACGGTAACTAAGTTATACTCGCTCTCCCCGTGCATCTCGTTGTTTTTCGTGCTGAATTTAGTTGTTGTAAAAGTGAGATATGCGTGTGAATGTGTCAATGTCGTGCAGCGCGCTCAGCCGATTAACATTGCCACGCGTAGTTTTTTGCTAGGTTATGCCTGGCCACTTAGTGAAAGCCCTAAAGGACCTAGTTTATACTAGTACAAGTATCTGTTTAGTGTTTTTTCTGTTGTGCTCTCTTCGTATTGGCTCTTCGTATCGAACACGCGAGGTACAAAAAATTGTTGCGAAGTACACAGAATCGCCCAAACGTCGAAGTTGCGCGACCCGGTGAGTGTGAGCCCGGGATCGTGCTCCAGGACAGGGAAGCAGCTGTGCCTAAGGAGGGTGGGCCCCAGCAGCACGTGCAATACGAGCGTTCTTCAGAGGCCAAGGTGTGACGACACCCGCCGCGGTGGCTCAGTGGCAAATGAGTTATGCTGCTAGGCACGAGGACGCGGGTTCAATTCCCAGCCGCGGCGGCCGCTTTTCTGATGGAGGCAAACAGTAAAAACGCCCGCGTGTGCGAGATGTCGGCGCACGTTAAAGAACTCCAGGTGGCCGAAATTAATCCGGAGCCCTCCACTACGGCGCGCCGCATCTCCTGCGTTGCGCCGGCGCGTACAACCCTACAATCAATCAATCAATCAATCAATCAATCAATCAATCAATCAATCAATCAATCAATCAATCAATCAATCAATCAATCAATCAATCAATCAATCAATCAATCAATCAATCAATCAATCAATGGTGTGACGACGAGGCGACACGAATGCTCCTGGATATGCATAGCGAGCGGAACAAGCTTCGGAGGTGCTGTCCACGGGGAAGGTCAAGGGGTGACGGGGGCGTGATTTCATGAGGAGTCTTCCCTCATGGAAATGGGCTTTCAGTTTTAATAATGTTTGTATTGAGGTTCTACAGAATTAATAAAAAGTGCATTAAGATAATATTTTATGGACTGAAATCACAGAGAAGCCAATAAACTTTTTATTGCACAAACTCCACCAATATTCCATTACGTCCACGACATTGAGTTTCAATGCACTTCATATTGCGTTTGTGTAGAGTGAACCAAAAATATTTTTTACCTAAACTGCGGCCAATAGAAGGTGGAAAACCGGGCCATCTCCGCTAACGTGAAACCTGGGTAGGCGCGAAGCATGCAGTGTATAAGTGTATTCAAAGATTGCAAGTCTCTGTCTTGCCACACAGAGCGCGCTGATATACGCGACATCCCAATTGCGGAGACGCAGGAGAAGTGAACCTAGAAATGGAGAACTGCAAATTTGCAAATTTCGGAGCGAAATGGAAGCAAGGAAGCAAGCCCGAACGAAAAACGAGTGTCCCGGCCAATGTGTTCTTTTGGTACACGTATTTGCCCATGAAGATGAAACGTTCTAGTGCGAGGCGTTGAAAACGAGTGTCCCGGTGTGTTCCTTTTAGTACGTGTTACGTTCTAGCGCGAAGCGTTGGAAAATGAATGCCCCGGTGTTTTAGTATCGTCATCACATGAGAATAGGACGACGAACGACGACGACGACATGAAACGTCGACAGCCCGAGCCCCTAAGGGGCATCGCCCCAATAATTGTTTATTACAAAAACGCTATAAGCTATGGCCTTATGCAGATTGAGTTTTACAGAATGTGCATTGCGTTTCTATAGGGTCAATCTAACTTCGAATTTGTAGCCTATGGTCATTAGACATGCAATAAACTTTTTATTACAAACACCGAGCACGCATCTCAGTGTCTTCAATATGCTGAGATTTAATATACTCTGCTTTTCGTTTCTATTGGTGACCCACGGAGGCCTGGGAGTTTATTGGTACATACATGTGGGATTCTACTGCGCCGTGTGCCACGGCGAATGAACCGTGATCAGCGCGATGGACAGCCGTCACTTCGTCTTGGGCGCACGTGGGAGCGGTGGCGCCTGGGGTGATGGACATCACCGCCGGACATCGCGAGCCCCTAAAATACTCCGCTGTTAAAACTCGCCACAAACTCTATTCAAACCTGACTCACAGGCAACAGAATCTTACGACTATATTCAATATTATTTTTTATAAAAAGGTAATTGATGTAAATTTAATAAAACTCATCAGATATTCTATTCAAACAAAGATCATAAGCTCATATGCGAAACAATGTTATCACCTGGCCAAATAAGAATTTTAAAGAAATCTTATTGAGATGAATTTAATGAAAACCCGTCAGAAACTCTGTTCACACTTGTCGCACACGCCACAGGTTGTTACAACCATGCTCAATAAGAATTTTGGAGAAAGTTCATCACCATCATCATCAACCTACTCATTCCACTGCAGGACGAAGGCCTTTCCCACTGACCTCCCACCGCTCCGGTCCTGCGCTGCTCGAGCCCACAATTTACCCTAGAATTTCTTTATTTTATCTCTCCATCGGGCTAATGGCCTTCGACTTCTGCTAGACCCAGTCTTACCGCTGGCTTTTATTCCATTCAAACATGTACCAACTAGCCCAGTCCAACGCCTTGGTATCTTAGTATGCCCTCTGTTACCCTAACTGACTACCGGCTGTCGGTTCATCTCACTCACTACACGGCCAGCCCAAGCCAATCTCTTTTTATTTTTTTGAACTATGGTATCTTCTATTCTAGTTTGTCTGACACAGACCCGTTTTCTGTCCCTGAGTGTTATTCCTAACATTTATCGTTCCATGGCCCGTTAAGCCGACCTTATGTCACCTAACCACAGGAGCAAAGACCTAGGTCCATCGGAAGAAAATTACTGTCCACAGAAGCGCGAAACCATGGATGGTTGTGGCGCTACTTGCCGCCATGTATGAAACGCAAGCGCCCTCAGGTACTCACGCTATTTTGCTGAAATAGCGTCCGCTATTATTCGGTCCGCTAAACACAGAAGCGGCTTAACGTACGGCACATGCGCAGTGCGAACGACGCAAAAAATAGCGTTCGCTAACTGTTTGCGTACGTCTGCGTACGTTATTCTAAAACTCTCTATTTCCTACCTCTCTAAAACCGTTAAAACGAGCGCGCTGGTTTGAGCAGTCATTCATCGCAGCGTAGCACGGGCAGTGCGGGGCAGCGCGCAAGCGATGCGAGTGATCACTGGCCTTCCTCTCATGACCTGCATTCCGGCCCTTCAAGCGGAGGCACAAATTAACACATTGGACGAACTTGTAAATTAAATCGATTCCTGCCGCCACCGCTCCAGCGCACTACTATGAACCCGCATCACCTCTGGTGCCATGTACAGCTGAGCCGCCGCTATGGCAACGAACACAGGCCACCGAAAACCGGCCCCTCGCACGTATAAAAAGTATTCGCCCAGTGCAGCAGGACCCCCCTCCCGATCGACACACCAGATGGCCTCCAGGTTCATGTAGATGCAGAGGTGGACGATGGCATCAACCACACGAGCCTGGTTTGTCCTGCTATGCCGTCGGTAACTTATGTTACGGAGGCACCACTCCCTTCGGTTTTGGCAGAGCTCGTCGCCATCCGTGTTGGCTTGTGTGCCCTAGGCCCTTGTCTTTGTGTTGCCTCACCGTCTTGCCTGATCATGTACACAGACTCAACACAGGCTACGCGAGAGATACGGCGTGTAGACAGGACATTGGGCATTACATGCGATGTGCACCGGATACTGAAAGCGTTCCCGTGCCCTGTTCGCATCGTCTGGACCCGCCGTAGCACGCCCGCCCATGTCGAGGCCGACTCGGCTGCTCATCCTTCGCAGCCAATGCAAGTTATGTACCCGCAAGTTATGTACCCGCTCCTGCTTCTGCAGCTGCCTTTAGGATGGTCTTGTAATAAAAAAAGTCTCTTCGGCGCTCCCCGCGTGCCCTTCTTCCTCCGCGTGGGACAGACCTTTCTGGCGTCTTAACCCACCGTGAGCAGTTCACGCTCCTGAGAATTCGCCTGGGCGTTGCACTGACGCCTGCTGTTCGTGAAACATGGACTTCTAGCCTTGCAGTGACTCCTGCAACCTGCCCCTACTGCCCCGCTTCCGCTGCGGAAGCGACATTGGACCACCTCCTGGCGGCATGTCCAGGACTCCAACCAGCCCGAATGCGGCACATGGTAGCCCCAGGACATCGCCCAGGCCATCCACCCGATATTCATCGGTGGACGCATGGTCCTCCTTACAAGCAGCTGTTGGATTTTATGGCTGAAACTGGTCTATACGGCATTCTGTAGTGTTTCCACGTGTTCTGCAGTCTCACTCAGCAAGACTATGTCGTCCACAAATGTCAAATGGCTCAGGTATTCCCCGTTTAGTCTAATGCTGCGTTTCTCAAGTCAAGGTTTCTAAATATCCCCTCCCGACATGTTGTGAATGGTTTTGGCGAAATTGCATCTCCCTGTCTTACTTCCTTTCGGATCGAAAATTTCCCTTTCGAATCGTATATTGTTCGCTTTGCTTGTGCTGGGTTATCCTACCCGTGCATTCCTTACATATGTCTTCTAGAAGTCTTATGTAGGTTCCTCTATTCCCAGGTCTTTTAGTGCTGCTAGCATGGCTATGGTGAGTACGGAATCAAACGCTTTCTCATAATCTATAATTGCCATATAAAGGGGTTTAGTGTACTCTGCGGATTTTTCTATCACTTGATTGACGACATGGATGTGTTCTACCCTTTCCTAAACCCAGCCTGCTGTCTGGGTTCTTGGGAATCCAGGCTGCCACCTATGCGGCTAATTACAACTTTGGTAAAGAGCTTCTAAACAAGTTATAGTAGGCTGATGGGTCTGTATTTCTTGAGGTCCTTCGGATCTCCCTTTTTACTGAGTCACAATAATGTTAGCTCTTTTCAAGGCTATCTGTGGGAACTTTTTGAGGCTTCAAGAATTCCGAATATAGTACAGCAAGCTTTTCCAGTACAATACCTCCTCCCTCCTCAAAAAAAAAAAAAAAACCCTGATTGTATCATGGTAACCTGCAGCTTTTCCCATTTTCATGCCGTTGAGAACCTTCCATAATTCCTCTTTAGTTACTGGTGGGATATCGCAAGTTGAGCTTGTACTCTCAACAGTTTCCTTTGGCGTAACGTCGCAGGTATACACCCTGGTGTAGAATCGTTCTGCTATGCCCGGGTACAACTAAGAACGGCAACGGAAGTTGCCGCTGTGCCTCATCACCGGGCGGCGCGTTTCCCGACGCGAAACGTGGTTTGCGGCATGGTGCTGGCAAGAACGTTCGTGTGGATGGCGTTTTTTCTGCGTGATTCGTGGGTTTGCAAATGCCTTGTCGTAACGAGAAGCTACCATTGCTTTCGCTTAGAAATTCCGGACTGCGCTTGTCTTTTACAATCGCAGATCCGAAGCAGGCTGCACGACAAAATCAACTCCCGTCTTTCCGACAGCCTCACGGCTCCAACGGCCGGGCCTACACATCTCGGTCTGCAACACTGGTAGTGCTGGCAGGCCGAATATCGCGTCCCGTCTCCACAAAGATGGACTCGCCCTCCGGCTCCAAAAACAGCAAAAAACAGAGGCTCATTTCACAGATTCAAGGGTAGGTCGGTTAGGTCGCGTTAGATGTAGAGAACGAGATACAGCGAAGCCACGATGAGAGCGAGTGGCGGGGTCTCTGCCGTCTGGTTCTTTTTATTGTGAATTTTTTCCCCCTCGTCCGAAGGCCCGTTTGTCACGGGGACGGAAGAAGGGAAAATAAAAATTTCAGTGTTCGTTGCCGCGCGAACCAAGTAAGTGTTGATTCAGTGGGACTGCCTGTGTGAACACACGCCGCACGGCAACCACTGCATCGTGGATTTACGTGCACGCGAAAAAAAACAAACAAAAAAACAGCGCCGCCAACAATGGGTGAGGTTATCAACCGCCTGCCCACAACTTCCGCTTTCCGCCGCTACGGTGGTGGTGGTGAAAAACGTTCTTTACTGAGCTCAAGGGGTAGGGAAAGGGGTGTGGTCAGCCTCCTTCGTCCAGGAGGCCGCGGGCCTGCGCTGCATCCGTAGCTCGTTGCACCAGCGCGAGTTGACGCTCCGGCGCCGAGCTGGTCAGCGCAGACTCCCACTGCTCAGGGGATGGGGATGAGATGGGGTGAGGGTGGTGGGGACAGGAGTATACTAGGTGGTAAGTTGAGAGTGGGATGTCCATTGTGGGCAATTGTAGGGGAACAGAGATGGGGAGATGTGGGACAGGATGGTGTGGTTGTAGTATGTCTCGGTTTGCAGTCGCCAGTAGATATACGCTTGATGGTTGGAGAGAGTGTGATGAGGAGGTGGGTATATCCTTCTTGTGTTTGTGTAATGAGAGAGAATGGAGCTGTATGTGAGGCCGAGTGGGGTCAGTGCCTGTGGGACAGATGGGGCTTGTCCGGTTCTTCCTGGCCTTGCTGTTGGGAGTGCCCGGTTGAGGAGGTCGCGGGCTACGGCGTGGGCCGCCTCATTCCCTGCAAGGCCGGCGTGGCCTGGTGTCCAGATGATAGAGATGTCGATGTCTTCGGGGAGGTGTTGTAGGATCTGGATGGCTTGAGGGGGTGCGAGGCCGGCTTGGTATAGGCGGCAGGCTTGTTGGGAATCCGATATGATGGTCAAGTAGGGTTTTTGTTGGTGGGTAGTGGTGGCGTGAGCGATGGCTATCGCTTCGGCCGTTGCTACAGGTAGGTTCCGATAGGAGGCTGCAGTTGGTAATTTACCAGTTGAGTCGAGGACTACAAGGGTTGTGTGCTTGTGGTCTGTAGATCGAGCTGTCTATGTACCGTGTGTGAGGGTCTGAGCTATGTCGTTTTTCAAGGAGCCTCACCCTGGCCTCTCGGCGTCCCCGGTTGTAGGTAGGATGCATGTGTTTTGGAACAGGATGGACCTTGAGGCGTTGACGGATGGTGAGAGCAAAAAAAAAAAATGGTCCTAGTGTCGCAAGGCAGACTCCAGGTTCGGGTCCCTATAGTCGTAACTTCCTGTTGCCTGTGAGTCATGTTTTGTGCTGAGTTTTAACAGTGGAGATTTTTAGGGGCTGGTAATGTCCGGCGGTGATGTCTGTCGCCCCAGAAGCCACCGCTCCAAAGTGCTCCAAAGACGATGTGACGGCCGTCCATCGCGCGATCTCGGTTCATGCGACGATGCACGCGGCGCAATAGCATCCCACATATATGCGCCGATAAACTGCCAGACCTCCGTGGGTCAGCTATAGAAATGCAATACAGAATCTATTAAAATTGCATGTTTGTTATAAAAAGTTTATTGCATGTGAAATGACCAGTGCTACAAATTAGGGTTTCGATTGACCTCGTTAAAACTCAACACATTCACTCTGTCAGAACTCAGTCAGTTAAAACTCAGTAAATTGAATGCAATAAAATACTTGTTGCATTCTGCAATAAAAAGTTTATGGAATTTCCATCGACGGCAGTTTTGGTTCACTCTAAAGAAACGCAATATGAAGTGTATTAAAACTCAAAATATTGAAGTCAATAAAATGTTGGTTGAGTGTGCAACGAAAGGTTTATTGACTTCTACATGACTTCAGTCCACAAAGTATGAGTTTTAATTGAGTTTTTATTAACTCTATAGAACCCCAATACACGCTTTATTAAAACTAAAAGTCCATTTTTGTGAGAGGGACCCGCTAGAGACGATAAGTCGCGCTGGCAGAGTGGCGTACGAAAATGTCGACCAAAACGACGAGTTCACTCCGCCTTGCTCAACGTAAGGTCATTGAAATGCCATGCCGTCGACGTCAACCACGATACCACAACGATACCGAAAACTCAACTTTGTGTCGTTCAATGATCCCCTCCGACAGCTTCGCCATTCAAGTCTTGCGCGTGAGTGCAAGCTTCCATGAATTGTTTAGCTGCATTTGGCCGTTTAACCATTGCAATATACATGCGATTAATTAGCGGAATTATGAAGTGTTATTTTTGGGTAAATTGTATAAAAAAAAGGGGGGCCGTACGTGAGAGGGTCGCGCAAGGACGTCACACTGGTTATAAATGGTTTTTTTAATGCATCTCACTCATAAGTACATTCTTTTTAGGCCATTTGGCGCTCAGTATTACCTTCCGGTTGCTTTGGTCACGTCTAGTTTGTACACGTTAAGAATGCTAACAATACATTGAATTGACCCCCGCGGACTTGCGAGAGTGTCGTCACTGCCGACGTCAGCAAATCAGCGGACAGTACGGTGCGAGGGAAACGGCGCACTCAATGAACTTTTCTGATTGAGTGTGCGCAAATCTGCCGACAGTACTCATGGTATGTCCCGTTTATTGAAGGGTTTAATACCGTAAGGTAAGTGAGCAATGCTTACTACTATCGTCGTGAAAACAAAGTAACTATGTTCAATTTGAAAGAACTTGCTTTCAGCAAATCACCCAGCTCCATTGCAGCGACGTTTTCATACGCAAAACACGCAAGAAATATTGAAAAACTTAAATTTCGCGCTGCAGTTACGCAGGAGGGGCACGAGCGACTCAGTAGAGGCCGGAACAGAAAACGTAGTTATCAATGTGTTAATTGTACGTTAGCATTCAAGTGATTCGATGAAGCGGAGAGAGAGGCCCCACTACAACTGCCCAGGGATGTTTTTTGGTGGTCGCTTGGATCGGCAGCCGCCAATCGCACAAAAAAGATTTTGTGATGTCATAAGGATTTCGCCAGAACTTGGCTGGGGAATATCCACGGGCTCATCGGTTTTCCTTAATATCTCCAGTTTTGCTCGAAGTTTGAGATAGAATTGTATAATTTTTATCGGGACGAAGCAGTGTTTCTAAAGACGCACGCTTGTATTTTGTCTATTTTGTCTCCATTTACGGTGAGTTGTAACCGATAATTTTAGATTGCTGCAAGTTCTGTACTTTCTGAATATAAAACGATTGACGTGCTAAAGCAACGAGACCTTCAGAATTTTACTTGCTGCGGCTTCGCCTAATGTTCGAAAGCGTAACACAGTGTGGGTGCGGTGACAGCATGGAGGGACATGATGGGGCATGCAACACGTAAGTTGCATCTATTGACGATGCCTGCTAAAAAATTTGTTTCACTTTCTTCGAGGCAGGATTTCAGGAGCAAGTTTCGCGATTTTTAGTAAGACGTACTACTCACATAGGAACTGGTACCAATATGAACTGGTACAATACAATATAAGGTACACAATTTATCACAATTGCTGATTGTGTTACCAGATTTGCAACGCCAAGAAGCACCGAACTATAGCCGGCGTAATGTTTGTTCGAGATTAATGGAGGAGGCTAAACGCTACGTGCAGATAAGCCACCTTGCTGAAAGCTGTCAACACCAAAACCAACTTTCCCTGGGCCAACGCATTATACGGTCTCACAAGAACATGGCACACCGTAGCAAGTGCCTAATGTGAATGAACATTTGATACCTTTATGTAGCTTTTAATGATGCTGTAGGTGAATCGAGCCGTGGTCGGTCTCCTACTGAAGTTCCCTTCAGATAACGTTATGGTTTTGTCTAACAAAACCGCACAAACCAGATTATATATATGCTACCCCCTACTGCCTCAGCTAAGAACAGCAATCGATAAACAATGATTAGAATATCAGCGGGTCATGTTACCAGCACTAAAAAGGCGCAGGTTTAACTAAGGCAACGGTGTTTATGAGAAGACAGAAATACAGACAGAATTCAAATAAATAAATAAATAAATAAATAAATAAATGAATGAATGAATGAATATGGATGTAAATAAATAAATAAATAAATAAATAAATAAATAAATAAATAAATAAATAAATACTGATCATCCCTCCGTCTAACTGCGATGATGGTTGAAGCGCAAATCCATCTTGCGTGCGATTCACATGGCGAAGTGCCGAAGACAAAGTATGAAAGAACGTAGTGCGGTGATTGCTGAGGGTAGCACTTAATCGTTAAGTTAAATGAAGACACTTATTGAATAGACTGCCTTTATTGAATCGAGAAGTTTTCATCATTTACACGTTCCCACTTGCATTGACTACTTTAAACTTGCACACTAAGACTTTGTGACCACTGAGGCAGGCGGTTAGATGTTCTGCCATTGTGAAGCTACACAGATTAACATGTCACGCTCGGATGCCATCCTACTATGCCGCCTCTAGATAGGAGTTGCTCTCACTAAAGCTTACTCCTTCACTTTCGGCATGGCTGACAGCCCTACTTCTGACGTGTGTGCCACGGACGAAACATTAGAACACCTCTTGTATCACTGTGCTATGTTTGCAACGCAGAGACTGCACCTGTCAGCCGCACTGCGGAAACGCCACAAGCATCTATTAACTGAGCAGACTGTTTTAGGTCACAGGCGTTGCCAATCACAGTCCCAAAGGCCACAAAAACATTACTTCGTTTTTGAAAGGACACAGGCTTGTCTGAACGATTGTAGAGACAACGTGTACCATTTTTAATTTTCATTCGTCATGTGGTCAGAGAGAACGAGAGAGAGAGAGAGAGAGAGAGAGAGAGAAGAGAGAGAGAGAGAGAGAGAGAGAGGAGAGAGAGAGAGAGAGAGAGAGAGAGAGAGAGAGAGAGAGAGAGAGAGAGAACGACCTTTAAAGAAGTCTGGCGATGTTAGCCGGGCTAAAATGCATAACTTGCTACGCCAGTTTATGACGTGATGAAAATGATGGCGATAATGTTGAAGAACTTGATGCGCACAGAGACGTTGATTTATTCACACACACTGGTCTAGACGTGTGTGTTGCAGGTACTCTGTTTGCACGTTCAATTTAGGCCATGGTTTTGTCTTCGAAGTTACCTAAAATTTTTCTTTTCTTGCTCCTCGCGTTCTATTCCCCGTCTTTTAAACACCCTTTCCTTCTCTTTAAATCCCTCCTTCCTACTTCCCATGAGTAGGGTAGCTAACCGGATTGTAACCTGGTTAACCTCCCCGCCTTTCATTTACGGTGCTATCTTATCCTTCTTTGTAAACGTCAGACGTACGCGCCGCGGAGGCTCAGTGGCTATGGCGTTGCGCTGCTGAGCACGAGGTCGCGGGTTCGATTCCTGGCCGCGGCGGCCGCTTTTCTGACGGAGGCAAAAAACCAAAACGCCCGTGTGTACGGGATTTCGGCGCATGTCACAGATCCCCAGGTGGGCAAAATTAATCCGGAGCCCTCCACTACGGCACGCCTCATCGCCTGCGTTGCGTCGGTGCGTTAAACCCCACAATCAATCAATCAATCAATCAATAACAATCAATCAATCAATCAATCAATCAATCAATCAATCAATCAATCAATCAATCAATCAATCAATCAATCAATCAATCAATCAATCAATCAATCAATCAATCAATCAAACTTCAGATGTGTGCAAGACCGGTCCTGCGTCGTTGGTTCCGGTAGCATCTACATCTTGCCTAAAGTTCTTCGTGTCGACCATGCCGGAATGGCGGTAGTAAAGTAAAAAAATGTGTGCGAATGGCGGAATCGCATAGACGTCGGCTACATAACGCGTGAGGCGCAGGTTGACCATGAAAAGCGTTTATTTCTTGAGGCGCTTGTGTGGCGCTTGTGTGGCCTCCATAACCAACACTCTACTCCAGCGCCGCCTTCCATGTTAGCTGTCTCGATCACAGTGTACTTTACGTTGTAGACTGGCTGGAAGTGGCTCTCATAAAAGCCTACTCTTTCCTCATCGGGATGGCCAGTAGTGCTCACCGCGACGACTGCGAGGTTGAAGAGGCAATCAATCATGTGCTTGGCCGTTGCCCGCAGTATTCATCAGAAAGACGTGTTTTGGCCACCGAGCTCAACCGATTGGACAATCAACCATTCACAGTAGAGAGGCTCGGAGTGGCCACAGCCGTTTTGAAGAACGCCCTTTTCAGTCGTGCCATCACCAAATAGAGGCGATGATCCTGGACCAGGTGAAGCGCCTACAAGCATCAGGATACCCTGAGGACCTCATCCGCAGACTCAAACAAGTTGCTGACGGAAGAGCGGGTAGGAACACCTGCCAAGGCGCGCAAGGAATACAGGACCACGACAGCCATCCCATACGTTCGCGGCGTTTCGCACAAACTAAAAGGATTGTGGAACGTTCAGGGGTGCGCGTCGTGTTTTCTGCTCCCAAGAAGATGGCGGCCTTTGCAAGGTGCTGAACTCGGCAGAACCAAGGCGCAACGTCTGCAACAAGGGACACACAAGGCGTTTTATTGAGTGTACGACCAGAGCAGTGTACGAGATCCCCCTGTCCTGCGGTGGCTCGCATATAGGACAAACGGGACGATGTGCGAATGTTCGTCATCGTGAGCACGCTAACACCATCAAATCCGCTGCCGGCAGTAACCTTGCCACACATGCTGCTTCATTCGTGAACGAGCCCCCATGCGAGCCCTTGTTTGAGCATTGTCATGTCCTTAAGCGCTACGGGGACCAGAGAACACGCGAGATCATTGAAGGTTTTTCGATGCACGAGCGAGCGGGCGAATGCGTCAGCAAACCGTCTATCGACCTGTTGCCCATTGAGGTAGCATTTCTAAAATCTTAACTGTATCTTGTTTTAGTGTTCTTTCTGAATCTTCTTATATTGCCTGCACGCAATAATATTTATTCAGTTGTTAGTCAGCACCCGTGTTTGTCTCTTTCTTGTCTTCCGTGCCGTTTCTTTGCGCTGTTTTTTGCCTTCAGTATCAACCAACTAGCCTTGTCTTCGCACTCTAGTACTATTCTAGGACACCGACCCCTACAATCGGCATCGCAGAAGGCAACAAAAGCACTTCTGCATTTTATGAAGGACACAGGCTTAGCCGAAAGACTATAGTGCCCGCAAAGGGACTAAAGTGTGTGCGCGGCCCTGCTCCTATCCCCTCTTTTTCGCCTGCCCTCTCTTTCATCCCCTCATCACCCCTTCCCCAGTGTCGAGTAGCAATCCGGGCTCTAAGCCTGGATAACCTCTCTAACTTTCCATTTGCTTTCCTCTCTCTCTCTCTTTATACAAAATAAAGGCTTCGGGTTAGTTTCCGGAAACTGAACTATTAAGCAGCGAGCATTTTGTTTTAGCTACAAATTAAAAAGTACAGCGAATAACGAAAATTCTCAAAAGCCAGTCGCGGTATGCACAGTTGAGTACTGAAGGAAGGAAGGAAGGTTGATACAGTGCATGAAAGGCAGGGAGGTTAACCAGGTTACAGTCCGGTTGTCTACCCTACGCATGGGAAGTGGGGAAGGAGGGATTTAAAGAGAAAGAAAGGGTACTGAAATGACAGGGAGTAGAGCTTGAGGAGCAAGAAGAGAAAAATTAAAGATAAGTACAAAAAACAAAACAATAGGCGGTAATGTTCACAAAAGAGCAAGGGGGGAAAGGAGGGAGTAGTGAACGCACACGTTCACATTCCCGTAGTGCGTTGCCCTGGCTACGCGAAAAAAATTGAGCCGTACTAAATTGTTCGATTATCCTAGGCAATCGTGCCATCGGAAGTCTCTTTAGTGCGATAAACTGAGGAAACACGCGCGCTCAGGAAGGGACGATTTTTTTCGGCCATGCAGCTGCCTGCTGTCGGAAGCGTTGTCGCTAAAAGTCGTCCGGTATGGGTGGATTAAGTGTGCGTTAAAGGCTATAGAACTCTCGGTGCTCACTCTGCCACTGGGTCATGATAGAGTAACGTACTCCACCTTATGCCACCTTGACTCTAGAGCTCGACAAAACGCTTCTGGATCCATTGAATCAGACATGAACACATGGTGCCGTACCCCAAAGTGGAAAACAAGCCTTCTAGTTCCATTGCTAAAGCTTGGCAAATCTCCCGTTGACCAGGCGCCGTACCGTCCTATTGCCCTGGCAAGCTACCTTGGTAAGGTCATGGAAAGGCTGATCCTCACGCGGCTACACTGGTACGTCGAATACCACAATGCATATCCGGAGGCTATGGCCAGTTTTCGACGAGGGCGTTCTTCTATTGACTGTGTGGTAGATTTAGTCACGTTTATACAGCACGAGAAAAGCCGCAAACGCCTTTCAGTAGCCCTCTTTCTTGACGTCAAGGGGGCTTATGATGTTTCACGAGGCTGTTGTAGACGCCCTTCACCACTTTGGACTCGGTGGCCGAACTTAGAAATGGATATGCAGCTTCTTGTACGGAAGATCATTCTTTGAAATGACAGAAGACGGCCCAACATCGCAGCACATCATTCGACGTGGTGTTCCTCAAGGCGGGGTGCTAAGCGCAACCATTTTCAACCTCGCTATAATCGGGCTCGTACACGCTTTATCAAAGGCTGTCTGTGTATCCATTTACACCGATGTATTCAATTGAGTATGGAGGTCCTGTGCGCGAACATGATGAAGCAGCCTAGCGGCATCAGTCCTTGAAAGCGGGAGCAAGATGGTCCTTTCACTGTCATGGCCTGTCCGGGCAGCTGCATCAGCCAAAACATTGCCAGTTATTCCACAGTGTCTTGGCAGCCACTCAAACAAAATATTGTGGCCCTTTATGACAGCCTGGTGAAATGATTTTCGAATTTCTGCCACCAGTTGGTGCAAAAGACCGCGGCTCGGAAGATTTGCAGGGTGCCTTTGGAGTCGGAAAAATAGACCATTGTTGAGGAGAAACTTCCATAATGTATTGAAGAGTTTCACGAATGGCTGCAAGTTCAGTATCCATCAAGCTCGTGACATGGGCAAACGGGAATTGTATTTCGGTTGATTCTGATATTATAACCATCGCACCTGCCAAGCTCGAGTACGTTACAGAGCCATCTGTGTGTATATGCTTCCCGTAATTGTGTTGTTCGTGCAGTAATTGTATGGAAAACTGTCTGAGAGCCAGTGGCGGTAAGTCGGCCTTCTTTCCAATGGCAGGAACATGCAGATGAATCTCGGGGGTTGCCAGGCACCACAACGCGGAGAACGGTGTGACTGCAAGCGTGTAACGCGACGGTACTTCAGCCCTGTGCGCTGCGACAATGGTTGCAAATGATGAGCGTGGGCGCCCCTTCGAGGAAGCTGCGCAAAGTTGGTGACATCGTAGCCTCGTGAGGAGCCTGATGTGTACGCGTAGCGTCTCAGTGGTCAGAAAAGTTGCGATAGCATGGTCTTGGGCAATGTATATTGTTCCCACTGTTGACGCACATCGCGGCAAACCAAGACACGTGCAGAGAGCCTGCCCTTGGATGCTCTGGATCACCCGAAGGTTAGTGGAGCATGTACTGGTTATCACTGGCAAGCTGTAACGCAAAACTCCCAGGAAACGTGCCTGGTACGGCTGCAGCATTCCTCTGACCTGCCCTACGTCTTTTCTGCGAGAAATCTGAAAATGTGGACGATGGCGGTGAGTTTCTCCTTTAAGAAAGACACATGTGCGCTCCATGACATATCCCTGTCGATGACCACGCCAAGGAATTTGTGATTTCTAGAAAAAGGTATGGACTTTCCATTGATGGTGACGGGATTTAGGGGCATGTGTTTGCGGGTAAATGCAACCATCACGCACTAGTCACTAGAAATGCCAAATCCTTGCTTTCGGAGGTATGCTCTCATCACATTGGCCGCTATTTGAAGTCGTGCTCCAAGCTGAGGTCGATTGACACCCGAAGCCCACAGGCAGGCGTAATCAGCATAGATGGATACATAGACATCCTTCGGTAAAGCGTGTACAAGCCCAATTATACCGAAGTTGAAAAGGGTTGGGCTTAGCACCCCGCCTTGAGGAACACCACGGTTTATGATGTGCTGCGATGTTGGGCCGTCTTCTGTCATTTTAAAGAATGATCTTCCGGACAAGAGTTGCATATCCATTTCTAAGTTCGGCCACCGAGTCCAAAGTGGGGAAGGGCGGCTACCACAGCCTCGTGAAACATCATAGTCCCCTTTGACGTCAAGAGGGCTGCTGAAAGGCGTTTGCGGCTTTTTTCGTGCTGTATAAACGTGACTAAATCAACCACACAGACAATAGAAGAACGCCGTCGTCGAAAACCGGCCATAGCCTCCGGATAGGCATTGTGGTATTTGAGGACGGTACGACGCCAGGTCAAGGGGAGATTTGCCACGCTTTAGCAATTGAACGAGAAGGCTTGTTTTCCACTGTGGGGTACGGCACCATCTGTCTATGTCTGATTTAATAGATCGAGAAGCGTTTGTCGAGCTCCAGGGCCAAGGTGGAATAAGGTGGAGTATATTACTCCATTATGACCCGGTGAAAAACGATGCCTGCAGGATGCCAGGACTGCCTCTGATTCTTACATTGAATTGCCGTGATGAACGTATGCACGTTTTCTTTTGTATAAAGAGAATAAAGCTGAATATTTTGGGTTCATTCCTTCCAGCAGTTACATGCTAGGAGCTACAAGTATAATGGTGTAGAAGGAAGCATCTAGGATATTTTACACTCCTTTGATATCAGCTCATACTGTTTACCTTGTATGCATGCAGGAACGCACACACACACACACGAAGATGAGCGGGGGTGAACAGTTACACACATACAAGGGTATATATACCGTATTTTTGCGATTCTAAGCACCCCACCCCCGATTCTAAGCACCTTCCCCTATTTTCGGGAAAAAATGAAACAAAACAGTTTGCCTGCAAATTGAATCCCCATGTTTTACGCAACCTTAACAAGGTGGCTTTAAGACCCGTGAAAGCGGGCCCAAGTTGACGCTGTGGAAAAGTCTCATGAAATTCTCAGTGAAAAACCACTTCAACGGAACAGAAGACGACCTGCCAGGGATACTGGGAGCGGTGGCCCAAGCGGCACAACGGACACGAATTGCAGTGAGGATGACTGAGTTTCAGTCGTAGGTGGTGGTACGTTCACTGTACCTATGTGTCTTGCTAAATAAAACATTTTTCCTGCGCCAGTCCAGTTGGGATACGGTCGCGACAAAAGTGGCTGGGGGAAGGGGTAATTAGGTGTTTTTAATCTAAGCATCCCCCCACTTTTTGGCATTACGATTGTGGAGTAAAGGGAGTGCATAGAATCAAGTAAATACGATATATATATCAGAATAGCGGTCATCGCACCAGACCAGTATTCTGGAGGTCGTGGGTCCGGATCGCACACGGCGGGTATTTTTTCTCCACTTTCTTTCTGTCTTTCCAAATTCTTCATCCGTTTGAATGAATGAACCCGACAGCTTATTTCACATACATTTCGCTTCGTACATTGGTCAAAGCACAATTGTAACGTCTACGTAATATGTCGGTCGCTCCGAAGGATTAAAATAAACTCACAAAGCACACTTGCACGAGAACAAACAAAATAAAATAAACACAGGCATAAAAATCATAGCATATATCTTAAAAGGCACAGCATAAAACCCAAAATAAAATTCTGCAACATAGGACAAGGGGTTTGCTATTCGCGCAGTTTGCTGCTTGACAAACCTTTTAATGCAGTCTCATCAAGACAATTCACAGTGATTCGAACAGGTAAACAACCGTATACAATTTTTTCTTTGAAATTTTTCGAGGCAGATATTATTACTTTCAAGGCAATTTAGATACAATGGTAAAATATAACACAAGGACTGTAGTCGATAGTTAGTACGGAAAAAAGGCAGGAACCACGCCAGGCGCTGGCGTACGTTGTAAGAAGTGGCATGGCGTGTGAGTTGAGGCATGGAAATAAATGATTCATTGTTTCTTGATATTGCATTCTTATACATAACTAGCAATCTAAAGGCGTATAAGGTATTAACTTTAATTACATGATATTGTGTGAAGTAGCGTTCGGTATGTGCATACCATGGTATATTTACAATTAGTCTAACTGTTCGTTTTTGTGCTGCAAGTAACTTTTGAATATTTTTCTTTGTTGTTGTTCCCCACACGGTATGACAATATGTTATGGCTGGAAGCAAAAAAGCATTGTATATAACTAGCTTCACTCTCGTTGGAAGAGAGTACCTGTGTTTACCTATTACACCGTTTATTTTATTCATTTTATTGCGTATTTGGTTGATTTGTAGATCCCAGCTGAGTGTTTCTGAAAAGACTACGCAAGGACTTTATGTTTGAAACAATATCAATAACTATATTTCCATACATCAGTTGAATAGTATCACGTATAAGTTTGTTTTTCGCTCGATATATTACAGCTTTTGTCTTGTTGGTATTTATTTTTAAGTAATTTTTTTCGCACCATTGTCGGAGGTATTCGAGAAATTGATTACCATATACTGACAATGTTGATTCTGTGCTCTCCGAAACTATCATGGTGATATCATCCGCGTATGCTATCATGTTACCTGGCAATGGACTATAAAAGATATCATTAATGTATAATAGGAACAGCAAAGGGCCTAAAATACTGCCTTGTGGTACACCAGACAAGATTGGTTGCATGTCTGAGAAGATGTTATTGTGAGCTACTACTTGACGGCGGTATCCCAAGTATGATCGTATAGGACTAGCGACCGAGCCTCTGATGCCGTAATGAAAAAGTTTGTCCAACAAAATTGTGTGATTAATTACATCAAATGCCTTTGAAAAATCTATATATATCCCGAGAGCAAGATGCTTTGCCTCAGATGCCTTAATTATTGTTTCTTTTTGTTTCAGCAGGGCAGTCTCTGTTGATCTGCATTTCCGAAAACCGAACTGACACTCTGAAAGCACGGAGTGCCTGGATAAGAAATTGTTCATTCGGATTTAAATGATCTTTTCTAAGACTTTTGATAATACTGAAAAAATCGAAACTGGTCTATAATTTGAAAAATCAGAAATTCTTCCACCTTTATGTATGGCAACACATTTCGCAATCTGCATTTGTCTTGGAAAAATGCCAGTACCCAGTGAAAGGTTATAAATGAAAGCCAACACAGGGGCTAGTAGGTCGATCACATATTTGAATGGCTGAATTTGAAAACCATCGATATACTGAGCCTTGCTAAGTCTGAGATTTTTGTATATTTCTTGAACTTCTATTTCAGTGGTTGGAGACATGAATAAAGATTCCTGGACGCTTGGAGCCCGATAAGCGTAACCGCATGGAGAATTAGACGAGCAGCATAAGGATCGCGTTACATTTATGAAGTTGTTGAATTTGTCTGAAAGTGCTTTACCGCTTAAAACAGTGCCATCATTGTCAATGTTTTTTGGTGACACTCTTGATCGGTGGTTGAGTACAGAGTTTAAGTGAGCCCAGGAGTCACGGTAGTTCTTGGTGGAGGTAGAGAAAAAAACGCTATTAAAGTAATCGAATTTCGCCTTTTTTAGTTCTTTATTTAATTGATTACGATATTTCTCGAAGGTACGTAATTTATTAATGTCTCTCGACTTCATAAACTGCGAATATAATTTTAGTTTGATTTTGATTTTTCTTGTAAATCCGCAGTTACCCATGGTTTTCTAGCTTTTCTTTTTCGATGGTACAGGAAAGGAAAACACTTTTCATAAGAAGATTTAAGTTTGTCGATGAGGGCTTCATACGCGCTATTCGCGTCGGTTTGTGAAAGTACTCCCTCCCAGTTCGTTGCTCGAATCTTATCCCTAAAGCATTCAAGAGTGTTCACGTCAATACGTTGATAGCGTGGGCGAGGCAAATCGCATTCCGCATTTAAATGAGCTTCGTTGACAAAGGCAAATACTGGCAGATGATCACTTATATCGCATACAAGCGTGCCGGCATGTACATTTTGCTTTTCCGTGTTCGTTATGATAAGGTCAAGCACTGTTGACGTCGATAGTGTGACGTGTGTCGGCACTTCAATGAAATTATGAAACCCATATGCATCAAATAAACTGGTTAGCTCAAGCTGTGCGGGGGAAGCAAAACTAACATCGATATTCATGTCACCACAAAGATATAAAATTTGTTGATTTAATGACACATGATCAAGAAGAGCTTCTAGCATGAACAAAAAGGAATCTAGCTTGCCGTCTGGTGGACGGTACAGCACAGTAAATACATTTCTGCCACATTCAACTGGAAATTCAACTGGCCACATGCAATAGGAAATGAGGGGCTCGTTGAAAATAAGACAGAAATAAGAATTGGCAGTCAAGAAGACCTCGGAAAGAAAAGGGGAAGATGTAGTAGTTCAAGATAAAGAATTTGGAAAATAAGAAAGTGGAGAAAAAATGCCCGCCGGGTGGGATCCGAACCTAAGACGTCCAGAATACCGGTCTGGTGCGATAACCACTACGCTACCGCCGGAGCTACTTTAGCCTCCACTTTCTGGGGTATTTATGTTCAGGTGTTTTTGTTTCCTGCGCTTGGGGGTGGTAGCCAGCGCCACTCGGACCACTCGGGGTGAAGGGGACCTTCTTTTTAACCCCCGGGCCGTGACTCGAGTGCCTACTACATGTAGAGAGGTCTTCTTGACTGCCAATTCTTATTGCTCTCTTATATATATATATATATATATATATATATATATATATATATATACAGAAAGAAATGCCGGCAGTCTACAACGCCAAAGAAGGCATAGGGGAATGGTTGGACTATTTTTTACCGTTAGTGATGTTACTATATTTTATTATTATTATAATACGTGAGAAAGAAAGAAAGAAAAACACGCGCCCAGAGTGGGGACCGAACCCACGCCTTTCGATTAGATCTCGAATGCCTTACCAATTCGGCTATCTGGGCGACTGTGTTCTCCTTCGCTTTCTGGGGTATTTATATTTACTGCAACTGTATCTGACGCTTGAGGGTGGTAGCCAGCGCCACTAAGACTACACGGGGAGAAGGGACCTTCTTTTCAACCCCCGGGGCGTGACGCGAACGTCTACAGCCTGTCATATATATATATATATATATATATATATATATATAATATATAGAAGGTCCCCTTCACCCCGAGTAGTCCGAGTGGCGCTGGCTACCACCCCAAGTGCAGGAAACAAAATAACTTAACATAAATACCCGAGAAAGTGCTGGGGATACAGCCCCGCCGGTAGCGTAGTGGTTATCGCACCAGACCGGTATTCTGGAGGTCGTGGGTTCGGATCCCACCCGGCGGGCATTTTTTCACCACTTTCTTTTCGACTCAAAAAATTCTTCACATCTTTCTATGACCAACCACAACCTCCCCTTTGCTTTCCGAGGTTTTCTTGACTGCCAACCCTTATTCCTTATTATATATGCCTATATATATATATATATATAATATATATATATATATATATATATATATATATATGTAGAAGCAACCGAAGGTTATGTACATGAGCTGAAAAAAGTGCGACGAAAAACATTTCCTGCACAACCGCTGCTTCCGATTTCGTGTTTAGGCGCTTGTGGGGAGTTGGCGTTCCTGCAGTGCATTCGGCCGTGCACCGGAAGCGATCATTGGGGCACAGAAAGCTTCGATTTAATTTTTTATTTCGGACAGGAGTACAGTGACTGGGACTGTCTACGATATGCGGATTGTTTGTCTCCTTACGAGGCGAGCACCCCGGGAGTGTACAACTGGCAGCGTGGCTGCATGGCTACAAATAATTCTGCACTGTAGAGTCGCGATAAACGGAACTTCGAGGGACCGAAAAAATTAGTTCCGTTTAAGAGAAGTCCCGTTTACTGACATAGATATGTGAAAGTACAAATTTATGTGCGGACACACTCTTAATACCATTTCATGAAACTCTAAGCCCTAGAAGGTGAATTTACTGATAGGTTTTCAGAAAGCCAGAAAACCACAAGAGGGTTTAGGCATAGCATTCACAAAGTTGATTTGGCAACAATGAGTCGCTGTGCACTACAAAATGCATCAATTATTGTTTCGAGTCCTTGCCACTGCATCTTTACGGCAGCCTAGAGGCCTCAACTTCGCGTGTGCATACGAGCCACCTGAATTTAGAAGACGGCAACGCTGTAATGAAGCGTGAATAGCACCACGATGGGATGAGAACGAGGCTGGCAGGAGCTCAGCCCTGTAATCCTAGGCGTCTTGAATTCGAGGCCGAACGACTGGCACAAGAACTGTGATGTTACATTCGTTGCTTTAGCGCGGCTGACCACCAACGAGACGAGGCGTACGAGGCCAACGAGGCTAAAAAAAACACGAAAAAAAAACAAGAACGAAACAGCGGGGACCGCAAAAAGCTGAATCATATGCCAACGGGTTTCACAAGAAGTTCCATTTCTGGTTCCGTTTATACGGTGACGTGGAAATTTTAGTTGTCTGAATACGAAGAACTGAGGTATCTGAATTTACTTTATTCGAATACAAAACCAACCAAATTACAGGCTACTGCTCCGTTTAAGCGGCAATTCCGCTTAGGCGATTTCCGTTTATCGAGATTCTACTGTACATGTACAATACTTGGCAGAAGTCCACGGAGAGTAGTGATACTTGAGAATTTCAATAATAAACCTGACTTCTAACTAATAAAATGTGAAGAGTAATACACCAACACACGTGTGGGAACATTAATGAGCAGCGCGAAAAAAATATGCGTGGTACAAATACTAGAACTGGGCGGGATGGATTAGGAATTCACGTACCCTGAATGTGGTCCCCTTGGCGGAGTGAGCACCGAGAGTTCTATAGCCTTTAACGCACACTAAATAGTCCACCCACACCGGACGACTCTTAGCGACAACACTTCCGACAGCAGGCAGCTCCATTGCCAAACAAAATTCACCTCTTCCTGAGCGGACGCGTTTCCTCAGTTTATCGCACTGAACAGATTTCCGATGGCACACCTGGCTGCGATAATCGAACAATTTAGTACGGCTCAATTTTTTCGCGTAGCCAGCGGACGGGCAACGCACTACGGGAATGTGAACGTGTGCGTTCACTACTCTCTCCTCTCCCCCCTTGCTCTTTTGTGAACATTACCGCCTATTGTTTTGTTTTTTGTACTTATCTTTAATTTTCTCTTCTTGCTCCTCAAGCTCTACTCCCTGTCATTTCAATACCCTTTCTTTCTCTTTAAATCCCTCCTTCCCCACTTCCCATGCGTAGGGTAGACAACCGGACTGTAACCTGGTTAACCTCCCTGCCTTTCATGCACTGTATTAACCTTCCTTCCTTCCTTCAGTACTCAACTGTGCATACCGTGACTGGCTTTTGAGAATTTTCGTTATTCGCTGTACTTTTTAATTTATAGCTACCACAAAATGCTCGCTGCTTAATAGTTGAGTTTCCGGAAACTAACCCGAAGCTTTTTTTTGTATAAAGAGAGAGAGGGGGAAAGCAAATGGAAAGTTAGAGAGGTTATCCAGGCTTAGAGCCCGGATTGCTACTCGACACTGGGGAAGGGGTGATGAGGGGATGAAAGAGAGGGCAGGCGAAAAAGAGGGGATAGGAGCAGGGCCGCGCACACACTTTAGTCCCTTTGCGGGCACTATAGTCTTTCGGCTAAGCCATTGTCCTTCATAAAACGCAGAAGGGCTGTTGTTGCCTTCTGCGAAGTCGATTGTAGGGGTCGGTGTCCTAGAATAGTACTAGAGTGTGAAGACGGGCTAGATGGTTCACAATAAAGGCAAAAGACAGCGCAATAAAACTGCGCGGAAGACGAGGAAGAGACAAAAACGGGCGCTTACTAACAACTGAATAAATTTTATTGCGCGCACGCAATATAAGAACATTCAGGGAGAACACTAAAAACAAGATACAGTTAAGATTTTAGAAATGCTATCTCCATGGGCAACAAGTCGACAGACGGTTTGCTGACGCATGCGCCCGCTCGCTCGTGCATCGAAAAAGCTTCAAAGATATCGATCGCGTGTTCTCTGGTCACCATAGCGCTTAAGGACATGACAATGCTCAAACAAGGGCTCGCACGAGGGCTCGTTCGCGTATGACGCAACATGTGTGGCAAGGTTACTACAGGTAGCGGATTTGATGGTGTTAGCGTGCTCACGATGACGATCATTCACACAGGATAGAAGAAGAAGAAGTAAAAGGCCCGAAGCGCTCTACACCGGCTCCGAGTATTTTTAGCCGAAAGTGGTAATTCTTTGGGGTACGCGTATCCCAATCATACCACCGTATTCAGGAGGTATTCGCCGTCATCCTGACACCTCGTTTGGACAAGTGGGTGAAATATATTGCAAGCTACATCTATACTACGCCAGCCCCTGGCTTACGCTTGGCGTAGGCCTAGCACTGGAGTTATCATGCAAGACACAACCAGCAGCGGCGACGAATCAACCACTGCGAATGCAGTCGCAACCAACTCCACCTCGACCGACGATGAAATGGATTCAGCTCAGATCGACGAAAGGCGTGAGCCTATAAATCAAGAAGAGCTGCAAGAATTTCATCGAGATTGTCTCCAAAGCTCAAAGACGACGTCAGCGTAAAGCAACCTCTTCTGACCTGACCTGCGCACCAGTCTCGTCTTCCACCATGCCGACTCGTTTGCAAGCAGGTAAGCCTGCTGTGAAACCCAAGCCTTTACCTAAAGACGACTTCAAGCTGGTGCTAAGACCCCAAGGCGGACTAGCTCTCGGCGACATTCCCTATGTTGAACTCTCCTTGGCGTTGCTGAACGCAATAAACGCCACGTGGCGTCAGGCAAATCTTCGATTACGGGTGGACGTCACGCAGAACATAGCTACAGTCAGCACCCCGTCATCGGAGGCAGCGAGGTTGCTCAGCCAAGTTAAACAACTCATCTTCGACAAGAAGCAATACCCTGTTCAACTGTATGGACTTGCACCTGACGACTCTATCAAAGGAGTCATTCGTGGCGTGCCCACAAGATTTACAGAAATCGAAATCCTGAACAACATTGACCAGACGGTGGACGAAGTATATACTGTCAGACGCATTGGAACCTCCTCCACCGTCATCATCACCTTTGCTGGCCCTAAAGTCCCTTATACAGTACGGCTATACGGAGCAGAATACCCTTGCTCTATTTACAAGAAAACAATTGCCGTCTGTGGCACCTGCCACACGGTTGGACATCGAGCGACAGCCTGCCCTAATCCAGCGACTGCGGTGTGTCACGTCTGTGGCCTCCAAAATCCACAACCAGAACACGCCTGCAACCCTACGTGCAGCCTCTGCGGCGGCTCCATCTCTCTGGGTCCCCTGGTGCACTAAACGCTACGCTGAACCCTTCGTTCTCAAACAACGACGACTCCGACAGGCACGACCTGAATCATCCAGGACACTGCAGGACCTATCACCACATGGAAGTCGCTCACGAGGACCGCTCATCTACGCCTGCTGCTCCGAAACGCTACCGTTCCAGAAGCAAGTCCAGGGGGTCCTTATGCACCACGTCACCTCTGGGATCAACTGGATCGGCCGGCACAAGTAAGCTGGGCTCGTATGGTTTCCCCCACAGCTCAACCCCAATCTTTCCCACCCCTTCCTACCAAAGCTACACAAAATCCAACACCCTGCATAGAGTGCAAAAAGTTAACCCGTGTCCTGGAGGAACAAACTGCCTTAATTACGTCTCTTCAGGCCCGTCTCGAGGTCCTCGAAAGCTTTTAAAGTAATCTCAATGAGAAACGCAAGAAACCCAATCCTCCTCCCGCCACCTCAACCTCCCCTAACTCCGCTGGCTCCTCCCAAAGAATCAAAATCAATGGCCCTTCCCCAAATTCATGATATGCTCTCCAGCTCACAAACCAGCTAAGTGGAATAACTCAAGAAATTCAACTCATCCGCCTAGAAAATCAGAGCCTTCACAAGAACTCCAATCTCTACGGGCTGATCAATGTTCCCTCCGAAATGAAATCAGCATTCACAACCCGACCACATCTTCCCCATACCACACCTATGACCTCAGCACTCCTCGCACCGAACGCACCAGTAAAAACTGACTCGCGCTCACGGACGAGCTCTCCCTTACGCCCGTAACTCCGATGCAGCCCTCTCCTCCCCCCTCCCGGATGCCAGGGACACGGCGTCAAGCTAGCTTAACCACTTATACTTCAGTGGAAATGGTAGAGGCAAACAAAAAAGAGCAGCTCTCCATCAATTCATCTGCACCCTCGACCAAAACCAGTTGTTATAGCGTTCAAGAGGCCAACACGTGCATAACATTACCTGGTACATATGTCGTAGGATCGATCGACACCTACCCCAACTTTAACCTTGTCATAAGGCCGCATCAGCTGTTCATCACATACACCACCGCACGGATGTAACCACACCCTCCTGGAGCTTCTGTCCCCGTCCACCAGAACCAAGTCCAGCGTATTCATACTCAACATATATTGTCGTCCTACCCAAAAGTCACCCGACATTAAAGCCACGATCAATGATGCCATCAAAATCGCCAGAAATAGACCTCTTTTTATTTTAGGAGATTTCAATGCCGCTCATCCTAACTCGGGCTACCACTACAAAAACCAGCGGGGCTCCATTCTGGCCAATGTTATCGACGACCTTAATCTACTGCTGCTCAACCAACCCGATTCACCAACCCGCTACTGGTACAAGCGTCACCAGAGATACTACCCCGGATCTTTCATTTCTTTTGGGCGCCCTAGACGTCTCCTGGTTTCTCCCGCAGGAAAACCTTGGATCTGATCACGAGCTTATACTAATAACAATTAAAAACCACATGTACAATGCTCAGCTGGGGGTGGCACGCCTTACCAACTGGGACGCCTTCAGAAAAGCAAATTCTTCCAAACCTATTGACCCCAGTCAGCCCCTATCAGCATGGATTGATGATTTACTTCAAACTGTTCACTCAACAACCAAAACCGTGGCTATCACCTACCACACCCCTGATGTCGACCCGAAACTCTTAAGGCTTTGGGAGGCACGACGGAGCCTCACCAAGCGCTGGAAGCGACAGCGGCACAACCGCAAACTGCGTCTCCGAATCGCTCTTCTAAATCAACAAGCAACAGAGTACGCCAACCACCTTTCAAAGAAAATTGGTCTACAGCTGTGTGACAGCCTCCAAGGTGCTCTGACAACTAAAAGAACTTGGCACCTGCTCCGGCATCTCATGGACCCTCAAACCAATAGGAGCGCTTCTCATCGAGCATTGACCCAACTTCTTCATTCTTTCAATGGCTCTTCTGAAGCACTCATGCGCTCCTTAGAAATAAATACCTCCACACAGCCAGAAATTTCACTCCCCCTCCCTACACAGGCCAGCCAAATCCGGACCTTGATCGAGATTTTCAATTTACGAACTCCGCACATCTCTTTCCGAATGCAACAAAAACAGCACCCCGGGGCCCGGATCATGTGACCTATCGTCTCTTAGCCAACTTGGATGACGCCTCAATGAAACAACTTCTGCAGCATATATTAACGCCATTGGAAATCCGGAAACTTCCCCCACAATGGAAAACAGCAGAGATCCGCTTATCCCGAAGCCTAACAAGTCCCCCCATCTGGACAACCTTCGTCCTATTTTCCCTTAACATCTTGTGTGGGTAAATTAGTGGAGCGCATGTTACTCGACGTCTACAACCCTACCTAGAAGCCAAGGATCTCATCCCAATACAATGTATGGTTTCCGAAAACATCCTGTGTACTCAAGACATCCTTCTTCGCATATAAAGGAAGAAATTCTATACCAGCCTCCCGAAATCACCTCGTGCAATTCTTGCATTTGACTTAAGGGAGCCTTCGATAACGTCTCTCATTCTGCCATCCTCTTCCGTCTCAACGAAACAGGCTGCGGCTTGCGTACCTACTCCTACATTGCGATTTTCTCACCCACTGACAGGCAATCCTCAAAACAGGCGATGTGAAATCTGATCCATCACTCTAGGAGATCGAGGCACTCCTCAAGGTTCTGTTCTTTCACCTTTGCTTTTTAATATCGCTCTCCTAGACCTCCCTCGTCAGCTTAAAGCCATCCCCCGTGTTCATCACGCACTGTATGCGGATGATATTACCATTTGGACTGACACGGGTTCTTTAGGTGAAATTCAAGATACCCTTCAAAAAGCCACTGACACTGTAAAACAATATGCCTCATCAATTGGCCTTCGGTGTTCCCCTCAAAAATCTGACCTCATCATTGTACGGAAAAGGGCGCCCTGCATCCAACAAAGAATCAGTTCAAATTACCCTCGATGGTCAGCTTATACGTCCCAGACCTTCACTCAAGATACTTGGTGTTAAAATTCAGGCCAATACACGGAACGATCAGACATTATTCAAGCTCACCACAGTATTCACTCAAGTTACCCACATGCTTCATCGTATCTCCAATCGTCATCGCGGCATGAAGGAGGAAGACCTCCGCCTTATCCGCGCCTTCCTCATATCACGGGTCATCTACATCGCCCCCTACCTCACTCTCAGCAAAAGTGACACGGAAGCCATTGATCCGCCTCATCCGCAAAGCTATAAAGAAAGCTCTTAACCTCCTATGTCCACCGCGACAACTAAACTGCTCCAATTAGGCATTCACAACTCGGTCACGGAACTCATCGAAGGTCGTCTTTGCAGTCAACGTCTCCGTCTAACTCAAACACCAACAGGACTGGCACTTTTACAAGAGCTCAAAATGTCAATTCCTCAAACCACGGACAGAAAACTTCTTCCCAATAATTGGTGTCAATCCATTCGTGTCCGCCTCTTCCCAAAATATGCATCCCACTTTGCACTCCGGTCGTCGACACGCCCGTAGCCTAAGCCCAAGAACAAATCTACGGAAAAAATCCTAACGTTTTGTACACAGATGCCAGCCCTTACTCCAATCCGTCCCATTACTTAGCCCGTAGCAACCCCTAAAGACAAGATCATCACCTGCACCTCAATCAGACCACATCTACCTGGGCGCGGAAGATTTGCTGTGGCCCTCGCCATCACTCAAAACACCCGCCACAATTCTAATTACGGACTGTCAAGCCGTCTGTCGCCTGCTTTTTATCAGGTTACGTGGCCTCAACTACGTGGAACCTCCTGGCTCAACACGCCCCCCAACAGGAAGATCGAACATTGTTGGGAACCCCCTGGACACTCTCACTAACGGGCAATAATTTTGCCCATAGACAAGCCTGCGAACTCTCCTCCAGGCTCTGAGGAACACAAGTCTCGTTCCCCTGCTCACATTTCAAGACATCACCCAACATTACCCGCACATCAAGACAACATTTTCCCCCTCCTCACCCGCATCTTACTAGAACAGAACAAGTAATACTCCGGAGGCTTCAAACAAACACCTTTCCTCACCCAACTTGGCTACATCGGATGTACCCCTCCCAATACTCTGCACATGTAAATTCTGCCCTAACCTCATGTAGCCTCATACACATGATCTTGGGTGCGCACACAACCCAGCCCTCCCTCCTTTACCCACTTCCCCTTCCCCTTCACGAGCTGTGGGAGAACCTGACGACCAGCGCCGGCTTGGATGCTCAGCAACTCCTGGTGTCCAGGGCTGAGACAGCAAGGTCATCCCATGGACTCCTGGACTGAGGAGCCACTCCCACAACACAGGCTCACAATAAAGTTTTTTCTCCTCGTCCTCCTCCTCCTCATTCACACATCGTCCCGTTCGTCCTACATACGAGCCACCGTAGTACAGGGGGATCTCGTACACTGCTCTGGTCGCATACTCAATAAAACGCCTTGTGTGTCCCTTGTTGCAGACGTTGCGCCTTGGTTCTGCCGAGTTTAGCACCTTGCAAAGGCCGCCCAACTTCTTGGGAGCAGAAAACAGGACTCGCAGCCTTGAACGTTCTATAATCTTTTAAATGCATAGCATTTTAGTAACTCACAATGTCACGCGGCGTTGGCGTGCCTTGTCGTAGTCCGCAGGCGCGCCTTGTCGTAGTCCGCAGCCAGGCCACTACACTATAAAAGAAATAACAGTTTCCGGCGCCCGGTTTCGAACCCATGACGCCGCGGGCGGAACGCAAGGTGCCCGGCGCACTACCGACTGAGCCACGAAACCGACTTTTTTTTTTTAATTGCCGAAAAGGACAAAACAATACATATACAACAATACCAGCCACAATGACTGATAAAACAAGAAAGGAAATAAGGAAAAGAAAAAGGGGGGACTGCATCGCTTTGAGCGAGCAGTTAAAAGAAATGTACTTTCATGACAGCCAAGTCATCCATTAGAGACAATATTTCTTCATCATATCCTGCTCTGTGGAACACCTCGCGTAATTTACATATGCTTTCTACAAAATAACAACATACAGATCGAGCATTTACATCTGCATTACGCACATCCATACGGCTCCTCCATATAGCATGTAGGCCCAGGAGGAAGAACAGGTCGTAGGGCAAAACATCTGGACCTATAGCGAGGTATCGAATTCCATGGGGCGTCAAAGGCAGTTCTCTTTTTAAGGTGCGCTGCAGGACATCCAAAAAAAAACTGCGTCCCAGCAGTCCAGGAATACGTGTTCAATACTCTCCGGTTTCCTACAGAGTGAACAGTCCGCACCCCACGGCAAGAAGAGCTCCTTGGCCGCCATCCACGTCATAACCGGAAGAGTTTATGACGGCATGGCGATTGGCTCTGGCATGGCGATTGGCATGGCGATTGGCTGCAATTTCCACGCATCTTCAAGGGTGTCACGTGGGCATCAAAACCAACGTCTTATCTAGGAGTACCGCTGCAGCATTACCGTGATAACAAACTTACTGGTGTGAAAAGGCACAGGAAATACGAGAACGGACAGGGAACTGGGGGGGTCGTAATCTGTCCATCTTTGCTCGTGTCACAATCTGTAATGTTTTTCTAGTGGCCAAGATTTGGTATGTTATGCAGGCTTTGTATTGTTCCCGTTTGAATATTCAGAAGTTTCACCGCATTTTTGCCGTGTTCGTTTGGAATTCAACGTTCGAAAGAACTAGTCGTAGTAATCTTTTTAGAAAGCTCAAAGGGGGTGGGCTAGCTTTGCCCCATCTCTTTTTAAGACAGGTTGTGTCGCGTTTTTTTCTTTTTGCGGGACCAGTCTAACCCTTTCTTGCGAACTTTTATGCAGTTTGCTTTGGGTGATGCTTTGTCTGACTTTCTGGTTACTTCTGCTGTTGTGGCTCGTTACAGCGTCAGTCGTTTTTTGAAGGAAGTGGTTTTTTCTTATCAGTTTCTCACGGCACGCTTCTCGCGTGATTTTCTTTCTTCCGTGACACGTAAAAAATTGATGGGGGATTTGATCGAATGTTTATTTCCCGAACCCTTGTATCGCTCTATTTACAATGCGGGCCCAGGTCAGGATGTCTTGAAGAGAGTTAAGAAAATGCCAGTGCCGGGGGGAATTAAGACTTTCTTCTTTAAGATGCACACAGAGACTGAGCCACGAAACCGACACAGATTGCGATGCACCGAACGCGCCTTATATCCTTCACTCATTTCTGGTTTCTTTCGAAAGCGCCACAAGTTGTCCCGCGCCTCCGAAAGATGGCGACACGGGTCCCGCGATCGAGAGATACGACTTGCCGGCGCATCCCCTCGGAAATGCTGTGCATTTGATCGTGCCCCTCGCGAGGGGGATGTTTGTGGAGGTTAGGTTTTTTTTTTAGTTTAATTGTTGGCCAGCGTACCAAGAAACTGTACCGTTTTAAAATGATCCAGCTATAAATTGCGTCAAATGGTGCTTTTCTGAGAATTACGGTTGCGAATGTTGATGCTTTTCGCTGCCTTGAGTGAAGTTATTAAAAGCATATCGTGTGTATGGTGTGGATTAGTGTACTGCAATGGCCCGGGCCACGTGGCACGCATTTTCTCGGGAGGAGGCGGGGCTTGGCCTCCAACAATTTTTTTTTAGTTTGTGCCAGATGGCGTGAACATATGGGATGACCGTCGTGGTCCTGTATTCCTTGCGCGCCTTGGGATGTGTTCCTACCCGCTCTTCCGTCAGCAACTTGCTTGACAGGCAGCGGATGAAGTCCTCAGGGTATCCTGATGTTTTTAGGCGCTTAACCTTGTCCAGGAACATCGCCTCTAATTGGTGATGGCACGATTTGAATAGGCGTTCTTCAAAACGGCTTTGGCCACTCCGTGTCTCTCTACTGTGAACGGTTGATTGTCCAATCGGTTGAGCTCGGTGGCCAAAACACGTCTTTTTGGTGAATACTGCGGACAACGGCAAATCACATGATTGATTGCCTCTTCAACCTCGCAGTCGTCGCGGTGAGCACTACTGGCCATCCCGATGATGAAGGAGTAGGCTTTTATGAGAGCCACTCCCAACCACAGTCTACAAAGTAAAGTAGACTGTGATCGAGACAGCCCACATGGAAGACGGCGCTGGAGTAGAGGGTCCTGGTTATGGAGGTGCGGATGCACAAAGCCCGGTGTATTCCATTGAGTAATGGAGGTCCTGCGCGGGAAGTGATGAAGCAGCCTAGCGGCATCAGTCCTTGAAAGCGGAAGCAAGATGGTCCTTTCACTGTCATGGCATGTCCGGGCAGCTGCATCAGACAAAACATTGCCGGTTATTGCACAGTGACGTGGCAGCCACTGAAACAAAATATTGTGGCCTTTTATGACAGCCTGGTGAAATGATTCTCGAATTTCTGCCACCTGTTGGTGCAAAAGACCATAGAGCACGGCTGCTCGGAAGCTTTGCAGGGTGCCTTTGGAGTCGGTAAAAATGGACCATTTTTGGGGAGAAGCTTTCATAATGTATTGAAGAGCTTCACGGATGGCTGCAAGTTCAGTATCCATCAAGCTCGTGACATGGGCGATACGGAATTGGATATTGGTTGATTCTGATGGTATAACCACCGCACCTGCCGAGCTCGAGGACGTTACAGAACAATCTGTGTGTATATGCTTTCGGTCATTGTGTTGTTCGTGCAGTAACTGCATAGATAACTGTCTGAGAGCCAGTGGTGGAAAGTCGGCCCTCTTTCCAATGGCAGGAACATGCAGACGAATCTCGGTGGTTGCCAGGCACCACAACGGGGAGAACGGTGTGACCGCAGGCGTGTAACGCGACGGTACTTCAGCCCTGTGCGCTGCGACAATGGCTGCAAATGATGAGCGTGGGCGCCTTCGAGGAAGCTGCGCAAGTTGGTGACATCGTAGCCTCGTGAGGAGCCTGATGTGTACGCGTAGCGTCTCAGTGGTCAGAAAAGTTTCATAGGATGGTCTTGGGCAATGTACATTGTTCCGACTGTTGACGCACGTCGCGGCAAACCAAGACATGTGCGGAGAGCCGGCGCTTGAATGCTCTGGATCGCCCGAAGGTATGTGGAGCATGTACTGGATATTACTAGCTAGCTGTAGCGCAAAACTCCCAGGGAACGTGCCTGGTATGGCTGCAGCATTCCTATGACCAAAGTGCCCTACGTCTTTTCTGCGAGAAATCTGAAAATGTGGGCGATGGCGGTGAGTTTCTTCTTTAAGAAAGACACATGTGCGCTCCATGACATGTCCCTGTCGATGACCACGCCAAGGAATTTGTGATTTCTAGAGTAAGGTATCGACTTTCCATTGATGGTGATGGAATATTGGGACGTGTTTCCGGGTAAACGCAACCACCGCGCACTTGTCACTATAAATGCTCAGTCCGTGCTTTGCGAAGAATTCTCTGGTCACATTGGCCACTTTTTGAAGCCGTGCTCGCAACTGAGGTCGATTGACACCCGAATCCCACTGACAGGCGTCATTGGCGTAAATGGATACACGGACAGTCTTCGGTAAAGCGTGTACGAGACCGATTATAGCGAGGTTGAAAAGGGTTGCGCTTAGTACTCCGCCCCTAGGAACACCACGTTGGATGATGTGCTGCGTTGTTGGGCCGTGTCCTGTCATTTCGAAGAATGATATTCCGGACAAGAAGCTGCATATCCATTTCTAAGTTCGGCCACCTAGTCCAAAGTGGTGAAGGGCGTCTAGCACAGCCTCGTGAAACATCATAGGCCCCCTTGGTGTCAAGAAGGAGGGCTGCTGAGAGGCGTTTGCGGCTTTTTTAAGTGCTGTACAAACGTGACTAAATCTACCACACAGTCAATAGAAGAACGCCATCGTCGAAAACCGGCTATAGTCTACAGATATGCATTGTGGTATTCGGGGTACCACTGTAGCCGCGTGAGGATCATCCTTTCCATGACCTTACCAATGTAGCTTGCCAGAGCAATAGGACGGTACGACGCCAGGTCAAGGGGAGATTTGCCACGCTTTAGCAATTGAACGAGACGGCTTGTTTTCCACTATGGGGTACGACACCATCTGTCTATGTCTGATTAAATAGATCCAGAAGCGTTTGTCGAGCTCCAGTGCCAAGGTGGCATAAGGTGGAGTACATTACTCCATCGGGAACGCGGTGAAGAGCGACGCCTACAGGATACCAGGGCTGCCTCTTATACTTTCATGGAATTCCCGTGATGAACGTATGAACGTATGAACGCTCTCTTTTGTATAAAGAGAATAAAGCGGAATAATATAGGTTAATTCCTTGCACCAGCTACATGCTAGGAGCTACAAGTATAATAGTGTAGAAGAAAGCATCGAGGATATTTTACATTCTTCCCTCCTTTGGTGTCAGCTCATACTCTTTACCTTGTATGCATACACGCACGCACAAACACGCGCGCAAATGAGCTGAGGCGAACAGTCATACGCATACAAGATATATATACCGTATTTTTGAGATTCTAAAGACTCTCCCCTATTTTTGGGAGAAAATGAAACAAAAAGTGTGCATGTGAATCGAATCCCCTTCTTTGTTACGCAACCATAACAAGGTGGATTCAAGACCCGTGAAAGCGGGCCCAAGTTGACGCTGTGGAAAAGACAGTCATGAAATTCTCAGTTAAAAACCACTTGAACGGAACAGAAGACGAGCTGCCAGGGATACTGGGAGCGGTGGCCCAAGCGACACAACGGACACGAATTGCAGTTAGGGTGACTGAGTTTCAGACGTAGGCGGTGGCACGTTCACTGTACCTATGTGTCTTGCTAAATGAAACTTTTTTTCCTACGCCAGTCCAGTTGAGATACGGTCGCGAAAAAAAGTGGCTTGGGGAAGGGGTAATAAGGCGTTTTTAATCTAAGCATCCCCTCACTTTTTGGCATCACGATTGTGGAGAGGAGGGAGTGCTTAGAATCAAGTAAATACGATATATATTCAGAATAGCGGTCATCGCACCAGACCAGTATTCTGGAGGTCGTGGGTCCGGATTCCACACGGCGGGTATTTTTTCTCCACTTTCTTTCTGTCTTTCCAAATTCTTCATCCGTTTTTATGACGTACCACATTCTCCGCTTTGCTTTCCGAGGTTTTCTTGACTGCCAACGCCAACCCTTATTTCTGTCTTGTTTTCAACGAGCCCCTGATTTTCTATTCTGATTCGCTACACACACAAACACACACGCACACCACACGCACACGCACACGCACACACACCACACACCACACACACCACACACAACACCACCACTATATATATATATATTTGTCACGGACACCTATGTGGACAATGCCCATAGCGCCATAACCCGTCACCGATGACGACGAAGAGGATGCGGCTGGCCCGAGCGATCATGGCCGCTTGTAAATAGATCGCATCGCTCTGCGGCAACATCTTGTAAATACATCACTTCATCGCCGCCCATGGTTCGCCTCATCATTGTCCTGCCGCCACGACAATAAACAAATATAATATATATATATATATATATATATATATAATATATATAATATATAAAAGCCATTTAAGGTTATGTACATGAGCTGGAAAAAGTACGACGAAAAACATTTCCTGCACAACCGCTGTTTTCGTTTTCGTGTTCTGGCGCAGCTAATTGCCCCTGTGAACTCCGATATTCCACCTCAGCGTGGAATATCTCTTAGCCATTGAAGGTTTGCAGACGACATTGTTCTGTTCAGTCAAAGCAGCACGGATTTGCAGTGCATGCTCTGCCAATTGTGCTTCTAACGTATGACAGCAGGCTTAAAAACCCACACAAACAAATCGAAGGTAATGTTGAATCAGCATACAACACCACGTGACTTTAAGGTAGGTAACAATGTCATGGAAGCAGTACGCCATTACGCGTATCTTGGACAAATAATATCTGCTGATACAAACCACGGAACTAAAATTATCCGGAGAATTAGCATGGGACGGGCTGCTTTTGGTAAGAATTCAGATATCCTTACTAGCAAGCTTCCGCTGTCCCTCAAAAAGCTGGTATTTAATCAGCGCGTTCTTCCAGTAATGACGTACGGGGCAAAAATTTTGGGTCTCACAAAACGACTTGAAAGGAAACTTAGATGCGCACAACTCGCTATGGAAAGGAGGATGCCAGGAACCACGCTGAGGGAAAGGAAACCAGCCGCGTGGATTAGGAAACAGACTAGGGTGGAGGACATTCTAGTTCAAGTTAAGCGAAGGAAATGGGCCTGGGTGGGTCATATAATGCGTATGACGAACAATAGGTGGACCATCCGTTTAACAGATTGGCTTCCGATAAAGCGGAAACGCAATAGGGGTCGGCCGAGTACAAGATAGCGAGACGACTTGCGACAATTCGGGGGAAAATATGGACTCATCTTGCACTCGATAGGCGTGGTCGGAGATCTTTGGGAGAGGCTTTCATCCTGCAGTGGCCACAACTGGGCTGATGATGATGATGACGATGATGATGAAGGGGATAGTCGACGCCTGGGTAGCCGGTTAGAGAGAGAGGTTTATTCCCTGTCGAGACGTGCACACGCAAGGACCGAGAGCAGGGTTCCGCGAGTGCAGACGCCAAGCGTTCTTCTGCTTCTGCTTTCTACACCGATGCACCGCATACCCGCATGGGCAGATAGCGCTGCGTTGTCTATTTGCTCTGAGGCGTCCGCTCATACTCTTCACGACAATCCCCCCCCCCCCCCGTCAAAGAGGAGCCATCCTGGCGTCTCTACGGGGACGATACGACGAGTGGTTCGACGTCAGCTTTGAGGCGCTGAATGTGAACGATCTCACGGGGCCGTGACAGCGCTGGTCAGCAGAAGGGGTGACCGGCTCGACAACGTAATTTACTGGAGACGTGCGTTCAACAACGCAGTAGGGACCGTGGTTTCTCCAAAGCAGTTTAGTGAATAGTCCAGGTGACTTATTCGAGACCAACAGCCAGACGAGAGAGGCGGGCGAAAAGCTACAGGCAGGTGTGGACTCACCATGGCGAGTCTTCTGGCGATCTTGTTCTTCAGTCGTGAAGGATCGCGCTAGCTGGGGGCACTCTTCGGCGTGTTTGACAACGTCAGAAATCGGCCTAGTTTCGGAAGCATCGGCGTGGTAGGAAGAATCGTGTCGATGGGGCAGGATACCAGGGCTGTCTCTTATTATTTCATTGAATTCCCGTGATGAACGTATGAACGTTCTCTTTTGTATAAAGAGAATAAAGCTGAATAATATAGGTTAATTCCTTGCACCAGCTACATGCTAGGAGCTACAAGTATAATAGTGTAGAAGAAAGCATCGAGGATATTTTACATTCTTCCCTCCTTTGGTATCAGCTCATACTCTTTACCTTGTATGCATGCACGCACGCACACACACGCGAGCAGATGAGCGGAGGCGAACAGTTATACGCATACAAGATATATATACCGTATTTTTGAGATTCTAAAGACTCTCCCCTATTTTTGGAAGAAAATGAAACAAAAAGTGTGCATGTGAATCGAATCCCCTTCTTTTTTACGCAACCATAACAAGATGGATTCAAGAACCGTGAAAGCGGGCCCAAGTTGACGCTGTGGAAAAGACATTTATGAAATGCTCAGTGAAAAACCACTTCAACGGAACAGAAGACGACCTGCCAGGGATACTGGGAGCGGTGGCCCAAGCGGCACAACGGACACGAATTGCAGTGAGGATGACTGAGTTTCAGACGTAGGCGGTGGCACGTTCAACTGTACCTGTCTGTCTTGCTGAATAAAACATTTTTTCCTGCGCCAGTCTAGTCTAGATACGGTCGCGAAAAAAAGTGGCTTGGGGAAGGGGTAATAAGGTGTTTTAAGTGCGAATGCACTTCTTAAGCGAGCCTGAATCGTCCGTCGCCGTAGTCCGCATAGCAACAGCTGCGGGTGCGCGCGCTCCTCGTCTTCCTAGCAACGGGGGGAGATGGGCGCGCGCTGCCTGGCCGCGTCCCCATGGCTCATTCTTGTTGTTGTTCCTGCTGACATGGCACATACCCACGTGGGGGATTGGCCAGGAATCGGGCGTGAGAAGGGCTAATGCACCCGCTTAAAGGAGTACTGACACGAAATTTCAAAGCTGAGATCCGCTCTAGCAATCAAGTACAACGACAACACAAATAGGTGTCTGTGAATAAATGCATCTTTCTTTCTTTGCAGTTGTGTGTGTGTGATCTCTCTTTCGCGAACATTACCGAACCGCGCAAATTCAACTCGTGCATTCGCACTTTCACATTCTTCCCCTCGGGGAAATGCGGGGAATTTTTTTAATCTAAGCACCCCTTCACTTTTTGGGATCACTTTTGCGGATTGTGTATATATCAAAATACCGGTCATCGCACCAGACCGGTATTCCGTAGGTCATGGGTTCGGATCCCACCCGGCGGAAATTTTGCATCACTTTATGTTTCTTTCCAAATTCTTCATCCGTTTGTATGACCTACCACATTGTCCGCTTTGCTTTCCGAGGTTTTCTTTACTGGCCACGCCAACCCTTATTTCTGTCTTGTTTTCAACGAGCCCCTGATTTTCTATTCTGATTCGCTACACACACACACACACACACACACACACGCACACACACACACACACACACACACACACACACACACACACACACACACACACCACACACACACCACATCACACACACCACAACACAACACCACACAACACACACACACACACACACACACACACACACACATATATATATAAAAGCCATTTAAGGTTATGTACATGAGCTGGAAAAAGTACGACGAAAAACATTTCCTGCACAACCGCTGTTTTCGTTTTCGTGTTCTGGCGCAGCTAATTGCCCCTGTGAACTGAGATATTCCACCTCAGCGTGGAATATCTCAGCCATTGAAGGTTTGCAGACGACATTGTTCTGTTCAGTCAAAGCAGCACGGATTTGCAGTGCATGCTCTGCCAATTGTGCTTCTAAGGTATGACAGCAGGCTTAAAAATCCACACAAACAAATCGAAGGTAATGTTGAATCAGCATACAACACCACGGGACTTTAAGGTAGGTAACAATGTCATGGAAACAGTACGCCATTACGCGTATCTTGGACAAATAATATCTGCTGATACAAACCATGGAACTGAAATTATCCGCAGAATTAGCATGGGACGGGCTGCTTTCGGTAAGAATTCAGATATCCTTACTAGCAAGCTTCCGCTGTCCCTCAAAAAGCTGGTATTTAATCAGTCGCGTTCTTCCAGTAATGACGTACGGGGCAAAAATTTTGGGTCTCACAAAACGACTTGAAAGGAAACTTAGATCCGCACAACTCGCCATGGAAAGGAGGATGCCAGGAGTCACGCTAAGGGAAAGGAAACCAGCCGCGTGGATTAGGAAACAGACTAGGGTGGAGGACATTCTAGTTCAAGTTAAACGAAGGAAATGGGCCTGGGTGGGTCATATAATGCGTATGACGAACAATAGGTGCACCATCCGTTTAACAGATTGGCTTCCAATAAAGCGGAAACGCAATAGGGGTCGGCCGAGGACAAGATAGCGAGACGACTTGCGACAATTCGGGGGAAAACATGGACTCAACTTGCACTCGATAGGCGTGGTCAGAGATCTTTGGGAGAGGCTTTCATTCTGCAGTGGAGACAACCGGGCTGATGATGATGATGACGACGATGATGGTGAAGGGGATAGTCGACACCTGGGTAGCCGGTTTGAGAGAGAGGTTTATTCCCGGTCGAGACGTGCACACGCAAGGACCAAGAGCAGGGTTACGCGAGTGCAGACGCCAAGCGTTCTTCTGCTTCTTCTTCCTACACCGATGCACCGCATACCCGCATGGGCAGATAGCGCTGCGTTGTCTATTTGCTCTGAGGCGTCCGCTCATACTCTTCACGACAATCACCCCCCCCCCCCCCGTCAAAGAGGAGCCATCCTGGCGTCTCACGGGGACGATACGACGAGTGGTTCGACGTCAGCTTTGAGGCGCTGAATGCGAACGATATCACGAGGCCGCGACAGCGCTGGTCAGCAGAAGGGGTGACCGGCTCGACAACGTAATTTACTGGAGACGTGCGTTCAACAACGCGGTAGGGACCGTGGTATCTCGAAAGCAGTTTAGTGGATAGTCCAGGTGACTTATTCGGGACCAACAGCCAGACGAGAGAGGCGGGCGAAAAGCTACAGGCAGGTGTGGACTCATCATGGCGAGTCTTCTGGCGATCTTGTTCTTCAGTCGTGAAGGATCGTGCTAGCTGGCGGCACTCTTCGGCGTGTTTGACAACGTCAGAAATCGGCCTAGTTTCGGAAGCATCGGCGTGGTAGGAAGAATCGTGTCGATGGGGCAGGAGGGCTCACGCCCGTACAAAAGGAAAAAGGAAGTACGCAACGGCGCGGGCCGTAGCAGCGGGTAACGCATCAGTCTCGGCGTACGGGTAAGGTGGTTAACCGCAAAGACGACCCAGTGGTTGCCAGCCGTGGTGCGAGGGAGAGGCCCATACAGGTCAATTCCGATGCGGTCGAATGGACTCATTGGACAAGGTAAAGGTTGCATGGGGCTGGACGAGAGGCGGGGATTTACGGCGCTGACAGTGTGTGCAAGAGCGAACGTACTGGCGCACAAAGCTGTACATGCCCCGCCGGTAGTAGCGGAGCCGAAGACGTCGGTAGGTCTCCAGGACACTGGCGTGGGTGCAATGCGGCTCACTGTGAAAAAAACCGCATCTTTCTGAGCGCATATGGCGGGGGTTGACGAGAAGCCAGTTTGCCCGTCCGAGTGATAGTTGCGTCGATGCAACACGTTGGCATGAATGGCAAAGTGAGATGCAGGGCGCCCAAGTGCGCGAGACGCTGATGTTGGGGTGGTACTGGACAGATATACAACACGAATATCGTAGTCCTGCCGACGAAGAGCCCACCACGCTAGAGGACCTGCTGAATCTTTTAGCGAGGACAACAAGCAAAGCACATGGTGATCCGTTACAATGTAGAATGGGCGGCCATATAGGTAAGGTCTGAACTTCGTAAGAGCCCAAACGATGGCTAGAAATTCTTTCTCAGTGGCTTCTTCCTTCATTCTTTCAGGACACCCCCCCACTTTCTCCTCATATTAGAAGAGTTAAACAAGGGTGGGCGCCTACCCAGTGGAACCATCTTTGTTACTCTTGAGGTTGCCGCATTGAATACAAACATCCCTTTCTTCGAAGGAATCGAAGCTATTTCAAAAGCATTTTCAGAGAACCCGCACCAACATGCGCCAGAAGTGTACATAACTTTGTTAAAACTAGTTGTAACTCTCTATTATTTTGAATTTGACTCGGCTTACTTTTTGCAAGTTTTTGGAACCAGTATAGGTACTCCATTCGCGCCGACCTATGCCAATATTTTCATGGGGCAACTTGAAACCACCCTACTAAACTCTTTACGGCACAATCCTCAGGTTTACCTCCGCTACATAGACGACATCTTCATGATTTTGGAACACGGTCGCGCGACTCTAGAAACGTTTATAACTCATCTCAATTCTTCGCATCCGACTATTAAATTCTCCGGCCAGTATTCTGAAAAAGAAGTGAACTTCCTGGGTACTACCGTCATTCCAGACAACGGTAAACTTAAAACCACGCTTTTTAGAAAACAAACAGACAGGCAGCAGTATCTAGATTATAAAAGCCATCACCCGAGACACTGCAAACAAGGGAACTTTGTAGGACAAGCCACCAAACTTAGAAGAGTATGCAGTGATGACAGCGACTACATAAAGCATCTAGACGAACTCAAGTCCACCCTTATGAACAGGAACCACCCCAAAAGCTCGCTCGATCAGGCGTAGCAACGTGGAACTAATCTCAAAAGGGATGACGTGCTCAACAAACAGCGACAAAACGAAAGCGCCAGGCCGCCTGCCCTAATAACAAAAATTATGAAACGCCCTCCCAAACGTAAACAATATCCTGCGGAAATGCTACCCCATTTTAGCCAGTAACGACCGACTTAAAAAGACGTTCCCGTAAGCACCAAGGTTACCTACAGCAGAAATAGGAATCTAGAAGATATTTTAGTGCATGCTAAAACAGGGCCTTCAAACCAACCAGTCATAGCCAGCTGCTCCCGTCCCAGATGCAAGACTTGCAAGCACCTGCACACAGACTGCATTGTAAAACACACAGCCAGTAATTATGTTCAGAAGATTAATTCAAGTTTCACGTGCACTTCATCCAACATTGTGTATATGTTGGAATGTTCAATGTGCCACAAACAGAATATAGGCGAAACGAGTAAATCTATGAGCCTACGTCTTAACGGTCACCGGGAAGATACTCTTAGTAAATCCTCCATAGCTGTAACGCAGCATTTCAACCAACCAGGCCACAATTTTGATGACCTTAAGTTGTAGATACCTCAGTCAAACTTCAAGTCTCCTAGGGAGAGGAAATACCGAGAATCCTATTTAATTCACAAATTCAACTCCATGGAACCTGCTGGAATTAATGCGTCTAGGGGCAACTTGCAATCCTTGCGATATTCACAGGGTATACAGCATTAGGCATTGTATTGCATATACCTTATTCAAAGACTATGAGCGCTCCCTCTGCTCCTTTATTGGTCACCTAATTCCTTTCGTTTTCATTCCTTAGCTTCCAGTTTAGTACGCGCTCGCATTCCTCCAACCTCTTCTGTGGAATTCCATTTTATTTCTATTTTTTTGCTCCGCTTTGTCTTGTGCCCCGTACGTCACTTTAACTTTATCTTTTCGTTTTTGAGTTTCAGGACAGGTCTGTTCCAGGAATGTTGCTGTTGGCAACACGTGCCATTTCAGTTGTGGGTTTATTGCTTTTTCTTTTGTGTATGTGTTTGTGTGGTTTCCCTCCTTGTCTTTTTTTTTCCTGGACCTAGTTATTCCCCTTCTCTAGCTTTTCTTTTGACCTGAGGCTTGCAGATAGTTTCTGATAAGGACCCCACTCTCACCGCCTGTTCTGCTTCCGGCGGTTCTGAGAACCTTTCGGTATGCCGCGTGGCTGGTCAACAAACACCCTCTCATCCTTTCTCCCCAAGAATTTCCCGGAATATCAACCCCCGGCTGATCTCCCTCTGACCTACTTCGCGGCGCAAACTATACAACCTTCTTCCCCCCTCAATATCACCCCCGACATACTCCCAAACCAATCCGCTTTTTCAATTCCTCTTCCTTCTTTTCTTCTCTCCTCTCACCTGGAAACCTACCCCTATATAAAGCGTGCCAGCCAGGCGAGAGATTGCCCTGAAGAAGGCAAGTTTCTTTGCTGAAACGTTGGCAACACTCGGGGTTTCTACCTTGTTCGAAGTTTTCTTTTCTTGTGTTCTCTACGATCTTCCAAGTTTTACTGCCGCACGGGGGGCAATGCCGCAGTGCAATCCCCCCATCTGGGTACGCGTCATAGCGCCTGTATGAAAGAACTAAAAGGAAGACGAGGAAGAGGATCAAGACGCGTTCTGCCTGTTTTGCCAGTGCTACTGCATCGCGGCCTAGTGTGTTTTCTCCCGGTGTGTCTACGCCATTAAACTCTCCTGTTTCATTTTTCCCGTGACATTTTGACGAACGCAAGTCCCTTTGCTGAAACGTTGGCACAATCGTGATCGGTATACCTTGTTCCACGTTTTCTTTTTCGCAGTGTCTAGAGTGCCGTCCGACGACAATTGAATATTTAACACTAGGCTAGCACCGGCCAAAGAGCCTGTCGTTGTGGTGTAGGGGATCCGTCTTAGCTTATTGATCCCACAGTCAGTGGTTCGAGACCAGCTCTTGCCTCGGTTTTTTTTTCATTATTTAATTCAAGTGTAATTTTTGTGCCTTAGGTTAGTTTTGGTGTTTAAAATTATTTCTTTCTGTGCGTTAGGTTTGCTTATGTTATGTTTAGGTTAGGTTGCCTAGCTTTACGTTATCTAGAGCGATGTACTGCCAGACGCGGCAATTTTGTCATAAAACGCGGGTGGACGTCGATATAGTAGAGTGCTTATAAAACCGTCAGACGGCACTATAGACACGGCCTTTCTTTTTTTGTGTATTCTCCCATCTTCCATGTTTTTTGTTCTCTGATATATATTTTTCCTGCAACGGCGAACTTGCGGCTTGTACAACAGCACCGCTTGTTAAAACGCATCTGTGCGCTTATGTAGTTTTAGAACAGTGAGTAATTGCATCTTTGGACGTGCCCGCGGTCCTCGAGTGGTGCTGTTCTTTCACCGTGATGCTAGGAGGCGTGCTGTTATATGCCAAGGCGTGTGGCTTTGTCATTTTTCCTTGAATCTCGCTCAGACGGAGTACAGTTAGCGCCCTTAATTACTGGCGAGCAGCTCGCACACGCGCAGACGAACAGGTGGTTGTGCGGTGAACGGGTCAGAACAGGTACATTACTCAGGCGGTGACCCATAAGCCTTTATAACAACAGCCCGTTCAAAGCGACCTGTTCAGGACGGCATGAAATATGGCTTGGCGCTCTTGCTTGACTGACGCCTTTTTACACATGCTCTTTATTCTGTTTTTATGGAGCAATAGTCGCTCTCTAATCAGTGGGCACGTCCAGACCGAAACCTGAGATACCTGTTTCAGGGAAGGCGGGAAGTACAAAAAAAAAAACATGGCCAAGCTTGCACTAAGTTGCGCAAGGCTTGAAACACAGCGAAGCTGGAGGATTTCTTTTTATGTAAGCGCTAAAGGACACACCGCCACGCATTGCATTAGGTTTGAAATTGTTTGTGTACATGTTTCGTCACCGCTTTTCACTGTGGTAGTAGCAGCCATCGTCATATCCATCTATTTTGTCGTCTTCCCTGTCCGCAGGTTTTCAAATTTATCTCAAAGTGGAACGCGCCGGCAGGCGCCAGAACCGGCGGCAACCGGCTTTGCGAACTGGGCGTCTGTAGCGCGCGCTGTCTTGTGCTCTCCCATCGAGGCGCGGATGCACGTGAACTGTTTTCTTGGTAATTTTTTGCGACCGCCACGCGCACGCCTGGACGACGCCGGGCGCTCCTCGAAAAACGCATGCTCACGCGCGCGGTGAACGGTGGGAGTAACTATGTCACGAAATGTTATGATGATGCTGCACACATTACGGTTAGCAACAACAGCTCCGCTGTGAAAAAGCGTACAGAAAATGGGTGGTAGAGTAAATCGTAGCGTGGACCGAAGCGGGGAACATCAACTCCGGAGAAGGGTCCTGAGAAACGGCGGCGGGCTATAGAAAGTTCTGGATGCCGCTTGTATACATCACAGCGCAAGCTGAAAGTTGCGCGCGCGCGCGCGCGCGTCATTTCACATCGGTATGGGTGACCATGTACCAGGATCCTAGTCACGGGATGGGAAGACCGAGAAAGCACGCCGTAACGGAAGAGGCTGAGCAGCTCGAAATGTGGGTCGTTGTAAGCACCCTCGGGAGGAAGCGGCAATGAATGAAGGTGCGGCAGTGGCCCCACGAGTGCGGCACAAAAGTTCAAGAGTGAGTTCAACAGGAAAACAACAGGAAGTCCCATTTCAGCTTTCGTCTTCACATCCATAGAAAGTGTTAAGCATGTCCGCTAATTTTCTCGTGGCGTTCATGTGTACAGATGTTTCTGTGAAGGGACAAGCAGCCTTGCGGAGCGCGGTGTACAGAGAAGCAAAGCTCTCTGCGCAGCACCGTGCACCAGGAGAATGCCTGAAGGCGTGGCACGAAAACAGCTTCAGCTCAGCCACTAAAAGCACCAATTACTGGAAGCAGCGGAGGGAAGCGAAAGTAACTGCGTTTGAGTAATGTCCATAAAGGGAAATAACAACAATACGGAAAGGAAATATAAGTTACTTTAACGGCGCAGATGGAAAGTGGTGGCATTCCTGACGAAGCGGAAAGCACACGCCTCTGAATATCTAGTTTTCTTTATCATCACCAGCCTACCTAAGCCCACTGCAGGGCAAAGGCTTATCCTATTATCCCGGTCCTGTACTGACTGCGACCAAGTTATCCCCGCAGACTTGTTGATCTCATCTGCACATCTAGCTTTCTGCCGCCCCTTGCCATGCTTGCCTTCTCTGGGGATCCACTCTGTTACTCTTAATGACCACCGATTATCTTGTCTTCTCTACATGCCCTGCCCACGTCCATTTCTTCTTAATTTCTACGATTATGCCCTTAACACGCGTTTGTTCCATGACCCAGTCCGCTCTCTTCTTGTCCCTTAACGTTACACCTATAATCTTCCGTTCCATTACTCACTGAGTCCTTCTCAACGTAAGTTGAACACTCTTAGTGATCCTCCAATTTTCTGCCCCTAGGTGAGTACTGGTAAGATGCAGCTGTCATACACTTTCTTCTTAAGGGAAAGTGATAGGCTGCCATTCATTATCGTTTTCTTTATGGCGGTAGTTAAATGCTTGCCTAGAGCAGTGGTTCTCAACCATGACTGCCCCGGGGACCCCTTTTGGGCTTGCGATAGTGATGGGGGACCCCACGATGGAGCGTATGTTGATCTGGGCCATAATGTCAAACAATTTGTACTTGAATCTGTAAGTCTTCTAGACACCTATATGCTGCCTTTTGTGGGTTTCTTTTCTTTGTCTTTCATAGCTGGCGTGTTGGACAAAATGCAGATGTCAAAATATGTGCCACGCGGAGAAGCTAAATGTACATTTAATCCGGCGGATCCACCTTTTTGCTTTGCAAGCAAATGCTGGCAAAATCGAGAGAAAAATGGCGGGTGAAACGTCTGGCGGGAAGCTTCGCGGACCCCTAAAATGCTATCGCGGACCCCCTGGGGTCCGCGGAGCCCCATTTGAGAACCACTGGCCTAGAGCATTGAAAGCACTCTTGGCGAGCAGGGAAGACAGCAGCACTGCTTCGTTCGAGCCGGTGACAACTCGAGTGCAAGGACATCAAGATAAGCCAGCTGGATGTGCCCATATACTCTCGTTAGCTGTGGCGCGCCTACTCACAAATAGCGCTGGCCTGCAGTTTTGACCCGTTGGGCCATCGCTCGCGTGCTATATTTTACTTTTGGTTTGCCTGTCCATTTTTACCGGGGGGGCTAAAATTAGCTGCGCCAAAACACGAAAACGGAAACAGCGGTTGTGCAGGAAGTGTTTTTCGTTGAACTCTTCCCAGCTCAAGTACATAAGTGCACCGACGCAGTACAGGCACACAAATAAATAGTAACAGACCCGTGGGCAACGCACCTTACTTTACCGGCATAAAAGTTTTACTTTTCTATTGTTGCTTTTTTACGTAGCGAGGAGGAAGTGTGATGTGGCTGGAAGCGATTCGCGGCAGCAGCTGGAGGTGCAATTTTGTTGCGGCGGACAAGGCGGAAGGTCTAGTTTGTTGCGGCGAACAAGGCGGAAAGTACACTTACTTTAATATACTCAATGGGAATAAGGAATAAGGGCGGCCCAATAACGAAACCTTGTGGTACGCCCGACAAAAGCTTATATAGCGTGGTCATTTCTCCTTTAGCAGAATGCACTGGCGTCTGTCAGATAAGTTGTTATCCAGGTTTGTAAATTCGACATCGCCGTGTACCATTCGACACCACCCTGTACCCAAGCTTACCAAGCGTCTCCATCCCAGTTCGGCATGCTCCGAGTCTTACTTTCTGCTCCGTTATGTGGGCCTTTATGAGTTCTTCGAAGCTGTTGTGCAGTCACAAAGCCGTGAGGCGAACCGTAGAGGTGCTCGTAGGAAGTGCCAGGGCTTGTCTGTATGCCTTTCTAAGAAGTGCGTCTAGGCTTTAGCGCTCTGATGCCCTAAGAACCGCATAAGAAGCCACGTAACCGCTTCGGGATGCGACAAAGGCCTGCACAAGACGAACCATGTCGTTTTCTTTCAATCCATGGTCCTGTCCGCTATCCTATGCAGCATCCGAACAATTTGAGCAGTGGTTTCTTGAAGCCTGTTGAGGAGCAGGGTGTTTTTGCAGTTGTCCTGGTAGGTCATTCCTAATATCTTGATTGAGGATGCCGGTTTGATGAGTATACCGTCAAGCCATACTTTGATGTTATCTGAAGTGTCCCGGCGGCATTACTGTAGTATGATTAGTTCTGACTTTTGCGGGGCACAAGCTAAACAACATCGGCTGGCAGAGCTGTGGACTAGGTCCGCTGCCATTTGTAGGTTGTCCTGCATGGCGCCAGGAGAAGCGTTGGCAATTCATATCGTAATATTATCTGCGTACAGGGCGTGCTTAATGTTGCCGATAGCCCTGCCCCTTGTGAAGTACCACGACTGCCGCATTGTATGGGAGAAGGATGGATCTCGTCAATTTTAATGATGGTAGTTCTAGCTGACAGAAAATTCTTGACATGGGAGCACGTCTTTCCCCGCAACCCATGGTGCCAAGATTTTTTTAAGGATTGCTTCGTGTGTTACATTATCGAATGCACCCTTCAAGTCTATAGCCAGGATCTATCTGGGTGTGGTGCGACTGGCTGCCTCAAATATGTCTCTCTTCAGCTGCAGTAGTACGCCCTGAGCTGAGAAGTGCGGGCGGAACCCGAACATCGAGTGAGGCAGTTGGTGCATCGTTTCGAGAAACCTTTGTAGACGGTTAAGGACGACGTGTTCCATAAGCTTTCAGATGCACGAAGTGAGGGAGCAGGGGCGAAGGTTATCCGTGCAAAGTGTTTTGCCTGGTTTTGCAAGGAGACGAATCTCTGCTTCATGCCAGGCCGATGGCACCGCTCCCTTCTCAAAACACTCGTTCATATAGGTGGTCAAGGCCACCACGGAGCCGTCGTCCAGGTTTGTTAGGGCCTTGTTCGACACGCGGTCCATGTTAGGGGACGTGTCCCGGCGGATCTTAAGCAAAGCCGCCCGCACTTCGGCGGATGTTATTGGGCTATCGGGATCTGCATTGAGACATCCCCCATACTCCTCCTGGGTGCAGGCGGAAAATATCTTGCCTGTAGCTCCCATATGAGGTCTTCTTGCGTGTCAGGGAATTGGTGGATGATGGCTTGCATCGCCTTACTTGTTTCACTCCGACTTTTAGTGGGGTAGATTAGGTAGCGGAGGGTGTTCCACGTCTTGAATGTACTTAGTATTCCTTGTAGAGCATCAAACATATGAAGCCAGTTTTGCCTGCAGAGCTCGACCGCGTGCTCAGCCGCCTCTTGTTGAGTAAGGCAATTCGGGTTCGGAGCCTTTTCTTGAGCCTTTGAACCTTCCATGTGCGATGAAGGCCGGCTGCACCTACTCTCGCACAAATGAAGGAGGTATGGTTCGACCGCTGGAATGTGATCGGAGAGGCTGAGTGCCTTCGTGTGGTGCGTGATTTCTTTCACAAATATCTTCACCCAGTGACATCTTTCCTTCTGATTACCTCCTCTATGGGAGCATAGTGCTTGCTTGTCAGTGAATTGTGCTACTTTGTGCTACAGTAATATTTGCTACACTGATTCTAAGGACAATAGGCATTATCGGGCTACTTAAACCCCAAGAATTTGGTCTGTCTGTCTTTCTGTCCCGCTAAGAGAATTTATTAAGAACTAGTTTCAGCTAGTACCCGCTGTAGTTAGCTACTCCACAGGTCGACAGGGCACAGGATTTACGCAATGTGCCACAGAGGAAAGGAAGTGGACATCACACAAGTTCACAAAACAAACTAGTACACCGCACTGAAGGTTCTTTACAATAATGTCCGTGGCACGAGGCTGAGACACCATAGTTCACGCGTGGGAGTGAACATAAAAACCACAAAAGTTCACACACATCAGTTCTATGTCCGTGCAGAGATGCATGCTCATCCAGGTGTGCCTAAACTGCGCCTTGGTCTCAAACATACAACTCCCTTCAGCACGCAAGTTTCACCTTATTAATAAGGCACGATACACCATCGCACGGTGTTATTGGCAACCTTGATAAAGCGAGTAGACCAATGCATGAGGAAAGATTCTTCACCCAGCGCCACCAGCTCATGCTGCAGATGCTCTATGGCCATTTTCCGAACACGCCACAATAGGGGATACATGGCACGCTGTGATCGTGCCTGCAAGGCGGCTACACCTCGCTGGCGCCACACAACAAAGGCATCCACACACAGGAGAAAGCTGACAAATGGGTCTTTCGATTTCGTGTGTGCTCCCAGCCTAAGCTCAAACATTCTGCTGAGTAAAACCCAGAATGTGGCGGCCACACGACACTCAAAAAGAGCATGGTCTAGCGTCTCAGTGAGTCCGCATTGCGGGCACCGGGCTGTCTGTGACCCGATTCTGCCACCCAGCCAAAGTGAAACAGGAGCTGCGCAACAGGTTTATATACCCACAGCCAAATCTAATCGCCTACGTCCGGTGGCAACGTTCCCACTTGCCAACATTATTTGACAAGAACAAGACATTACGCAAAACTAATGCAGAAAATCAATACATAAGCCATATTTGCAGTGTTCCTTTATTAGAAACTAGCGGTAGTACCGGCGATGACCGGGTGGGCCATTATATTAATGACACTAATGGGTATAACACGTGTTCATTTATTTGTTGGTAGTCATATTTGGCTAGTTCATCGTGAACTGGTACACACTCAGGAGCTCCTGACTGCTGCCAATACATGGGCTCTAACCGCAGCCGCGTCGTGGTAATACGAAACGTCTGGAAGTCGTGTTTTACTCGGACTCTGTCTAAACAAATTGCACCAAGATGGTGCGCTCAAACGAGTGAGTGAGTGAGGGAGTGAAAACGTTTTATTGATCCGGTGAAGTGGGAGTGGTTCCCAATTCGAGAAAGCCATGTGATGAGCGGTTAGCCTTCACTTGGAGGAAGAATTGTGTGGGCAACCAGATCACTGTTAGCCACCAACAGGTTTATATACCCACGACGTAGTAAAAAAATCTCACTTGCCTTTTTATATTATCCGTGTGCTAGGACAAAATCCTGAAATCGATTTTTGGGAGACCGGATGGGCAGCATTTGCAAGCAAAAACGAATTGGATGTATCAGTGGGCTGTGTGGTTATTGAGGAATGTGTAAAAAACCAGTTTCCCAAAATCCTGCTAGCCTCTATTGGTGGGTGTCATTGAAAATGTTGTAGAACGTGTATAGATACCTGAGTAAGCTACCTACCTCAACAAAAACCAGTTCAATATCTCAAATGGCGTGCGATAAAAAAATAATATCCTGAAAAACTATTTCACCACTTGTCACTCTTTCCGTCGGGTCATTTTTAAAATTTTCAGCAATATTGAGCTCCAACACTGTAAAGACAATGTCCTCATGAAATTTGAAACCGTTTGAACAAGCAGTTTGGCTAGGCGTGGACATCACCCGTTAGGCCCTTTTTGGAACGGCCAGCCATGTCAGTTAAAAAAAAATTTGGCCCTTTTACCAGCGTCGCAAAGCGAAATCCTTAAATTTGCTTTTCTACATTTGTATGAGTAACATAAGCCAGCAAAAATCGACTGGATAAATGAATCAGCGAAAGGTTTATTACAGAATCTTTAGTAACACCCATTTTTTTGCGGAATGCGAAATTGCCTCTATAATGTTGGTTAGGGCGAAATAAAAAAAATATTTTTAAATATTCTTAAAAGCTACACATATCAGCAAAAATCACTTCAATATGTGAACGGGCGACCGAGAAAATCCCGAATTTGAGAAAACACAATTTCACCCTTTTCCGCGCTTAGGACGGCAATTTCCAAAAAACACGCCTTAGTGAGCACCTACTCAATGACGCAAATGTACTTGAGAAATTTCAAGTCTCTAGACCTACCAGTTTCGGCTGGTCGTTGATGAGTCAGTCAGTCAGTCAGTCGGGCACGTCTTTTTAGAGGTATAGCTTAATGAATGTTCGGTTTTTATGAAATACTACATCCACTGCAGAAAAAATATTCACTCCGCCGCCTGAGGTCATCCGCGCAGCTATTGCTCCTGACGGCATTTTAAGAAATCAAATAGCAACAGTAACGAATGGTTCCAGTACTAGATGAAACACACATGGTGCAGAGCAACGGGGTTCCATAAACACGTGAGTAGGGTGCCTCGAGTCCCGCGCGTCTCCGCCGCATGGAAGCGTTCACATCGAGGCACCCCGCCTGGAGCAGTAGAACGCGGTTAATTTAAATGGACTTGAGCAAACGCTACCGTGTTATCTTGGGAGGAACGAGACGGGAGAGGAACAGCGTGAGAGGTTAGCGGGAAAAAGAAGGGAGGCATTTACATTGCAGTTGCGGCAGTCGACTATCGTCTTTCATCGGCATATGCAACCAAAGGAGCAGATACGCGGCCAGTTTTTTGCTATAGTGATTTTTGCTACAGCGATTTTCGCTACTTTTCTAGAATACCCACATCAATTCTCGGGCGTGCACACTATAGGCCTAACGTTTGGGTTTGGGGTGTACGTCGGGAATCGGTACCTGCGCTTGGCGTTAAGTGAGCAATTTTTTTAGAGTGGGTGCCGTTTGAGGTGTTAAACCCGAAGGCGTGACGTTAGGCCTAATGCAATAACCTCAAAAATAACAAGTTAGGTCTATCGTCTTCGAAACTGGTGGCAAACTTCTGAAGGTCCGGCCTACCGCCATTCTTCTCATCACCGGTTCTTTGGCTGTCGTCTGAGATTTCCAAACCGCTTCGACATGTCGAAAGGAGCAACCGGATTGACGCCGGCGTCGAAAACTCGGGGGACCCAGGTTCTATTATTTTCTTTCACTTCAGCCACGATCATTCATGCCCATCGTCAGACAAAGTTTGCTATCCTGCAGGGCCGTATTGGCGTGCAACGGCATCAGTGAGGACACTATAGCTTAAAGCTTCGTCTTAAAAAGCATACTACATTCATGGATATGTCTACCATAACATGTTAACGAAAAATAAGTGAGAATGTGCGCAGCCATTGAATGTGTCGGCCAAAGTGGGAGCAGGATTGAAACAATGAGTGAAACTCTTCCCAGGCAGCACAAGGACTGTTCGGCCTAAAACAGGCCGGTGTACTTTGGCTGGTGATTTTCTGTCCGGCCGTTTTTCCGGCAGCCATGTACGGCCCATGTCCAAATGTGGGCCTTTTGGCCGTATACGGCCGTACTCCCAAGGCTGTCCAACGGCCAGTGTCCGTCGGCTAGTCGACAGGCTTACGGTCATACGGCCAGATTCCAGCCGTAGGGCTCCGGCCATTCCAAAGCCACCCGGGTACGGCCGAAGTTCGTCCGCAGGAGGACAGCCGAGATGCGGTCGTCGGACTCCACCCGGACTACAGCTACCGGAAATACGGCCGTGCTACGGGCATTGGAGTTCAGCCACAGTACGTTAGCTGTACTGAGGCCGGTCACTGCATGTCGCGCAAACAGATGACTCATTCGCGCAGTGCAGAAGCAGCACAAACCCAGCATTTTGGGTCCAATGCAGCCACATCAAAGTGAGCTCGCGCGCAACCACCAGCCGTCAAGCTTTCAGCGCAGCCTTGCTTAATTACCAGCCTCAGTTGACAGCAAAATTCATTTATTAAACAGTGATCACAAATTGTCGTTCCTTTAATTGTTGTGCCTCATTTACTGCCGAAACACAGAAAATATTCAGTTCTTTGTAGAGCTTGAATAGATGTGTTTGTCCAGGTCCTGATATCCTCTGTGGGGCGGCTTACCTGTAATAAACGGGGAAAGAGGAGGGGGGGGGGGGGGGGCGGCGGAGGGCGCATACTTTAGTGGGTTGAATTTCAGAGAGATAATTGCGCCGCTTTTAGCCAATTTCTTTTAGGGCAATATTCCGGAACACTTTCATGCTATGACTACATAAACTATTTTTATAACAGTTGCTTGACCAATTTTGATGTATATAAAACCGGCGGTGAATGCCTTTACGAAGCGTTTTGGTTCTCAACAAAACACTCAGGACATTTAATATAACTCATTCACAAAAAATTAATGTCCAGTTTTTTGCCATTTTTCTTGCAAAGACATTTTCTACTCGATCAACTTTTCTGATGATCTTGCGCAGGGCTGATCCTAAGAAGGAGCAAACAGGTACTTTCATTTTCAATCTATTTTAATGCTGTTTTCATTAGTATACGTCCACACCACTTAATGGTCCAAAAGAGCTTAATTTTTTCTTCTAATGTCATACTAAGTTAAAAAAATTCTAGACGCGTCGCGAATGACCCCCTGCTTCAGGTGGCTGCAGTTGAATCCCTTTGTGTTCACGCAAGGAAAGGCGCAAAATTAGAGTTACATAATTTGTTTCAAACCAATAACATAGCAATGGTAGCATGCATACAGGAAACCTTGCATACTGCAACGAATAGGGCAAGAAATATTTTATTGGTCAAGGTTGAATGCGTAGGGTTCTCAACCCGTCGGAGGCACACTTGCGCCTCTGGAAGTTTATTTATTTATTTATTTGTTTATTTATTTATTTTTTATTAATTTATTTATTCATTGTTTTATTTATTTATTTATTTATTTATTTATTTATTTGATGCCTGCTTGCCTTTGCATGCATTACAGAAGGGAGATACATAACACTAAGCATTAAATATGAGAGAAAATAACAAAACAATTCTACAAAGCGGGCTGAAAATCGTCAATATAAACAGTTAATGCAATCATACGTCGAAGATAATTACTCTGCAGTATTGATGTAAAATAAAATGAATCGCGCAAGGCGTCACCTTTAAAGGAAAGTTAATAATTTGCTTTAACCTAGCGGTCCCACTTTGCAATATATAGAATGGCTCTTGGACATATATATATACTTCTCCCCTTCTACAACAGTTTTCGAATGACAGATATTACGAAAAAAGTTCAACCTGTGGTTTCCTTTGTGATATTTCACGTCCTGCCATTTCAGTTTACTTTTACTTTCTCTCATGCTACGTTGAGCGTGCCAATTGCCTAATACGAATCGCACTGACATATTCTGTATGTTTTCGAGCGTATCAACGAGCTCTTTGGTGTAGGGATCCACGAAAACACATGCGTACTCCAAGATTGAGCGCACATGAGTGAAATACGGTTGTTCTTTTCAGTTAGATGGAGGGTTCACTGAAATTTCGTCTCAGAAAGCCAAAACCATATGCAGCCGTAACTTTTATGGTGTGCACCTGCCTATTTAACCTCTAACCACTCCCTAAATAAACTCCTAGGTATTTATATTCCTTGGCCGTTGTCACAGCAGCATAATTTACGGTATACGTATCCAATTGAAATGAAGGTTTTCTTGTAAAGGTGCCGTTAACACACTGTTTAACATCCAAAAACTTTTCTGAATCAGCACACCAGGATGTTATTAAATTCGAATAAAGCTGCAGGTATACGGAATCACGTTCATTCGCTATAGTCCGGTTAACTACACATTACTTTTGAACAAAGCTATAGGGCCAATAGTAATAACAATGCGAAAACCGATTCATTCAGTTCATAGGATGAAATCTACTACGCAGAAGGTGATATGCAACACCATCATTTGCTTTTTTGCAGTCCAAGAATATACAGTCAACCACTTTAAGCTTATCTATTGCAAGAGCCAAATCGTGCGTGAACTCAACAATCTGCGTTGAGCAAGAAAATCCTGACAAAATCCGTGTTTGCTAGGATGCTGGCGATTATGTTTACCCAAATGAGTCATATCCCAAGAGTAGCTAAGCTCACCTTCAACATCGGAACTAAATTAACAGCTAGGCTTCGTCAGTGACAAGGCTCTGTTGTTATCCGCAAATTTAAAATAATTTTTTTTCTAAATAGGCAGTCGTAAAATCCCCTGAAGTAACATAGTGCAGGGCATGAAGTTGATCCTACCAGTGCACGAGCGAGTCTCTTCTACGTTTAATCCAACAACATAGTGCAACATTGCTTGTCGCAGTTTAATTGTAAGCAGAATAACTTGCGCTTTGCTCGCACTTGCCTTCTTTGGTGGGGAGTCCGTGACATGGTGGCGGTTTAGCTCCTGCGTGGTGGCCGCTTGCTCGACGCCCTTGAAGGACAGTTATTTTGGTGAACCATCTCCATCTCGGATCGGACATCTCTGGCGGGTCGATGTCTCCAATGCCCTCCATTTCTTGAGTGAGCGAATAGCCTCGAGCTGATGCGTCGACGACGCCGGCGGCAGAGGCGTGGTAGCGGCGATGACTGGCGAGGCTTAGCTCACCCGTCGGTGTGGCGCAATCTTCTTGTGGCAATAAATGACATTTCGATGGCCTAAAAGGTTCCCTGCTAATGTCCAGTGAGTCCTTGCACCTTGCCCGTTCACCGAGAACACTCACTGCTGTTTGACAAACGATGTTCGTTCATTTAAAACGCAGAAACACGGAGCGGATGAAAAACGCGTCTCCGTCCTTCGGCTCCCTAACGGCTTTTTCTCCCCCGAGGAAAAAACCGGTCGGTCTCCTTCCAAACACGTCTGTGCATGAATTCTCGGCGCCCAGGCGCGAGCCGTTGTTCGGCTGTATGCCGTTTGCCGAAAAAATGACGTATAACCAGATACCTTACGTAGGCCGGTCTCCTCTTGAACACCGGTTGCCAAATATTCTGTGGCCATTCGCTTGCCGTAATTCGGCTGAGGACAGCTAACCGAATGAAAAACGTATATTCTGGGGCCGTACGTCCGCCGGACGCGCGGTTCATCGTTGAAACAACGAATGCACGGCAGCCGCGCTCCGGCCGGTCTCCTTTCGAACACCAACTGCCGCAAGAATACGCATATTCTGTGGCCGGTCGCTTGCCGTGATTCGGCCGATCACCGCTTCCCGAAAAAAAAACGGATGCCCTAAGGCCGTACTTCGGCCGTTCTCTTTCTCAACATCCGCAGCCGTAAGAGAACTGAATATCTGGTAGCCGGTTAGCTGCCGTTGTGCGTCCGGACACGGGCGGACGGAAAAAATGCCGAAGCGCTGGTTGCCGAATGTTGGCCGTTTAACGCATGATCAGTGGCTGCCAGAACCTGGATGCTGGCCGGACATGCCAGAAACCGGCCATAGACGGGCCGGTCTTGGGGCACACTTTCTGTGCCGCCTGGGTTCATTGATTCAGGGCTTGCGCGTAATTTATTTATTTTATTTTTTTTATTTCCGGGTACTGTTGGCCGATGGGCCGTTACAGGGGTGGGGTAGAAAACTGACATAACAACCGTCATGTCAAGCGTAAAGAAGAAATGCATAGCCCGATACAAAAATGAATACATCACTATACTACATTCTACACTTACACGCTACATCACATACATCACAAATACACTTCACAATATTACATCCTACATGTACATGAGTCAAGTTACAGCAAATACATTCAAAGTTACAACAGAACACAGGCGCACGAACGCACAAAAAAACGAATCACCGTTCACGAAGATTCACTTTGAAAATATTTTGTAACATTGTGTTCAAAATGTTCTGCAGTTTGACAATCACGTATAGCAGCCGGTAATACATTCCAGTCTTTTATTGTTCTAGGGAAAAACGAGTATGCATATGTGTTCACACGACATTGAGGGACTAGATATTTTCTGGGGTGGTCACTTCGTAGGCTCCGCACTTGACGGGAATTAGGTACTGCTCTGCATCAAAGTTAAATGTGTTTTGGGAGAGCAAAAACAAGAATTTAAGTCTGGCTATGCGACGTCGGTCTAGGAGGGTTGTAAATTTAATTCTTGCAGCATCTGTGTTACAGAATCATTACGAGAATACTTTTAAAGAATAAATCTCGCCGCCCTTCTTTGTACGCGCTCGATATTTTTAATTAATCCTTTTTGATGAGGGTCCCATATGATGCTTGCGTATTCCAGTGTAGGCCGGTTACTATTGTTATTACGCTAATAACTTTACGGGGGCTGGAGCGAGTTTTAATTTGCGACAGAAGAACCATAACTTTTTTTCAGCAGTAGAACAGATATTAGTGATATGTTGGGTCCAGTTCAGGTCTTCAGATATTGTTACTCCTAAGTATTTACATTTGTAAACGGTAGCTAACGCAGTGGAAACATTAGTTGATACTCGAAATTTTTGACGTGCTTTACCTTGTTTGTAACTCGCAAAACAACCGTTTTTTCTTTATTTATTTGCATTTTCCATGTTTCGCACCATTTTTCAATAGACGACAACGCGTCGCTGAGCATTTTTGATCACTATGGTTGCATATTTCTCGATAAAGTAAACAATCATCGGCGAATAGTCGAACGGTAATATTTTGATTAATGTCAGAACAAATATCGTTGATGTAACGAGAAATAATACTGGTCCGAGGACGGGACCCTTGAGGGACTCCAGAAGTTACCAGTAAACGATCGGACTTGTAGCCGTCTTATGTCCACATACTGCGTCCTACATGTTAGATATGACCTGACCCATTCCACTACATTGTTGTTTATACCAATCTTCTTCATTTCTTAATTAATTCGTTATGAGGAACCCTATCGAAGGCCTTTGCGAAATCAAGGCATATTGCGTCAACCTGTTTTTCATTATCTATGCTTTGGAAAAGTCTTGGATGGTCTCAAGAAGCTGCGTTACGGTTGAAAGCTTTTGTCGGAAGCCGTGTTGGTTAAGATGTAGTAATTTTGTATTTTCTAGATACTGATATATAGCTTTGGATATAACATGTTCGAGGAGTTTGCAGCAGACGCAGGTTAGGGAGACTGGCCGGTAATTTTCGATATTCTGCTTGTCTCCGGTTTTCTGTACCGGGAACCACTTTTGCTACAAGCCAGTCGTCCGGGACCCGTTTTTGGTGCAAGGAGGCATTAAAAATTATTCCAAGTATCGGGCAACCCATTCAGCGTATCTACGCAAGAAAGCATTTGGAATTCCATCCGGACCAACAGATTTATGTTCTTTAATGTTTAGCAGGAGCTATAGTATTCCTTCATAGCTAATTCGTACTTCTGGCATGTCAGACATATGGGAGAATGATGTGGCTGTAGTTGAAGCACTACATTCGGATCATTTGAAAAGACAGACTGGAAGAAACTTATTATGGTGAGGACGCAATTTTTCGAACAGTCGGTTATGATTTCGTCGTCAACAACAATGCTGGTATTGGCTTTGAGGGGTTTGTGACAAGTGACGCCAAAACCTTTGCGGGGAAGACACCATGAAGTTGGTAAGTGTTTCCTCGTAATATTTCTGTTTTTCTTGCCTAAGCTTTGTACGCAACTGTGAAGATAAGTTTGATACCTTTCACGATTTTTGACTTTCCTTTGCCTTCCTATTTTCCGCTTCAGGACGAATAATCTCTTGCGTTATCTACGGATTACGTCTAGTTTTTTCCTTTTTTCTTAATGGTACGAATGAATTTACACAGTGCAAAGATAAATGGTTTTGAATCTTATCCACAAAGAATTGACGTCATCATCAGGGTTCAGACTGTCTAGTTGAAACGACAAGTAGTCAATGATGCTCGTGTCGTCAGCTTTAGCAAAATTGGGGACATGCGCAATGCATCTTACCATTAGATGCAGGAACGGTCGGCTTTAATTGTACAAACACAAGTTGATGGTCCGATATGCCATCTTCTACTGCTACCTGATAATATTCAAACCGTCCATCAAGAAATACTAGGTTCAATATAGACTGCGCTGTTTCCCATTTTTTGGAGTGCTTTCCTGTACCAACTGTGTTAAATCGTTTAGCGAAAGCAATGTCAAGCAGCACTTCGCAGTCAGCTCGTTCTCTCGTGACTCTATGGTGAGTGAGTTCCAATCCATCCCAGGCAAGTTAAAATCACCGGCAATTATTAACCACTGGTTTCGCGTCTCTCGTTGTTCTACATAGTGTTGAATCGCCTCTAAATATTCTATCGATGCATTAGGGGATCTGTAAATTGCTCCTATTACGACTAATTGGTTCCGAATTTTACTTGGCACCAGCGCTCTCGTGATTAGGGATACCATTCATGTTTACGAATTCAATATTTTCCTTTATTATGATTGCGACTCCTCCTCCTCGAGTTTCTTATCATTACGTATTATCTTAAACCTGGAGGCAATAACTCGCAATCTTATATTTCTGGTCGCAGCCACGTTTCGGTACAAAACCACGTGAGGGTCGTTTACTGCTAGCACATGTTCTATACTCACCGGCTTATTCACGAAACTTCGAGCATTAAGGTTTATAAGTCGAAAATCTGTTTCCTGGATGACGGTATTTCACAGGCCACTATCTCTTGGTGTAGCCTTTGGCGGCGCATCTTTGGTTTTCGGCGGTTGCCGTATCCTGCGCGGCTATTTTTAAATAGTCCTCACACGTAGACGTTGTTATCTAACAGCAAGCCTGTCTCGGTTCAAGCGCACGCGGGAGCCTTCATCTTTTAAGTGCGAATAAGCGACCCCAAACCATCCACCGCCGGCGGCGGCGGCGGCGGCGGCGGCGTCCGCAGTGCTCCTCTATATTTAAAAAAAGAAACAGCATCCGGCGCCAGGTTTCGATCCGAGGACTTTGCGGGCCGCAGCGCGACGCTCTACCGACCAAGCCACGGACGCGACGCTGATATTAGTGTTAGTGACGCGCCTTATATCTTTAACGCATTCAAACTACGTCGTCAGCGGCGTGCGTTGGCGACTCAGCGGCGTTTATAGCGGCTTGATAACTGCGTGGTGTACACGTGATACTACAAATCCGATGGAAGAGATGGAAGAGAAGGCGGCGAGGCGGTGGGCTGCGGGGGCCGAGCGCAAGCGCCGCAAGCGGGCCGACAACCGTGCATTCGCACTTTCACATTCTCCCCCTCGGGGAAATGCGGGGGAATTTTTTTCTTTCAACGCAGACTTCCAGAGCAGCTTGCGCTTATTCAGTGTCTCTTTTGAATAGTCGTCGTCAACCGAAATACCACTTCCTTTAGTTTTCCGCAGCTATTGAAAACCTTTTCTTTTTCCTTATAATCATAAAGCTTCAGTATTACTGGCCGAGGCCTGGAGGGTTCTTCTGCAGATTTGGTGTGATGTGTGGCTTTCTGACTCTGTTGCATCCGCTCTATCGTTTTTAAATTAACACCGAGCTTTTTCTTCAATACTTCTACAACTACCTTTTTTTCAAGTTCTTCTGAAGTTTCATTTTCAGTCTCCGGTATACCAAACACCATGAAATTGTTTCGCCGCATTCTGTCCTCTAAAGCAACAAGTTTTTCCTATTGCTTTTCCAAAGCCGAATTCAACCTTCCGGCTGTGTCTTTTAGTTCAGCAAGACTTGCCGTTTGGTCCCTACAAAGCTATACAATGTCTTCCAGGGCCTTAAGTCTGTCGCTAAGGCCGCTTAGGTTGGCCTGAATTGCCTTTTGGCAATCACACAACCCTTGTACAAGTACTTTTATATCGGGTCCAGGGTTCGTCTCAACGTCACCCGACAACAGCAAACACAGTGATGCAAAAGCAGAAAACACTACCCGTGGGCACGGCAGCACTACGAGGAAGCGATTGTCGCTCTTGTAAGATGAGTATGAACTAACCTGTTTCAAACAGAAGGAAGTTGTTTGAGCACATCGCCCATGCGTTGCCGCCGTGCCCACTGGATGTTGCCGGCGAGTGTGCTTGCTTATACGGTCTTGCCACGGCATTGTTCCACCTTGGTTCCTGGTGTCGAGGTTGTCGATGATAAACGGGTGAAGTTCCAATTCGGGCAGAATCAACCGCAGCAGCCGGGTCGCCTAGGCGCATGCTCCATGCGTTCCCATGGAAGGAAGCGCAGATGAGAATCACCTGTTGAAAACAGAAGGAAGTTGTTTGAGCACATCGCCCATGCGTTGCCGCCGTGCCCACAGGCACAAATATATCAACCGGGTCATATACAACACACTTATAGCTTAGTACTATACAATACACTTATAGTTACAGAACTATCAGTGTGTATGAGAGTAAATCATAACTGTAGCTTAACAATTCCAGGGAGGATAGAAGCCGCCGCGAACTACCGGCTCCGCAACTGGCATAGCAGGCATTAACCCACCAGATCATCATCATCCTCAGCCTAACTACGCCCACTGCAGAGAAGAGGCCTCTCCCATTATTCTTGAATTATCCCAGTCCGGGCTAAGTGTGACCAATTTATCCCTGCAAACTTCTTGATCTCATCTGCCCACATAATTTTCTGTCACCCCCTGCCACACTTGCCTTCTCTAGGGATCCACTCTGCTACCCTTAATGACCAACGGTTATCTAGCCTTCGAATTACATGCCCTGTCCACGTCTATTTCTTCTTCTTAATTCCTACTAATGTGCCCTTAGCATGGGTTTGTTCCCGGACCCACTTAACTCTCTTCTTGTCCCTTAAGTTACACCTATCATCTTCCGTTCCATTGCTCGCTGAGTCTTCCTCAATTTAAGTTGAACCCTCTAGGTGAGCGTCCAAGTTTCTGCCCCGTAGGTGAGTACCGGTAAGATGCAGCCGTCATATACTTTGTTCTTCAGGGACAATGGTAGGCTGCCATTCATTATTTGAGAATGTCTGCCGTATGCACTCCACCCCATTCCGATCCTTCTAATTGTCTCTGCCTCATGGTTGGGATCCGGGGTCACAACTTGGCCTAAATTCGCTTACCACTTCCACTACCTCGACCCCTATTCCAAACTGCTGTGCTGTCCCGAGGTTATTGATCATCACTTCGGTTTTCTGCATATTAGTTTTCAGGCCCACGGTTCTACTCTGCTTGTCCAGTGCGGTAAGCATTCTTTGCAATTCGTCCCTGAGTTACTTAGCAAGGCAACGTCATCAGCAAATCTGAGGTTACTGAGGTATTCTTCATTAACCCTTACGCCCACCTGTTTCCAATCCAGTGTTCTGAATACTTCTTGTAAACATGCTGTGTATACATTAGAGAGATTGTGTCTCCTTGTCTGACGTCCTTTCGTATAAGTATTTTACCTGTCTCCTAATGGAGTACGATGGTAGCTGTAGACCCATTGTAGATATCCTCTAGTATTCTTACGCAATGCTTGTCTACATTCTGGTTTCCGTAATGCCTGAATGACTGCTGAGGTTTCGACCGAGTCATGCTTTCTCATAATCTATTAAAGCTATATATAGGGGTTCAGTATACTCCGCGCACTTCTCTATCACCTGATTGACTGTCTGAATATGGTCCATTGTTGAATAGCCTTTACGAAACCATGCTTGTTCATTAAATTGACTGAATTATAAAGGGGCAGAAATTCTGTTAGCGATTACCTTGGTGAGTACCTTGTTGACGACTGACAGTAAGCTGATCGGCCTGTAAATTTTCAACTCCTTCATGTCACCTTTCTTATGGATTAGGGTTCGCGTTCTTCCAAGATTCCGGTACACTCACGGTCATTAGCATTGCGTATACAGGTTTGCCAGTTTTACAAGTACAATTTGACCGCCATACTTCAAGAGGTCTGCTGTTATCTGATTTTCACCAGGTGATTCGTCCCCTTGCATTTCTTTCAAAGCCTTCCTTACTTCTTCTGTCGTTACTGGTTGCATTATCCACCAGATAATGCAGGCTATTTTTTAACCATCGAAGTACAGAGCTGGAAGTTGCTTGCTTTTTATTCGCCTGGCAGCGTAAAGTGAAAGACCTTTCTTGCGCGACTCTACAGCTTATTCATCGAACTTTCACCCAGGACCGCAAAATCGTCCACAAAACAAAACACCTTGGATTGTAACGATTGTTTTCGTTATAAACTGCAGTAGAAACGCAAATTTGAGCTAATTGGATCTGATTCATGTTTCAAGCGCGGACAGACGAAAACAAGAAGAGGACAACACGAGCGCTTTCTATCAACTGTTTATTCAATACAAAAACACACACACATTTATACTCGATAGTTCATTCACAACACGTGCGCAACAAGCATGCAGATAACTTTTTTGCTATCATGCATTACCATCCCCCATGACCCTCGATTGCTGCATCCAAAAATTTGACCTCTTTTTGCTGTAGTCTTATTGATGGCTTGGCGACACACGCGTCTCCTGCTTTTTGTGCCTTGTAAGCTTCAACGATGAGGCGACACATCTCATCTTTGTGCGCATAATCTGCTGTCGCACTCCTACAAGCTGGCTGGCACCCTTTGCAGGCTTTGCAATGTAGTGCAAGGTTCGAATTTCGGCATTCCTTTCGTGGAATTCTCATGTTCGCGCAGTCCTCACAATTAAGCAGCGACCGGTTTGACCGATGTAGTGCTTTACGCAGTCCAACGGAATGTTGTACACAATACAACAAACACCAAGAAAGGTGTTGTGTACAACATTCCGTTGGACTGCGGAAAGCACTACATCGGTCAAACCGGTCGCTGCTTAATTGTGAGACTGCGTGAGCATGAGAATTCCACGAAAGGAACGCCGAACTCGAATCTTGCACTACATTGCAAAGCCTGCAAAAAGTAGCAGCCAGCTTGTAGGAGTGCGACAGGAGATTATGCGCACAAAGATGAGATGTGTCGCCTCATCGTTGAAGCTTACAAGGCACAAAAAGCAGGAGACGCGTGTGTCGCCAAGCCATCAATGAGACTACAGCAAAAAGAAGGCAAAGTTTCGGATGCAGCAATCGAGGGTCATGGGGGATGGTAATGCATGATAACAAAAAAGTTATCTGCATGCTTGTTGCGCACGTGTTGTGAATGAACTATCGAGTATAAATGTGTGTGTGTTTTTGTGTTGAATAAAAAGTTGATAGAAAGCGCTCGTGTTGTGCTCTTCTTGTGTTTCGTCTGTCCGCGCTTCAAACGTGAATGAGTGTTTTCGTTATGTTGACAATTTTTTGGCCCTGGGCCGCAGGGTTGAAATTGAGTCCTTCAAATATGCTGTTTTTGATGCTTCTAAAGCAAATTGTGCAGGTTTGAAGTTCACTGGGGAGGTTCCCCTTGCCTGCACTTTGAAATTTCTTTACCTCGAGCTGCGTTTTTCGGCTCATAGTGTATGCTGGATGTACGGGCCCCGTTCTAGCAAGCCGATCCTAAACTTCTCTTCATTTAATTCAAAGCTATTGAATGGGATAGCCCTCACGTGTCTCAAACCCGCTGTGAACGAGTCTTATCATCATTCGGCGCATCAAAGCTTTAATGCGCGCATACTTCAGGTGGATAACGATGACTGCCCTGTATCTGTGATCTATGCCATCTGTCAGCGTCTTGTAAAACAATTGGAAGGGTTTGTTCACCGCATACAGAATGCAGACCAGATTTTCAAAGCGGCGGTTTTACCGTATGTATACGAGCTGTCGGATTGCCTTAAGAACACGGCTAACAGATTCGTGGTTAAGGTGGAGTTTTCTGCTAGGAATAGGCTGGATAGATTATGCAGTATGGTAAGCAACAGGATTGATTCTAGAGACAGTGTTTCCTAACGTGGTTGTTTGATTAATCGACTCCAGTTTGTTCAGTGTAAGACCAACGTTATGCATTGCATTTCTGTGTCCTGTGGCCGGATGTACGCCGTCCAGACCGCCGCTGTCTCGATGTACGCTTATAGAGGTACTGACACAAATTTTAGGCGTTAATATTATTGCACGGTTCACTTCCTTTACTCAACAGAATACACTGGCTGAAATATGAGAGGCCTGCGACGCGAAGAACATACTTTAATTGGATCTCATTTATCGTGCCGACAGAACAGCACGCCGAGCGGCGCTCAGCAAATGGACATCAGCGTGACATCATCCCGAAGTAGCCAAAAGAAGTGATGCGACAAGCGCTCGTCAAAAACTCGTGACGTCGCGAGGCCATCCCACCGCCTACCTTCAAATCTGCCCCTTGGAGTAACATGATCGGAACCAACTGTTCTGCACTCTTCTCCGTTGTGCAGAAGAGAACGTATACAGCAAACACTCTGGTGGCGTGCGTAGAAACGTATTTGAATGCGCTTGCGAAGGGACGTCGCACTTGGGCAGAAACACAGATCGGAAATGTTATTTAAACAGGTGGCTTTCGCTTCCTTTTCCACGACAATCGTACTGCAAAAATTAGTTCACTGAGAGCAATATGATCGCAGCTAAATTCATTTAAACAACGCCAGGACACCTTAGGCTTACATTTATTCTCATCATTCAGCCTATTAAAACGTTTCCATTTCGCATTTTTTACCCTTGATTTATACTGCAACGATAACGCTCGTATTTATTCTACGCGGTCAGTGCTTGCCCTAATGTGGCCCTGTTTGCGTTATTGAAGCTACCCGCCTCTTTTTTCCGAATAATCTCAAAATACCAGACGTCCTCCACGGCTACTTGTGTATATTAACCGTGTTTGTTTCGCAGGTACCTGTTTATTCACAAGGGCCAACAACTTATCCGCAAATTTCAGCCATAAATCGTTCGCACCGTTATTTTCGGCGATGCACTCAAATCAGGCAAATGGCCTGCCTGTTGTTGAATGGTCAAACTTACAAAATAAAAAAAAACCTTTCTTGTTGCAAAACGATTGGGCGTTGTACTTTGTTTTTAATTTCTACAAATACAGGGTTTTACATCGACAGATGGGCGCATGTAATAATTTTTCCTGGGCAGGCCGCTGGTACGTTCGCGTAAATTTCCCACCAAGGCTGCATTTTGTGGTCTTTTTGTTTTACATTTGGGATCAACGACTGTACGTACCTGATTATTGAAAAAACAAAATAAAAACCATTTTCGCTTCTGGGAAGATGACGGCCAGTTAGACTTTATTGCTGAACTTAGAACGGCGGCGCCACCTACCGTATGCGGAACGAAGCGCGCCATGACGGTTAACGGTAGGGATGAGCCAAATGAGGCGGGAGACGATCAGAAAACCTTTTTCGTTAACAGTTTATTATGACCGTAAATAGTTACACAATAGTTCATGCGAATCATAATTTAAAATATTGCCCCGGTATGCCAATACCGATAAATGTTTTTTTTTTCATCTGTTACGCAGCGACGTTACAGGTCATTACCGTTTAGGCCGGGCCCGCTTCGAACCAGCGCACCCATCCCTCAGTAAGCGGCAGTCGGTGGTCTGGCGACTCCTACAGACCCACTCGTATCCAAACCCACTTGTGTATAGCTATTGCTACCCAGGGCGCTACTCCCCTGAGTGTCATAGATGTCAGCAACGAGCGGACCTGGCACACATGTTATGGCAATGTCCGCAGGCAATCACAAATGGCCGCACAATCATTAACAGTGAGCAGTGGGAGGCCGTGCTGCTCAGCTCCAGCCCGGAAGATCAACTCTGGGCCGTCCAGCTGGCTGAGGACGCTGCCAGAGCCCAAGGGCTCACGGCCGACGACTAAGCAAGACAGCTGGCAAACTGAATAAAGTTTACTCTTTCTCTCTCTCTCTCTCATCTGTTTTCGTATCGTCTGTCGTCTGCTGTGGCAGGTTATCCAGCTTTCCGAAATCATACTCGCGGCTCCTTCTGCATAGTTTATTCCCATTCTACTCTTATCGTGTACGTCCGTGTCTATGCTTGTGACGTGCCGTTATGAGATCCTACATTGCAGATGGAAAGGCAATCTGTTCGTCTGCAGTGAATGATCTCATAACGGCATGTCACAAGCACAGACACCGGCGCACATAATAATAAAAGTAAAACGAGGACGAAGTAACAAATGTGAACAAAGAATAGGTAATCTGGCACAGCAGGCGACAGACGATCCGAAAGCAGATGAAAAAATGATCAAACGTTTATTGGCATTGGCAACGATAAACCGGGGAATAACTTTTTATGATTCGTACGAACTCTTGTGTAACTATATTCGTGACCATTATAAACTAACGGGGAAAGAATTTTTCTGATCGTCTGCCCCTACATTTGCTCTACTTCCTACTGTGAACCGCCATGGTGGGTTCGTTCTGCCTACTGTAGGTGGCGCCACCGTTCCAAGTTCAGCAAGAATGCGCAAATTGGACTCCATTATCCCATAGGCGAAAATAACCTATATCTATTTCCTATAAATGAGGTCAGTACCGTCGTTGTTCCCAATGTCAAACAAAATAGACCACACAGCGCGACTTTCGTGTATAGTTTGAGCGCGAACAGAACAGCGGTTTGCCCAGGGAAATTTTTCAAGACCCCCATGTGTCGGTCCTGTATACAGTCATGCTGCCACTGATGCGTAAGAAGATTTGTATCATTTACCCAATCAGACGAGTTTGAGGACACGTGTTATTCCTGGTTGGGTGAGTAACATATCGAGCAAGAAGAAAGTTCTTCATTACGTGTTAAATTTCTGCGTTTAAGGCGCCTCTCACACACAATCCATCCCGCGATTTTAGGTCTGGGGGATAAAGCAAAATTCATAGTTAAGCTTGAAACAACCGAGATAAATTTGTTCAGCGATAGAAGTGTATTGTAGTCCGATTTTAGTAATGGTGGAAATGCCGCTACTGCGAAAGAAGGAATGACCTGTCTGCTAACCATGAACCTAAAAAGCTAAACATGACATGGGGCATAGAGCAGCAGATTTTAAATAGCTTTAAACAAAATTTGACCCAGCTTCACTGACAACGTCGTGTATGGTGATGTTAACAGCGATGCTGCCTTGCTTTCCCTAATCGCAAGGCTAAGCTTCTCAAAGCCAGCAGATCCATTTTCGTTCGCGCCTATTATTGTTTGGCGTGTTTCACTGCTCGCGCCATCTACTAGAAGCTATTGTTACTTTCAAACTTTGAGCGCTGCCACGAGGCTTCTGTGAGCGCTTTTTGTTTCTTTTACGGCGTATTTTCTATTTGTTATTGCAGAAATGAAGCAGGCATGTATTTTTAATTAAAGGGTAATGCAAATGTCACTCATGCATCGATGTCCGGCCTCAAATGTTCTTCATGCTTCCTTATTTCTGAACAATGTTGACGAGTATAAACATACCGGATTTATAATTTTATAAAAGCTTTGCCTACATAAGGGCCTCTTTCAAGAATTCTTTCATCTTCCTGATGTGTGCTTCGCGCTTGCTCTCCTCCTAGCTAGGCTATGCCCTCTCCACGTCGCTGCGACCGCGTTACCACATTTCGTCCCATGAAAGCCTCGAATATGAAGAGCATCGCTGTTGAAATACACCACCCTGGCTCAGCTCATTTCTGCGGTACGCTAAGAATACGCTAACAAACACTTATATCAATGTGCAGCAGCGATTCTGTGACAGCGACGCCAGCCTTTCCTGATTCGATTAGTACTGCAAATACATTATTTGTGTTTTATTTTTGCATGACTACAATTCATGAAAATGGTAGTGACACTCGTGAAAATGGACTTTCAGTTTTAATAAACTTTATTGATGTTCTATAGAGTTAACAAAAGTCAATTAAAACTCCTACTTTATGGACTGAAATCATGAGGAAGTCAATATACCTTTTAATTCGCAAACTCAACCACCATTCTAAAGCTTTCAATACATTCAGCTTTAGTACACTTCATAATGCTTGTCTATACAGGGAACCAGCACTTCCATCTTATAATCTGCGGCCTATAGAAATTCAATAAACTTTTAAAAATGCAACAAGCATTTTGTGGTTTCGTCTTCTTCTTCGTCCTGTGTTAAAGTTCGCTAGTAGTATGAGTTCATTAGTTAGTAACCAACTCGCCCAACTCTCCGCTTTAATTGTCTTCCTTTTATTGCCTCCGACATATTCACTTTTAACACCCTGTAGGGTCTTTCTATAGGGTCAATCGAACTTCTAATTGGTAGACAGTGATCATTAGACAGGCAATAAACATTTTATTACGAACACGTAGCATCTTATTGCCTTCATTATGTTGAGTTTCAGTAGTCTTTGCATTGCGTTTCTATAGCTGACCCATGGTGGTCTGGTAGATTATCGGTGCATATATGTGGGGTGCTATTGCGCCGTGTGCGCCGGCGCATTAACCGTGATCGCGGTCACTTCGTCGTGGGAGCACTTGGGAGCGGTGACACGTGGAGTGACGGACATCAGCGGGGGATGTTGCGAGCCTCCAAAAAACTCCGCTATTAAAACTCGCCAGAAAACTTGACTCCCAGGCAACAGGATGTTACGACTATACTCAATAAGAATTTTATAGAAAGCTGATTGAGATAAATTTAATAACAAATCATCAGAAATTCTAATCAAGTTGGACTCACACGTAACTGACTGTTATGACTCGGCACAATAAGAATTTTGCCGAAATCTAATTGATAGAAATTTAACAGAAACCTCCCAGAAACTGTATTCAAACCCGACTCACACGAAACAGAATGTCATGGCTACAGGCAATAAGAATGTTATAGAAAGCTAATTGAGATAGATTTAATAAAACCCGCCAGAAACTATATTCAAACTTGACGCACACGCAACAGGCTGTTACGACTATACTCATTGAGAATTGCATAGAAAGCTTATTGAGCTTTTTTATAAAAAGCCCACTTAGAACTCATTAAATCCAACGAGGCAGAAGCGTTGCTCGACTTTATCCGCCTCGTGCCGAGCGCTGCTTTGAAGACAGTGGTCCTTGAATTCTCGATGTGGGTAGAGACGGCGTCCCCACCACCGACGGCAACAGCACCACCGAAGCTTGCTTAGGGCCACGCTGCCTTCAAAAACACGGGCCCCGAAAGTGGTAACAAAAGTTTCAAAAACCTTTTAAACTAGAGGGAAATCAGCTGCATGTTCGTCGGTGTGCTGGCTCAAAATCATGGTCTACTAGTCGGCCGAAACCTCAAAAAGCGGGAGAGGCAGTCATCTTAACGTGGACATGAACTATAGCGGGTAGAATAATGCAATCTGGAGCAATTGGTTGAGTTGTGAGAAAATGTATTAGCAAAAAAGCCATTAAAATCCGGGTTTACATCGAGGCAAGAAATTAAGGCAAACAATACAAAGGCGGAAGGTTAAGCGCAGCAATTAGGAACCTTGGTACTGGCAAATATTCAGAGATGACACTCAGATACGAGACTCAGACGAGATTTGAAAGTCTCAGAGACGAGGCTGGTAACTTAGCTAATATGGATAATAACTTATGAAATGTAGCGGGAAGCTTCTACGTGGATTTATACTCTAGTCACGTTAGGTGTAGAAACAGTGCTCAACTAATTCGTTTAGCTAGAGAAATTACAGCAGTAACTAAAGACGATAACGGAGTTGCCTGAAATACTTTGGCGTGGTGTATGCCCAAGCCTTTAATGTAGTTTTTTTTTGCGATGAACGCAATCTTTCAAAATGGGACGTGTTCTAGGTCATGTCAAAGGGCAAACTCACCCCAAATCACGATATCGGCTATGCAGTTTAGTTATTTTGGAAAAGGCTATGTTCGCGCCGTACTGTATCTTGGCTCTGTACCCTTTTCTGGGACTGAGGCTTATGAAGGGCACCCTCTTTATATGGAAGAAAGGTGCCTTCGATTATTCCTTGGGTTGCGTAGGTGTGTTGCTGACCTAGAGGTCAACTGTCACTTTTATCAAGGAGATCACAAAGGGTGCAAGTGTAAACGTACCTCGGATTTATATGATATGCCATTTTAGAAGAATATCTTCGATAAACATATGTGTTTTTGAGACTCCTATGTCATTGATTCGGCCGCCGTGAGCTCCTCATTGGCAATTAAATCCTTCAAATGCAATTCGATTGGCATGTTGACTTCTGTATACCATTATATAGAACCGTTATAGAACTTACTTTGGCGGAAGCGTCCCCGTACCGAGCTCCGCTGCCTCCGTCATGTAGTGGTAGCGTGGTGGACTAGCGGCGAGCAGATAAGCTGCCTTGGTGTTGACTACAAAAAGCCGAGAGAAAAACTTAACTGGTTTTACTGCAAGGCGAGAGATGAACAGCGAAGATACAGCAACAGCATGGAGCCGATGGACGGAGCGGCGCTCAACGTAGACTGATACGAACCAACCAGAGTCCAAAGTATGGTCAACTGAAATTTAAATGGAATCCGTCGTGGTGCTTTTCCGGCCTGTGTGAAGTTTCCTCGTGTTTCTCATCAAACTTGTAATTAAGAAGGGCTGGATTCACAAAGAAATACGCGTGTTTGATATTTAACCATCAAGAGCCCCTCCTGAATTTTTTTAATGCCACTTCTTCAATGAGTGGAGAAAACTTATCTGACCATCCCCAATTGAACGGGTGAACCTCAAGTGAAAAACCCGATGACCTCGTAGCGCTTCTTAGGGTTGTGAATGCGAACGCTTTGGTGTTCAGTTAAAGTATTTGTGGCTGCTGCACCACTGTGTCAGGTCAGCGGGGTACATTTCGATATGCCCCCGAACAGCGCACTTCACAGCCTCAGCTGACATTCTAGGGTGCCTCGATGCCAGCGCCGCCGTACGCACAGCCTCTGCGTAGCTCTGCGTTGTATAGCAGCGCGGCCCTTAACCTGTTTTATGTTACTGTGACGGTCGTACTATAAAAAATGGAACGCCCTCGTTCTTTGAAACGCTTCTCAAGGAGCCCTTTTAACCGCGAAGCGGTGTAGAAAATCGTTATTTTGCGTGTCCGCAGTTAAAATACCAAGAAAATGCCGAGCGCACGTACGCGTGTGCCTCGCGGTGACCTACCAGCGTCCCCGGCGCACGCTTGTCAAGCCAAGCATACCCACATAGACAGATTGGCCAAGATTGCGGCGGCCGCCTGTCGGTTAAACAAAACCAAGAAAATACCGAGCGCTTGTGTGTGCGTGCCACACGGCGACCGCTCAGCGCCCCCGGCGCACGTTTTTCAAGTCAAGCATACTCACTTTGTGAGATTGACCAAGACTGGCCAAGAAAAAAAAAAAAAAAACCTCCAGCGTTCGCCGTAATCTTGGCAACACTTGCTCGGAACGATAAAGACACGTCATAGCGTACGCCCCTCCAAGGTGATGTCCGATGATTACCACTCCCCAAAAAATGAAGGAAGCTCACACTTATAGCAACAACGATGGAGTAAAGGTCGTTGCGGCAGCGAAGGAGTAGCAAATGGGCTGCAATCATGGACTTAAACTGTCGTGATGGTCATGAACGTTGCCTACAGCTTCGCTACTTAAAGCTTCGCTACCTTCGCTACCTTCGCTACCTGTTATAGTGCGAGCTTATTTCGATTTTTTCTGTCCCACACGCCAACGCTGATGCCGGACGCCGGCTTTTTCGTGCAAAGGGCCATTTAATGCTTCCAAGGTAAAACCTCGGTACTTTCATTTCAGTATAGAAGCCTCGGCCACGCAAGAAAAGGAATTACTCACGATTTCCAGATTTCATTTGTGCCAGTGGAAGACTCTTCTGTTGACACGGTCTTTTTTATTATGCCCTCGGTCACTGGATTTTAGCTAGCTGTTTTTCTGCATGTCATTCTTTTTGCCGATATTAATGCGCTTTTAACTAAATAGCCCTTTCACAAGCCCTGACAACGCCCTCCGTGGGTATCCGTTATTATTGTAAAAGAAAAGAAGAAGAAGAAGAAGAAGAAGAAGAAGATGATGAGTACCGGGGAGACTCCGAGTCATTGCTCGCAACGTAAGTCTAAGAAGAAAAAGCAGAAGGCACGGAATTTCGCCAGGAAGGCTAGCAAACTGTCGAGGTTCTGTAGCCACAAGTGGACACTGATCGTTTTAGTTTATGTGATTGCGTTCTACGCTTCCTACCACGTACATAAACGAATCCTGCCGCATGTCCTCGACACAATGGTAAGACTTCAAAACTCGGATCCCCTCCTTGACCTCCCGGGCTGCACCATGCCTCTCTACCCGTCGTTTCACTGGACCATACGTCACGCCAACACTGCCGACACGAGCTTACGCTGGCGCTGCCCCGGACGCCGACCCACCGTCGTCTATCGCAACGGGAATGTGCTTGGGCTCAACAAGACGCGGCTGGCAGAGTACTATGGTGACAGCTCGGCTCAGCGTTTGAACTGCTCTTACCGAGAAGTGAAAAGGAACGCGACCAGTCGCGTTCCAGACCTGAGCCACGCTTTTGGGAGTCCCCGACCGTTTGTCTCCGGTCAGCCTTTGGCAGAGGAGTACGTCGCAGTCACGTGCGAAGCAGGAATAGAGACGCTTTTCACAGACTACTTCCTGTTTGCGCGGAAAAAGGCCAAAAAGACGAGTAAGGCGACTAGCCGTGGGTTTCGAGAGAAAGGTCAGATGAACGTGGTTTTGTTGGGAATCGACATGACCTCTCGAATCAACTTTGGCCGCCATATGAAGCTTACGAGACAATTTCTGATGCAAGAGCTCAACGCCTTCGAGTTCCTTGGTTACAACAAGGTAAGAGACTATAAACGAAATGGCGCATTCACTTCAATTTATGCAGCCATGTGGAGTGGATATGCTCGCAGTATGGGCCACTTTCGGTAAAAGCTTTGCAGCAGGGCTTCATAGCACTACTCGTCTTTTCGTCGTGCCAGAAATCAGAAGGAAAGCTGAAGGTATCACTGCCTGGGATGTCGTCGCTAGCAGCAGATACATTTTCTCACCCGGTTTCTTGCTTTTGCTTCATGGGTAAAACGGCTATAAAGTGCTGTTACTGCTGAAACGCAGGCGATTGCGGTCAAGATAAACAATTTCTACCGTGATGTCCCATGGGTACACAAAGGATTTCCAAGATTTGTGTTACTCAAAAAGGTTGAACAATGTTTTGAGGAAGTTCCTAAGTTGTCTGAAGTGCGTGGAGCAGAAATGTGTGACTCCGTTTTCTTGGGCGACCTAATCCAAGACCTGAGCTCACGTACAAACTACGCTAGAATGGCGCCCCGAATTTTGATAACAGTCCGCTGTCTAAGGCTTGCACAGCCTGGAACCAGGAAGGTTTGAACTCATTTGTTAACTTTTGTTCTTTAGCTGGCTTTTTACATGTACTTGACATTGTCTTGCACAACTTTATACATCCCGTCCCGCTCTGAATGGGACGTATCAAAGTCGATGGAAATAATGCAAGCGGCAGCTGTAGCAGAGGCATAAAATGTTGCATTGTACACTTCAAATAGGAGGGAAGTACAAGTCAGAGTGGTTGAAGCTGACTGCTAAGAAGTAATTCGCGGCTCGTCATGTGACCACGATAGAGACATGTAGGGACGAGCGCCTATGGCGCTTCCTATTAGGATCAATTGCTGTCGGATATTGTTTTGGGAGTAAGCTGGACGTATCCTTCAACAGGCAGAGAATTAAAATTGTGCGTATTCTGTGGAGTTGCGTTTAAAGAAACCACTACGGGTGACGCAAAGCAAAACGTCGCGCGCAGTTGCAGCCATTTGAATAACGTGCGTAACAAAGGGAAGAGACAGCCACGTGTTCTTCTTTTGTGCTGTTTTAAAAGACGTAGGCGTATGGCTGCGTCAAAAATTAACACCCTAGCGGCGCGTTGAGTTGTTGTTAGCATCATCACCCATCCTGCGTACTTTTATTGCTTGAGCAATATATGGGCAGTAATTTCTGCGTCGATCCGCGTCGTTATAAAATAGTGCGAGCGACAGCAACAGAACAAATCCCGGGCCATCTCCACTAACGGAAAAACTGCGGAGGGGCGAAGCATGCAGTGTTTAAGTGTATTCTTGGCGCCTTGGCGTTTTTGCCCACGGAGATGGAACCATTGGGGGTAGAGGTATACAACTTTGCTGTAAATGTTTTGTGTCTTTTAAGCACGAAGCGTTCTAGCGCGAGGCGTAAACGAGTGTCCCCGTGTTTTTTTAGTACGCGTTACGAAGCGTCCCAACGCGAGGCGCAAACGAGTCCCCCGGCGTTTTATTACTGTGACTACATGAGACGACGATTACGACCGCGACAGGAGACGCCACACCCCTATAAAACAGGGTGGAGAAAGAGTGCGGAGTTTGCTTCCTTCGATTGTGCAGATGGTTACGTTGCGAAGACGTCAGTAGGCGAACGGCTCGTGTTTCCTGTTCCTGCCCTTCCTCACTCGTAAGCCTTCTCCCGAGAAACGAGTTTCACAGTGACACAGCGGAACGGCCGCCGGCGCACGCCACGCCGTGGATTAGGGGACGAACTATAGGCCGTTTTGCTGTTCTCGATGGAAAGCGTGCGACGCAACAGGCATTGTTATACGGGCGGCATTGCTCGGGGTAACGCGGGTAGGGAAACTCGATAAGAAGGGCGTTCGCCTTTCAAGGAGTCCTCCGATCACCGCGACCCGCCCCCGCTTCCCACTCTCTGAACGTCTATATTTCTCCGGCGGTCCTAAAGGGAATCGGCTGGATTGTGGCGATGGCATCGGCGAAATGCGGTGGCCAGCACTAGCAGTCGCTGCTCCTGCTGCAGTGTACTATGGTTAGGAGAAGACAGGGCAATAATTTGAGCCCATTTGACGTAGGAAGCACTGTGTTGTCACGAGCTTCTGTTAAGAAATCTCGCAATAGCAGCCTACCCGGAGGGCTGAACTCCAAACCCGGAAGGCATCTGAGCTCGGCAATATACGTTGTTGCCCCGGCTACCTCCGGTTTTCCGCGCTTCGTAAAGCGCACTGGCCTTCCTCCGAGAAACCTTCTGCCGTATAGAAATGTCACTTCACAGGTGGCAGTCCAACGAATGTACCGTGCTCACCTACACAAGAAAGCAGGTTCTTCGAGGTATATATGAGGTTTTACCACTTGCAAGTACATTGCATTTTTAAGATTTTTCTTCATATGGGATTTACAAACTACAAACTTCTCTTTATTTACAGTTACTAAGAGAGAGAGAGAGAGAAAGTGTAAACTTTTATTTGTAGCAAGCGCTGATGTTAAGGTGCCCGTTCGGTAAGAGGCCTCATACTCCAGTACAATTTGAGAAAGGCAATATCTCATGAAGTGTTTTACTCCGACTGAGCAACGGACCCGGATGTCAACCCTGGCGCGCGTTTTGAAAAGAGATTGTGCACAATGCGTGGCATCGTCTGCTTTTCCCCTCGTGGTGTGTTTATTGTCGCTGCAGTAGTTTAGTACGAATTATAAACCCTCAAAATCCCGCAAACTACTCTTATCACGTTAAAAGTACCCACAATAACCCACTCTTTGCGCCGGGTGGAGAAACGCCTAGTATAGTCGAGGTAGGCCTGGGCATCGCCTCCTGTATTTTACAATGCCAAACGCATCTCCCTCTTCGCAAAGGGAATTAGTGGTACGCCTGCGGTGCCCGCATATCGTAAGGTGGGGCCCCGATATTAACCGGGATCACCCGACCGTAACTAAATTCGAGAGCGGCTTGTGCCTGGTTGCCAAAGCAACTGATGCTTGATATTGCCGAAGTAACGGCGCTCCCCCCAGAGTTAGAAAACTCAGAACCGCGGTGGAGCACGTTTTTCCAGCGTTATCAGTTTATACCACGCGTCGCACCAAGATTAATCGGTCACGGGACTAAAGGACCGGGAAGGCTAGCAATTGGGGAGAGTGGCCGAAGTAGAAAGAACGGGCTTGGTTGGCCGCTCGGGGCTGATTGGTTTGACATTGTAAAATACAGGAGGTGATGGCCTGGGTTTCACTGGACGTCCCGGTCCTTACCACCAGCCGGCGCTGGTATGCAAGGTCGGAGCTGTTCAGCTGGCCTGCCCACTGCTCGCAGGTTGGGTGGGGATTAGGGTTAGAGATGGGCTGTGTTGGCACTGCCGTACCATGAGGTAGAGAGTGCAGGGCGAAGGGCAGAATTTGCCGGTGGAAGGGTAGGTAGGGGAGTACACATCGTGAATGAGGGTGCGTGAGGGTAGTAATTAGATTGGAGCCGGCGTTCTGTTCGCTTTGCTAGAAAGACGACATATTAAGAGCAGAGCGCTTTAGGGGCTCGCCTTGTCGTCGTAGCTCGCTCACTGGCCCCAAGTAGAGCCACACGTCATTCCATCGTAGCGGCTGTCATCGCGGCGTAACCCAGAGGCTTCGAAAGCCAAGCGCTTTATACAGTCATAAGCGTTCGAAACTCGTGAAACGCTGGCGCTTGTCACACACCTTTCCGTTGTTCAGTAACTGCATGTACGTTTGAGGCAAAATGTACGTAATTAACCGGCAGCACCGGCATTCATTTAGTTAGGAGTGCTCGTTGGGTTGGTTTTTACGATAGTTATCGAAAAAAGTTGCAGTGCAACGCCCGCATGTGCGGGAGGAAACGCAAGCACAAACAGAACAGAACTGTCGCTGGGGCAGTTTCAGGCGGGGCGCACGCGAGTACACCGAAGGCGGGAAATTTGAAATGCGTCGGGTGGTAGCGGTGAGTGGATAACGGCGCTACAGCCCGTTATTGTGAATCACTGTTTTGCACTCCCGACAGCTTTCACATTGAGTGGAACGGCTTTAATTTTTTTGGTCACTGCATGCAATGCGGACCGTGAAACGACTACAAAAAGTAATTTATTAGCCGCCGAGTGCCAATATGACAAATTATTCGACGCGTATCTGCTTGCTTCTCTGCAAAGACCATCGGAAAACGTCAGCTTTCTGCTTCTTTTTCCAAGCATCACCCTTTTCTCTCTCCCTGTCTTACCCCTTACGCCGTTCCTCTCCCTCTGGCTGCTTTAGTGATTAATGAAATAGAAGTTTGCTGAATTAAGCTTTGCGCGTTCGCACTTCTCCCATGCCATCTTTTGGGACCTTTTGTCTCGATTCTGCTCTTAACAGCTCGAGCTCTAGCGGTTTTCTTTCCTGTTAGCTTTTTTCTGACCTCTCCGGAGTACCATTTTTAAGCCGTTATTTTCTTCTTGCTAGTGTCAGAACCTATTCAACAAATATTTTTAATTATGACGCTGTTTCTCGCCTATGTATTTACATTTTGCCCCAAATGTACATAATGTTTCTTTTGAGCTAGATAATATGTTCATATATGAGGCATGTAAGCTGGTTTATCAGTTTGGAATGGTCTTGCTACGTACAATTTGCGTTCGAGCGTTCTTTCAACTGTTTATGGGCGAAGCTTAGTTCGCCACGTCAAACGCAGGGAACGGCTCGCTCTGCGTAGCGTCAGTATGACCTTCACGATCACTCAAGGTCATGCCAGCCTCTTGTGAGGTTGCACTGTGAAAGCGTCTGACCGCTCGTTTGTTGGTGTTGGGGGGGGGGGGGGGGGGGATAATGCGAAATGGGTCTGACCGCTCGTAGGGGTGTGGGGAGGGGATAATGGGAAAAACTAAGAGAGCGAGTAATCAGAAAATGACGCAAGGGGTAAGGGGTGCGTCCAAGTTCACCACGCGTTCGCACCTAGAGCGCGAAAGGTACCGTGCAGCGTCGGTGTTTTGTTTTGAGTTGCAACTGAGCGCGAGTTCATTGCGCGCCGTCTGCAAAAAAAAAAAAAAAAAAAAAAAAAAACCGTGTTGTCGCTCGATTAACTTGGTTCAGTCATGGTCAACCACACTAAAATTACGGCTGCGATTTCATTCAAGTATAGTGTCCTAGTGGCAGAACTCTTTCTTAGGGATGACCGCCGCCAACTCTCGCGGGACCAAAAAATTTGCCGCGTATCTGCTCCTTTCGCTGCAAATGTCGACAAAAGACGATAGTCTTTATCGACTTTTGCCAAGTAAATGCCTTTTTTGCCTTCCCGCTCACCTCTTATTTTGATCCCCTTGCGTCGCGCTCCTCCCAAGGTAAAGACGCCAAAGGTTAGCTTAAATCATTTTAAATTTACCGCGTTTCAGTGCTCCAGTCCGGGTGTCTCAATGCCAACGCTGCCGTACGGCGAAGACGCGCGTGAATCGAGGCGCCCTACTTCAACGTTTATAGAACCGCGTTTCCCTACTCCACGTGCGTTGCAAGAAGAACGTGGAACCTATGTAGTGGAACCTTTCGTAACAGTTGCCGGTTGATTTCTTAAAATGCCGCCAGAAGCTATAGTGGCGCGGGCGACAGCAGGCGACGGCGGAGTGATTTTTTTTCTGCAGTTGATGAAGTATTTAATTTCGCAAAAATCAAGCATGTATGATTTTTTTATAAAGGAGTACTGCAAATATCACTTCTGTATTATTATGTTCTCTTATATTTGCGTAATGTCTTGTTGTTCTTCAACAATGCTGACAAGTATGAACATTACACCGGGCTTAGATGGGCAGATTTAGCTGTGACTATATAAGACTGTTGCGCAGGCATTGTTTTACTTTGGCCGGGTGGCTGAATCGAGTCACAGACAGACAGACGGACAGACAGACATACAGACAGACCAAAATTTCTGGGTTTAAGTAGCCCAAGAAAGACCTATCGTCTTTAAAATCTCCGCCTACCCTTCGCCTAAAATATGCCACAAATACGTCGTGTGCTAAAAAGTTTCCCTGGTCATCCAACTTCACAATGTGGAATGGCTCCTAATTGTTTGGCCGGGCGGTTGAATCGATAGACCGACAGGCGAACACGGACAAAACTTTTCGCGTTTAGTTAGCTCAAAAAAAGAATATAAGAACAGTTGGGCAAAGTGGGCTGCCGTTACATTTGTAGTTTTGTTACTCCAAAGGCAACAGGTATAGACTCTGTGCGGGAGTTTTTTCCGTGCGCATTTTGTAGATCGAACGGGCGCAAGTTATTATCTCCCAATTTCCACTTCGTCCTTGTTGAGAAAGTTGTCGCAAATGCTCAGTGTTGAAGCTTATCTCTAGCCCAACTTCTGCCATACCATGGCTTTGTTACTAATATGTATCTTTGCGTTAACTCTCTTCACAGGTGGGTGACAACTCGTTCGGCAATCAGATCCCGCTGCTGACGGGTCTGCCCAGCGAATACGCCGAGAGACTATTCCACTACAAGTCCTTCGACACGCTACCGCATCTGTGGAGCGTATTCGGCGCTCGCGGATACGTCACTTTGTTCCTGGAAGAGATGCCACGGCTGGGCCTGTTCGTTTACCCCGACCTGAGGGGCTTCAGAAAACCGCCGACCGACTACTATCCCCAGCCCATCATCGACGCCATGTCCGCTGAAGGTGGCCTCGACAACTACTGCGCCGGTTCGCGGCTGAAGACACAGGTCAGGAACTGGTACCAAACCAAGTCAGGGGTGTCCTGACATTTTAATCGCTGAAGATGTCAAGTGAAGATACGCGTGAGCTAAATGATAAAATGTGCTGTCACGTTCTGCATTTGAAAACGATCCACTGATGAAACCACAGTTTAGCTATGTGCTGAAAGAAAATCATCAAATCCACCATACTTCGCGCTGACGTATATATTAATTGGATATTTTGGTCCTATGAAGAGCTTATACAAGAAGAGGTTATTCATAGGTTCCCGCAAAAGTCCTAATGAAAGAATTGTAAGCGGCTTTCGGAAGCATTTTGGGTGAGTACCATACGCAGACACAAAACAGACTGCAGAACTTTCCACGTAAAATTACCGGCACGCTTGCCGAGAGAATGTGACGAGCGGAATCAAATAAGAGGCACTGGGGGCTTAGGAAGCACATTAGCAGAACCTTCCAGGAAAAAAGAGAGGGAGAAAACGATATGCTCTTCCACTCTGTTAAGAAGGATGGCCAGCGAAGCTTGAAGCAACGCAAGACGTGCATGAAACAGAACACGTTTGTTTGTCATCTGCGATTGAACATACTTCCTAGGTAGTTAGGTGAATAAAACTTGAAATCGCTACAGCGTTATTCTAGAGGACAGACATGGAGCTGTCCATTTACTTTCGGCGTCTTAGGCATCTTGTTATTTTGCAACACACCAACCCAAACCGCTAGATCATGGCGTGCAGTAGTCAGGTGGCATCGGGCCGTGAGATGTACAAGTTGAAATCTCCCCCAGCAGATCGGGTACGTCAACAGTGAACGCGTGAAGCCTGCCTGAGCGTACACGCCCCCTGCCCTTCTCACCTGGAATGCACGCATAAATGATCAACCGGCGATGTGAGCAACACCAGAAAAAAAAAAACGCCACTCCAGGAGCCTTTGGAGAAGCAAATACGAAAAAAAGGTGTTGCTGTATGGTGGGTTTTGATGTCGTGGGGTGTGGCTACAGTGAATTTATATATTATCGCTATTGGCTGACGTCGGCGTTCCAAGCAGGCAAATTGCATTTCATCCTGGAGGGATTTGCAGCTACGTGAAGAGGTGGAACTTGAGGCAGCACCAAGTGTCGCCTGCTTTCGCTTCCACTAGCGCTTCTGTGCGCGCCTGCGTTCCTTCAATTTTCGCTCTTCGTTCCCCGAGTGAACGACAGGCGTTGGTGGTGCGAAAGAGGAGGTTAAGGGCTCTGGCGAGTAAAGCGGCTTCTTCGGAGTGAGAACCGGGAGATAAGACATATACGGCCTCGCTGTGAAAACAAGACTGAGTGGCTGCCCAGTGACACAAATCCCAAAGTGGCGGCCGACGACGGCAGAGGCATTTCAAGTGTTTCGGCCTTAAAGCGAGAGTATAAGTCAATTATTGCATTTTCGCAGGCTTTCCCGTTTTTTGTATGCATGACGGGTGGCTCACAAGGCAGCAATAACCATTGCCATACAAAAAACGGTGAAAAGAGTTTGACGGTTATAATAAATCATATTTATACCGGCAGTAATGGCCGTTTGATTAGCCCCCCGAAACCCGCTGATTGGTCTTCGTAACCACATAAACGCGATTGAAGTGTCAAACGGCTGCCGTAAACATGAAATTGTGAGAACTTGGGTATTAACAAACGACTCCTGAAAATTACTTTTTCTGCGGTTTCGAAAAACGTCTGACGTCACTGCCCTCAGCCATGCGGAGGAAGTAAAATGTCTTCAATGATGAAATTGCGGAGTTAGATCAAGGAGCCACTGCAGTGCAAGACGTTTTTTCAAGCTTTTATCGCCTTTATTTAAAAAAAAATGGAAAGAAAAGGAAAAAAAGAACGAAGAAAAAGAATGGTTCTTTTCAGGGTGGTTTTGGTGCGTTCTCTTACCCATGTCCATGAGCAACTTACCCCACTAATTTTTGATACCCATGTTTACGCGCGTTCAAGGTCTAGAGAAAGCTCGATCAGCCTTCCCTGACACGCGAACAGAAGATCAGTACTTCGAGTGTTGCGAAACGCTATCACGAACTCACTATTGTCGTACAAATAACATGTGCTTCTGAAAAAAAAATCCACTAATTCATATTCATCTGAAGGCAACCGCTACGTTGTAGTGAATTCGTTCCTGATCAGTGAAGTTTCCTGTATTCCCACCAAACTGCATGCTTCGAGTAGGGTGGATCAATTTCCGCAAGATCTATATCTGTTTGTTATCAATGTAACTAGTGTTTAGCAAATCGCGCTACTCGGAAATATAATTCGGCTTATCTACACAAGGGATCATGGCTTAGTAACGGGAGCTTGAATACGAACCCTCACAGGTCTTCCTCGAGTACCTCGACGACGTACTGCGGCTCAACGCTGAAGACGGCCAGCCACTGTTTGCGTACGTGTGGCTCTCAGACGTTCCTCACGCGAACGATCATGCACTGCTAATGTTGGACGAGCCCGTCCATGCACTGCTGCGGGCCATGCACGAGCGGGGGGCCTTCGAAGACACGGCTGTGGTGCTGCTCAGCGACCACGGACCCCGGTTCGGAAATGCCAGAACCACGGAAATCGGGCGGCACGAGGACAAGACCCCCTTTGGATTTATGGTGCTCCCGCCAGCGTTCCTGCGTCAGCATCCGGAGGCAGCGGTACACTTAGAGGTGCAAAAAACTTTCTACGGAATGGAGAAAAAATAGCATTGTCTGTCTGTCTGTCTGTATGTCTGTCCCTCCGCCCCACTGTCTGTCCGTCTGTCTGTCTGTCCATCCGTCCATCCGCCCGTGTATCTGTCTGTCTGTCTGTCTGTCTGTCTGTCTGTCTGTCTGTCTGTCTGTCTGTCCAGCCAGTTATAAAAAATCTCCGTAGTAGCTTTTTCTTCAGAAGAGATGACAGACAAGCGTATGCTGCAAACCGAAACACGATAGCGTGAGGCATTCTGGTGCAACAGTCAGACGTGGTGTCTAATCATTTCAGAAGGAAAGTCTCTGCCCCTGTTCTTTCATAACGGGGTCGAGTGCGACCAAAGTCCACAACAGGCGACGCACGAAGAAGCCGACAGGGGGGCCGGGAGTTTCTGTTTTCTTTGGAGGTCTGAGGGCAAGGAAAAGGGATGTCGGTGTAAGATAAGGAGTAAACTTTAGGTACAAGTAGACGTTTGGGGCACGGTGAACTTCATGGCTGTGGTGAAGGCACCACCGTCTTTTCCGAAGATGGCTGCGAGCAAGCTCGCCAGAAGCGGCGGCAATGCCGCATGCGATATTCAGGTAACATAAACACCCTTCTAAGGTGGGTGTTCATAACAAAACTTTTTTTCGTGATGCGCGCTGTCCGGAGTGGTAGAGGCCCGCTCATCTGCATTTTTCGAATCCGAAGGTCAATGTTGTTACGCGGCCACGTAACAATATTATTGCTGAGATTTTCATGCCCACCTTCAACGAGATTCCACGCGTTGCTGCCTGTGCACAGGATTACAAACTGGCGAGAAAAAGAAAAGCTGTGAAACACTCCTACCACTGAAAAGCTTTGGTACCAAAAGACGAAGGTGAAGAAGTCAATCGACGACTTGGGCATCTGGCGTGACGGACAGTGTATGCCGAATTTGGCTTAAAACGTTACTTTTGACCTTCCTTCATTCTTCTCTTAATTTGGAAGTGCATCGTTATGTTGTGGGCTACTCCCGGTGGTATGGCTGGGGATTAAAGGGTGAGGTCTCACCGGTATGGCCATTATAACGTGTTAGTTGAAGCCAAAGTGGGCCTCGCAGCGATGATCTCGTTTTTGAGCCCAACACACTGCTCCCCCCGGCAGGAAACGCCGCCGTTTGGTGTGCGTAATTGGCACTTGTGATAACTCGTAGTTGCAGTTGGCAGTTAGCTGTAATCGGTTGCGTAACTAAGCTACCCACATTCATAGATACGTAGAGCCAGTGGTAGGCAAACTTTATCTTTTGACCTATTATTAGAACATGTGTGGACGAAATATTTTTGCCGTGTATTAGACAGGACACTGAGAACCAGACATGAGCAACCTCCACTTCACTCCCTAGTCAGATGTGGGTGAACAGCGTCTATGTATGATGCATACACAGTCAAACCTCAGCAGAGACGATGAGGCTAAACGCCGGGTGGAGAATCGTCGCGCACAACATCCGCGTCCAGCCAAGCACGATTGGGAAGCAAAAAATACTTTGGCTCCAAAGACACTTTTCTCGTAATAGCCCCACAGCTTTCGTGCCAATAGTTTGATCTGTTATAAATGCCAATACTTTTTGTTCATTTACATTTGCAGAACTAACTTTAATCTGCTGTGAGCACTGATTACGTTACGTCAAAACGTTTAAAAACCTACGCCGTGAAATGGGGCAAACAATGCACAAAACATTAGTGTTTTCTAGCCATATTTTACAAACAAAAAGCTTGCAAGTGCTTCGCCTTTAAAACAAAAATAGGTAGCTTCTCTGCAGAGGAGGTCGTGCTGCTTGCATTTCGTAACAACGTTCAATTTAGCATGCAGTGACAGCTCGTGTAAACAAGGCTAACATATCAGACGTAACACATTATTTTGGGAACATATCGGACGTAACACATTATTTTGGGCGTCATTTAGGAATTTGGACTGTTTGCAGGTAAATCAGCGGCGCCTGGTGACGGCCTACGACGCACATGCTACGCTTCTGGTACTTTCGGGCTACACGGACGGGTACTCGGATTTATTTCGACCGACCCAGAGGGGTGTCAGTCTGTTCGGACCCGTACCTCCGGAGAGGGCCTGCGACGACGCCTTCATACCTCCAGAGTTCTGTGCCTGCCAGGGAGCTCAAACCAACTTGGATGGCCGTTCGGCGGCTGCGCGCTCATTCGCTCGGTTTGTGGTGCACTACCTGAACGCACTCAACCAGCTCCACTTTCCCAACCAGTGTAAAAGGTAGGCCCACGCTGCTGGTTGTTGAATACTGACATGGGAAAACCGCCGCCGAAAGCGTCATAGTTACCTGCCTTTTTCAGACACCGAAGACGGAGTACCACTTTCCCGTCTTTCGAAAGACAGTGCCGTTGATAACAGACTACACTCTTGTTCGGTGAATTTGATGTTTTTATTGCGCAGAAATGGGCATTTAAACGGACGCATTTCAAACTTCCCCCTCCCCAGATAACGCTGCGACAGGAAAAAGTCGTGGGGGGTGTTGGTGTGGCAGAGAAAAAAATTAAAGGAAGATTTTTTGTGGGATCTCTAAAAATGTGTTGCGTCTCATACCCCATACCGGCGAATTGGACGCTCGGCCTGATGGGGAGGCCTTGCCCGGGCTTCCAAATCCCGCAATGGAGCATTAGGGCATTACTAGCACCCCTGAAAACTGTTCCTTGAGTTCTAACTATTGCAGTGGCCAGGTTTTGGCGGTTTATCAGCGGTAGTGGCTGCCTGTCGCGCGCTTTGTTGTCCACCAGTATTGGCCTTTCACCGCCGTCATTCCCTTTCCCTCCCCTTTTGCTCCTAATTGGCCCTGCATTCACTTATCAGTAAATTTATCTCTGGGATGCGAGGCGACGACGGGCGCTTCGAATGGCCAGGGCCTGCCCCTGTAGAGGTGCGCGAAGGCAGCGCTATCACTTCAAGCTCGCTGTGACGTCACCTACTTCCGCACTTGCCCTGTCGTTCCCTCTTCTGTTACTGTCTGCCCGCGAATCGACGAAGCAATTCTTTTGCTGATATACCCCATCTGTTTCTCACGCAACGAAAATTGGCTACCAGTGCGATGACTACAGGGAACGGATGTTGTCGGCATAGAGTTTCATACAGTAATAACTAGAGGGGAAACTGGCGCTAGTGTCAACGCGAACACCGCGGCGGCGCTTACGCTTCAATGGGAATGATGGATAGTTCTGGAACCGGACTGCGTAGGATCGAAACGGGCCTATGGCTGTCCAAATTGTGTTTTTTGAGAAAAAAACTCTTATTGCCCGGTTCGCCGTTTACAAATTACATGACGAGCAAGCAAGGTGGAGGACGTAAAACTGGTTTTGTACGAAATAAAACGGCGCGTTTTAATAAAAAGCAGACGCGGAGCCGACGAGGTTTGTGGACCAGGGTAGCCATTTGCATGACGCGGACTTCTTTAAAAACTATTTGTGAAAGTTTCGGCGCTTGTAGTTTATAATACTATGGAAATTTTTGTGCTCCTAAAAAAAGAGACCGATTACCTTTGAAGAAGTCATTCTAGCCTGAATTAGTGACATTCATCAAGCTGCGTTCCTATCAGCCGCCGGTGCTGCTGTTCTACGCCGTAGGAACCGGTGTTCGCACGAAACGTGTGGGGCTGTTCCAAGCGATTCGCAACCGTCGTCAGCTTCGACAATACATTGCTCTGCCGAATCAGCAGCGCCGCAACTTCTAATTCGCAGGCAACTTTGCCGCACAGAGCGCCGTCATTTGTGTTTTCGTGCTCACTGCGCGGCAATGAATTGTTAACCCATCCGATTCGCAACTCTGGGTTATAAAGTATTTCCATTCAGGGCGGCATCAGTCCGCGTGCGGCATTCAGTTCAATGAGAAACGTATTTTTGAACGCTTCATTCAACACCCCGCGTAGTCAAATGCGTTCATGAACGTCCAAGACGAAAACGAAGCTGTCTACACGATCGAATCTACAGTAACTTCCGCAAGCCAGCGAGTGCCAATCCGAATCCAGAATACCCATCACGCCCATTGCGGCGGGCAATCGGAGCGCCAGATTCCTCTCTAGTTGTTATTGTATGAAACTCCATGGTTGTCGGGAAGGCACAGGAACCATGATCCCAGCGGTTTTGTCTTACTGAGCCTAGGGCGTTGTGCCTTTGTAGAAGCATTGTCATTGGCAGCGAGATCTTTTGGTGGCGCCCTCTGGCTCCTCATCTCCGCTTCTGGGCTTGCGCTATTGACCTCTGCTACACTTGCATTGAGTTTGGCTGCAGTTTGTGCCCGAAACCGCCCCTTTCGAGGGCACTGAAAGGTGATATCACCTTACATTATCAGCTGCTTGCACCTCTGCGTGCCCTATAACTGTATACCACTACAAATTTATTGCCACGGCAATAGAGCACTGATTTTTGCTAGTTAAGTGGCCAAGCGCGGTGCTTAGTCCTTCCTAATAAGCATTTGAGCTGCGCAGGCTTCACTTTAATTATCATTCCTACCCTATCGACACGACTCAACGCCGTCTAATGCTGTGATCCAAACACTGGACGTCAACAAGCGCCTCACACAGTGGGAAATTAAAATACACTTTTTAAGTACTTACTTGCCGCAGCTACGCCTGTGCTTTGAGGTGCACTGTAGTGGTGGACTACCGTATAATCTAGATGGAACAAGAATATTTAACGTGAGCCGGAATTTCGACACAAGCGTTATTGTTTTGCAACAAAAGTGCCGCAGGGGCCGGGATCGAAACCACGTGCACGACCTCAGCGCGCATCGCAATAATAAAGCTACTGTTTTTTTTTCTGTTGTTGACTTATATATCCAATAAATGTCATTTTTTTGCCTATCGTCAGCAAAGTCGAATGGAGAGTTTAGGGATATTCTAGTCACAGGAAGTTTTTGTGCATATTAACTTCAGGCTGGAAAGCTTTCATTTTCTGACTGAGCGGTGTTGTGTAAAGGTGGCGCGAAAAGAGTGCTCATGTGCGAAGCGTGTATTATCAACGCTTATGTAAATGCATATAGAAAATCGTGCTATATCGCCACACTACAACGTACGCCACGTTGTGCAGAGACTATTGCAAGAATATTACAGGTAATGTTTAGTGGAGACAGCCTTACCCTCGCGAACTGGCTTCTTTAAGTCGCGCGGTTATGACACGATTAAAGAGTTTACGCCTTGAAATACTCGCGAAAAAATTCAAGAAATAGTATTCCGGCCAGTGACCTGAATAACAAGATTTCAAACAGATGTATGGATACATCCGGGGCTGGCTTCATTTTCGTAATGTTTTCAGACGTAAGTATTTAATAGTCCAAATTGGGATGGCGGTAATTGAATTAAAAATAAATATTTCTGCCCATTTCAATAGCCTAGTTATTAGAGTACGTGCGGGAAGATGCGGCAGATTTAAATGCTGTCCCGTGGACATTGTATTAAAAATGCATTCAAGGTATGTTGAAATATTGCTTTAGATGACACTGTTTTCTACATTACTTGATTAAAACAGGTGTATTTCCTAAAAAGATCACTTTTTTGTAAAACAAAAGCCAGGAGCACGTCGTGTAAAATGTTTTGACGGCTCACGGCCACAAAGGATGACCCTCGACCAGCTGCTCCTTATTGACTAATACTAATAAAAAAAAATGATGTGCGACTTTTAAGTTTTTTCGTTATTGTATCCCTAGAAGTTTCAGATAAGGTTAAAACTTGAACGATGGGGTTATGGTGTTTGTCACCTAGGTTCACTGCCTCCGAGTTTCAACCGACCGTGTTGTACGGAGTGGGTTCAAGTCTAACGCAACCTCGACGAATCGACGAACACCTGCTTGTTTACAAGTCTCGGTATAAGACTTGCTGGCGACTAAATCAGCTACGCTCTGTTGAACCCAAGTTACATTTTTCTATCCCAGGGAATGGTAGCGTGTGCACAAGCTGTGACACCTTCAAAGTCGTTTTATAGTATTTTTGATCATTACACCACGTCAAAAAAAGAAAAAGAAGTCAAACGTTTTAACGCTATGCTTGAAACTGGTCACCGGTAATGTCTCGTACCCACGCCCACAAAAACCCTTTAACTGCCTGATATTCTATGTTTAGTCTTGCAATTTCCCGGCCGTTGGGAGTAGAAAGCTGAATTGTTTAGATTCTATAAAAGAATTACGGCTACGGAAGCTGACGCCTTGTGTAGTCGTAGCTATAAACAGAGTCGACACTTTGCGCTGCGATCGAGAACTTTCGAGGCAGGAGGTGTTTTCCTGGAGGATTAACATAAAAAAACAGCCATATTTTAAAACAGGCATTAAACATGTTTATTTGAAGCCTTATGTTAAAAAAATAACGGACACCTAAAATAATCGTCGGGGCAAACATTAAACTTGCATCGAGGGCAATGAAACGGCCGTCACAGCGAGCCCGAGTGACTCATTCGACAAAAGCAGGAGTCCCGCATGGTTCACAATATTAACGCAACCTCAACATTATATTGGACCGGAAGCTGACCACTTCAGCTGGAATGCAGAAGGATGAGCAGTTGCCGTGTTGGTGGTCATACGTTGAAAAAAAAAAAAACTGCTGGTTGATTAAAACTGTGGTTGATTGTTCTGGCATAGGAATCGGTAAAACACGAAAATGCAATGTGCGGCGAAATCTGCAGCTGAGCACGATTTGCGGGGTCGGCGGCTGTTTGTGCTTGGTGAGCGACGTCCTGCTGGCAGGTCACTTCGGCAAAGGTGTACTGGCGTCATTTCCGTGACGGATATGACGTCAGTGAAGTCTGGTAAATCCCGGTATAAAACGCTTCCGTGTTAAAATATAAAACCCGAAAACGAGCATCCCTAAGTACAGGTAAAGCTGGATGTAACGAACTTCTATGTAACGAATTTCTGGATTGAACGAAGTTTTTCAATTCCCCATTGCCACCCCCATTGAAGCCAATGTGTCTGCGACTTGTATGTAACGAAGGCATTGCGATGGTTAACCTTGATGTAACAAATTCGCTACGTTGGTAAGTCACTGTTTTTTGCCATTTTTCTGAAGAATAGGATAGAGAAATGCACTAATTTAGCGAAGTTCGTTCGCACAGCAAACTACTGTGCGCTTCCACCTGTGAGTGCGGCGTCGGTTAGGTGCCCAGGCCTTTCTGTCAGCGCGTCGCCGCTGCTACCTGTAGTGTCTGTCCTGCTGCCAGAAAACGAAAATTTTTGTGTTTTCAAGACATACTCGAAATTTTAAAGGCCATCTCCGCCGGCGAGAAAGAAGAACGTCGCCGCCCGGTAAAGTATCCCAGCTAGCAACCTCTCAACAATTTTGAGTGCGGAAAAGAGCCTCACGTTCGCAAAAAGGCACTCTTTCAGCAACGTTTGGTCCTTGAAACGTGTTAACGCTCCGAAAAGTGTTAAAAGGCAAAAGAGATACTTGAGTTACGTTTGGACATATGGTAAGTGTGATCTTGCTCCTTTGGAGTGCCGTGTAGTGATTAAGCTCGTGAGAAAGCAGCAGGCGATAATCACGCAGTTTTTCTCTGTGAAATAAATCCTTGAATGGTGAGTTCACCGGCACTGACGTCTAGCAGTCTGGTTTCGTTTCTGCTTCATTCACGCCAGCCTTAACTGCTTCATTCACGCCAGCCTATTTTTTGTATCTGATTTTCTTCATGAAATAAAGGTTTTCTGATTCTGATTTCTGAAACCTGCACGTAACGAAACCCTGGATGTAACGAAAAATTGCGAATTTTTGTCAGCTTCGTTATATCTAGGTTTAACTGTTAAACGTACTTTTTGTACTAAAGGTTGATTCCGCCCCAAGAAGAACCTGTGTGCAGGGGTGTACCCTTTATAGGCCACTTGCTTCGTTGTACTGGCATCTTTTCCGTGACGGATATGACGTCCGTCCGATCATCTGTAGTTCGTAATGGTGATTCCTAATTAACGGTTATTCTGGCTAGCCAGTGAGCGGAAGCGGTTCGTTCGGATGGGTAAATATCAAGAAAGACTGCTCTCGCTGCCTGTTGTGAAGCGGGCGTGGTCGAGGTAGCGGCTTGGAGTTCCGTTTGACGGAGTTAGAGTTAGTCCGATCGCCTTTGTTGAGTTTTGTTGATTTTTACCCAAACTGGTCAAACCGCTTCCGCTCATTGACTAGCCAGAGTGACATTTGATTAATAATCACCCTCAATGATTACAGATGATCGGCCGTCAAACGAACCGCCAAGCTCGACCACGCCCCCTTCACAACAAGCAGCGAGAGCAGTCTTTCTTGATATTTACCCAGCCGAACGAACCGCTTCCGCTCATTGACCAGCAAGGATAACCGTTAATAAGTAATCGCCATTGCGAACTACAGATGATCGGAACTCTGGCGATGGATACGTCGGCCTTGGTTCTAGCGAGCGGTAGCATGCGGCCGGTTGAGTGCAAAATCAAGACCGACTGCTCTCACCGCGTCAATTGTAAAGTGGGTGCGAAGTTAGCTGTTACAAAACGCTGGCACACCACGCAAAAAAAAGCATGTCCAGGGGGAATCGAACCCGGTACATTAGTGCAATTATCGGAGGCGCAACACCTGCATCAAATCTGAAGACTGAGCATAGCGCCTAATCAGCCGGTTTTGCTTTCGCTCTGGACGAAACTGTACAAATTTCACGCCGGCTCCGTCTGGACGGAACGTTAAGCCCTCAGTTGTATTTTTGTCTGGACGGAAGGATAACCCGCAGCGCTCCGTTCCGTTTGGACGGAACTTTAGCACTTGTATATCAGTCCGTCTGGACGGAACGCTAGCCACAGCCTTGTGCGAAACGTAAAATTTGCGTGGCGACGGCGCTGACGTTTTCGGCCGAAAACTCGTTGACGTTCGAGCCGACAGAAAAAAACCTCATTTCCGATGTTTCAGCGGATTTCACGCTTAGTGGAATTGGGCTGAATTTGTTTACCCTGCACGGTCCGCAAATGTTTGTTACCTGCTTAGTCGGGAATTCGATTTCACTTTGCATGCAGGTGGAAGTTCCTGCACGTCGGCGACGCTTCGGTACTTGGTGGCCCCCGTGAGCGGGAAGGTTTTGATGAGGGCTCTCGTGACGACCGAACCGTTGGCGCGATTCGAGGCGTACGGCCAGCTCCGCGATGGGTGGCACCATCGAGTGGACTTCGTGCAGAGGCTGGACTGGTATAGCGATCAGACACGCTGCCTGCCACCGAGCCGCTGGCAGAAGTTTTGCCGGTGCAAAACTATCTCGCAATGAGCATGTTGGGACCCACTGCGGACTTACTGCGTTTGGAGAATTTAGCACGTTGTTTGTACTTATTGCGGATACATACTCACAGCGTGATGGACAACGTTTTGGAGCAATCAATGGTTAGAATGCCGATATTATAAGCTTATAATTAAAGACGATGGCATTTGGTAGGCCACTTCAACCCGAAAATGTTTGTCTGTGTGTCCGCCTGCGCGTGTGTTGGTCTAGCCATGCGAACAGAAGTTCGAAGAATTTTTGAACAAGTAGTTTATAAAGCTAAGCTTTTCCATACTACTAAATCTGGTACTATACTCACACTTGTCCGCATTGTTGTGCAAAAAGAAGCCATGTGGCATGGTTCAGGCAAAAGATCATTACCGAGCTTGCACTGGCAGTGCTGTTTTAATTAAAATATATTTGCGCTCGATTTTCGTGATAGCGAATTAAAAAGTAAGGCGTCGAAATGAATGTTTAATCTAAGATACAAAGAGGGCTCGTGTCTGAGCACTTCGGGCGGCATTTCAAGTCTGAGAGTAACAAAAAGTTTAATAGATGGCGCGCGATCCGTGCGAATGCAGGAAAATTGAATTGCCTTTACCAGACCTCCACAGTGTTTATCGCGGGAAGAGCGCGACGGGAAAAGAATGGCGTGATAAGTAGGTGAGGGTGATAATAGGGGCATTTGTGTGTCAGCGGTGGCAGAAGGCTATCACTTTGTTACGACATTTGCAGCGAAGGAGGCAGATACGCGGCCGTTTTTTTGGTTAGGCGTTAATAGCGTCTGCTATGGTTTATTCATGCAGGATGCGCAACCCCCACGCTAAGACACACAAGGCTGTGAAAGAAATCTGTAAACTTTGTCAGTTAATGAACGAGTCATAACTTTAAAGACCATTAAAAAATAAACACCCGAGGAGCTATGGTGCACGGTCACCGACGCACTATTTCATTGTTCAACAACTGAGTCTATTTCCTCTAAAGTGAGGAGCACTGTGTTTTCTTTCCTTGATAATAATAATTTGTAGCAGATTAAGATCTGCTCAGTGCTTTTTTGGGCATCTTTTTTTATTTACGAAATCCCAAAAACCATATCCACAAGATATTTATAATAAACTTATATAGTTACTATATATTCTAAACTATAATATATTTAATTTAAACGGTGGTAAAGTGTAAACCTGCCCCTGACTTTGCAGGCACCGTTACAGCAAAATAATGCATTTGCGTTTCGTTGGTGGGAAGCAAGGAAGCAGCCTATTCAAGTATCCGAAGGGTCAGAAGCCGGTATGTCAATATAAACTTCACTTTATAGGGATTGATGGCGATAAAAGGCGCTTGCACCAAGTATATATGTTTGAGGCCGGTACTATAGAAATCTGAGTAATAGAAATGTGCACGCGCAAATCAGGATAAGCCTCCAGGGCGAGGGTTAAATCTAACCGGAGTGCGGAAGCTGTTGTGGTAAGAGCAGACAGAGCCACGTTGCTCAACTTTGCTAGCACCGGGCTTCCCCGCATGACCCTATTCGTGGCAAAGGCCATCAAGGCAGCTTAATTTTTTTAAGCGACCTGTTTTGCTTCGCCACGCCAAGCACTCATTGAGACCGGAAACACCTCAACACACTCCGACACTGCAATCAATAACCAACAAAGCCGCCATCCCCCTGTCACTGAAGAAAAGCCGTTGCAGAGATAAAGGAAACATTTTCTTGATTGGTATATGTGTTATTCGAAAGTGCATAACCTACCCGAGCCTACAACACGCACTCAAAAGTGTGGCACCAATAGATGATTGACTGATTGTGAGGTTTAATTCTGCCGACGCTACACAGGTGATGAGGTGCGCCGTAGCGATGGCTCCGAATTAGATTTGACCACCTAAGGATCTTTACGTGCGCCGAAATTTCGAACCCACGGGCGCTTTTTACTTTTCTCCTCCATCAGAAAAGCGGCCGTCGTGGCCGGGAAACGAACCGGCACAAATACATGAAAATATTCCTGTGTTGTCGCTGTCATTTGAATGCCTGCATCAGGGTTTGAATATTTTAAAGAAAAGAGTACCGCATAATTACGCCTCATTGAGTCGTATAACAAACCCCATAGAGGTATTAAAATAATATTTTCTCTTCTGCGCAAGCAAAAAATGCGCCCACCTTTCTTGAACAAAAAAATTCTCCACTTCATTGTTCCAGCTAAGTGCAACTATTCAGGCTTGGCGGTGCATTCCGATAGCAGTCGATGTTTTCTGCAGAAGAGCGAACACCCAACTGTTATGAAGTATGCTGCGGAAACTGAATGGGAGCTAAAGATATCTTTATGAGCACAAAGTTGAAAACGCCATGCGCGGTTTCGTGCATTTAATTGTGCACATGCCCTTATCCAGAGGATGCTGTGGCGTCATAGCCGAAAGTCCAACAAAATTTGTAAATTGCAGAGTAGTTCGACCGTTTTAGCGTAGTTCTATATTAGTGCAGTGAACCTGGCTTTATGTTATTCAGCCGGATGAATTACATAGGGTCATTTGCTCTACAGGCAAGCATCCCTGTCACAGTTTTGTTCCGAAAGTTATCTGTACAGTTTTCTTCATAGATCGTTTCTTAAAGCAATGAGTGTCCAAAGAAGAGGAGACGTCGTATCTTTCATCGTAAACCTACCGTTGCTTACTAACTACGCTAGTGAATGAGCACATGAAATAGAAAATTTGACGCGAATCCGTATCGTAACAATGATCGTACGTACGAATGAAAGGACACCGACATCCCGTAATGCCTGGATAAAAACTAAAGGAAAAGAAGAAGCAAGAGTCGCCCTTGTCGGCACTCAGGTTTTAAGCCACTGACGCATGCGGCCGGCTCCAGGATGGTAGGCGCTATCAAAGAGTTTTCTTGCACAGTCAGGGCTCGGATAGCCTTCAAGACACGGCGCCCGCCGTGGAGCTTCCGGCCGGAGTGCCAGCCTGTGCAAACTTGTTGCCCTATACTACCGTTAGGCCCCAGATGACAAAGTGCGCCGTTAAAATTGGAACACATTTTAATACGGATAACTTGTTAGCTACCTCCATTAGCTAAACTTAGAAGGGCTTAGTACACCCAAAGAAAATACAAATTTTTTCACTTTCGAGCCACCTATATAGAGCAACCGCTAAGCTCAAATTTAGAAGGTTCATGTTGCACGCACGCTGACGTCAATGACTCCACCGAACACGGTTTAGAACAACCACCAGTCTCGATACTAGCGACAAACTATGAATACTGGAATAGCATCCATAACAAGGATTATACAAGCGTTTGCAAAAAATATGCGCCAGAGTTTTGATGGCAAAAAAAAGAATAATGACATCGACCACTTTTCAGTGACTGCAGATAACGTTGATAGTAGAAACCCATAAAGTTTACAAAAGAGGAAATAGTGGCATCGTAAGTCTCACACAGAATGCTCTCGCATATCGTAGCAACCACCGAAGTTGTGTCCCCCACTTTTTAACTGTGTAGCGCTGTGCATAGAACCTGCGTCGTCGATGATTGATTGTAGAGTTTAACGCGCCGACACAACGGAGGCGATGAGGCGCGCCGTATTAGAGTGCGGCGGATTCATTTTGACCACCTGGGGATCTTTAACGTGCGCCGAAAGCTCGTACACACGGGCGTTTTCACTTTTCGCTTCATCAGGAAAGCGACCGACCGCGGCCGCGATATGAACCCGTGACCCCGTGCTCAGCAGCGCAACGCCTTAGCCACTGAGCCATCGCGGCGGGAACAACCTGCGTCGTAGAAAAGTTGGTATAGTCGGCGGCGTTGACCGAAAGATATCTGTAGCGGCACCTTGCGGGAAGTCGCTGCAAGGCACGCAGGGCGCTTCTTCTGTTTTAAGGCCTTATACCTGTAATCAAACGTGTAAAGTTGTCATCGTCATCATCGTCATCGTGGAAAATAAATATGTAGGAACACATTAGGGTTCGTGCGTGTTTTGCATCCGGGTCTCCATAGCGAGAGCGGAGGGCGTTATTACTGCGCTAGCTCGGCACCCTGCCGGAGCGAGAAGGAGAATTAGCCGGGTGCGCGCTGCGTGACAGGTGACCGTGACGTCATGTGAGTTGAAAAAGTGCACACCAGCTACGGGGAGCTTTGGTTCTGGGACAGTTGTCACGCGAAATGCGGCCAGTGTGCATTTAAAGTGATTCGCGCCAAAAGACAAAAAAAACGAGAAGTGACAAAAGAGACTCAAATGCAATGTAGATTTAATGAAGTCTTTGATATTCGCTGGATTTTCGCCTTCAAACCGCGTAAGAAGACTTGGGTGCCTGAGGAATATTCTCTGGGTTGTTCCCACTTTTAAACAGCTTGCTTCAGTGTACGCCCCGGTTCTCACAGCTTCGGCGGTGAGCGCGCAGTACAGGAAATACGAACCCCGGGACGCTCGCTTTCCCCCCACAACGCTGTTCCACCTGCCGAACTTGAGGACCCCACAAGAGGGCGCGCGAGCAGGTGTGGGAAGTGTTCACCGATGCGAACGGGTTCTGATAATGCTAGCACGGTACACGCCAAAGGGGAAGCTTTGATGATTCCTATATTTTCTTTCCAGCCATCATCGCATGGGTGTAATTTCTGTTGATTTCGTGTGGCAAAGTTGGTCGATTAAAGGTGTGCTACCACATTACGTGAGGTTCTTACGGAAAATTTCCGTGCTATGCAGATAAACCAAGAACCTTTGCTTTACTTTGTATTACTTAGCCGAGCGATGACTTACTTAACCAACCGATCACTTGAAGGTACCCTGCAACACTTTCGATAGGCGCTTTCACTCTTCCCTTCGCGTCTATAACCATTGCGAAAGCTATAGTTATCGCCATCACGGAGCGAACTGCGTGATTGGTTAGTCACACCAGATACGCCTTCCATTTCTGCTTTGTTTTTGTGGCTTTTTTAAGTTTCTATCGAAAACCGTTCATTGCTGCAACTGTAGGAAAACCGGCCAACAAACGCTACAGGGACGTAATTCGAGCCGTCGAAGAACGTCAAGACCGGGAAGAGAGAAAAAACTTTTGGAACGAGTTTACTAGTTATTTGATGGGAATAGAGCAGTAATTTTTGGCTGAGGTACTTTGCGACCCCCTAATCCAAGTACTGGGTGTGTTGGGTGAGTACGTTCTGCAAGCATTTAGGATTTCAAAAAAAGTTGAAAAAAGTGTTGCAGGGCTCCTTTAAGACTAGGGAGGTCAACACGGAAACGTCAGCGCGTTCGCATGTTTTAACAATACCAATTTTGCAGGCAGAGGCAGACGGGAGGATCGTAAATCTCCCGCTTGGTATGCGCCCATATTTATCATCGTAATCATGGTGCAGATGCTATTCGTGCGACAAACTGTTATTCACGTTTCGGGCAGCTGTGGTATCGGTGTCCGTGGCGTCATTGTTACGATGTGACAAGAATTTGCTTTTTTGATGGCATTTAAATTCGGAGTGTCGGTAAGTGTATGACTACCGCTTAGCGCTCCCGAGTGGTTAGGTCGATATGGTCAAGTTACGTTGCTTTGCGAGTACGTCAGCATAAGGTGACAAACGGAAGAGGGCAGAAATCCGTTCGCTACTCTTTTGTGATGGCAATTGCAAACCAACTGAAGCCCATAGCCTCTGTGAGCGCCGTTATGCATTGATTTGCCGTTTACTGCCGTTCTTTGCACGTGTTCTCCTCGGATGTTCGTCGGGAACTGCAATACTTGGAGTAGATCCGATAACGACGACTAGTCTTCGTTTCGAACAGCGGGCGGAGCAAAGCAATGCCGGTTGCGACGAGAACAACATAAATTGCCTACGACTTTGTTTTGTGTGTCTGGATTTGATAGCGGTTTGACGAAATCACTTCCCGTACAAATGTTGTTTCGAAATGTATATTCAAACAGCGGATTTAATTGCAACTCAACAAATTACAACAATAGGTCACGTTTTTTTCTTAGCTTGTTGCTTAAAGGGGCACTGACACAAATATTTTGCGTCTTGATTTTTTGTTACGATAAGTAGCTAGTGACCTACTTATCATCTGTAGAAACCTCATGTGCTTCAGCGTGCGATGGTTGTTGAATTAGAGGCATTTTCGATGCGGCCAGTCGCAGTTTCGGTTTCAGCGGGTGCCGCGAAACGATGGATTTTGTGTGAACAAAGCTGGCCACGTGACCGTCGGAGGCATATCACAGAGCAGAGCTGCCGTAGCACTGTCGAATCCGCATCGCCGGCAGTTTCTGCGAATGCCCCCCGTACTGATCTCGTGAGCCGCTTAATTAAAAAGCGACCGTGGACGTGACGCAGGCGCTGCAAGTGCAAATGCTACCGCGGCTAAAGAACGACGACGCGACGCTCAAGACAGTGGGGCTCTTCGATTTACAGTCTCGGACTCACCGCGGACTCCCCGAGAAGCAATCCGGCCTTCGATTTTCCCATGTATCCCTATGGCTTCGGGGAATCCTCGGACTACCCGCGGACTAACCGCGGTGAGTCCGAGACTGTAAATCGGAGAGCCCCAGTGGGTGGCAAGACGCGCACTGGAGCAGCCGGCCGGTCTGCCTACAGGTCCGCCTACAGATGTGTTCGGCTTAGCACTGCGGCGGATATTCGATTGCCGCTCTCGTAAGCGGTGCAGATGACAATTTTTAATGCAACCCGCCAGCGCATCATTAGCTGCTTTCTCATATAAGCTGCCATGGTTAGGACCTGGGTACAATTTCGTGCAGCAATAACAAGCCATCACTCGAGCTACCTGCCTGCGCCGGCCTGCGCCACTTCGCGGCCGTGACCGCCGCCTGCACAGCGACGGTGGGGCTCGCTCAGGGGGCTTTTCGTGTCTCCGGTGCGTTTTCGCGTCCAATGTAAATAAAAAGTAATAAAAACGGAGTGCTGGAATTGCTGTAGAACTTTGGCCGCGGCCAGCTGCCCGATGAGCCGGCGAAATCATGGCGCCTCCGCCGCCAACGATCGGGTCGTTCGTTCTCGAGAGCAGAAGCTCCGCCCTCCGATTGGAGCGGCGAGCCGGGCGAGCCGGCGATAAACGCCGGCAGTGCGGAAGCGGCAAACACAAACTCGTGACGTGTTTGGATGCTGTTTATTTACAAAATATCCACGGGATGTCGATTGCGCGTGATCCCCTGCTGGCTGCTCGGTTGCATTTCGCACACTTTAATATTTATTTTAAATATGTTCTAGGCTGCTTTCGCCGCTGTTATTTTGCAGATGATGTATGTGTGTTCACACCAATCTATCTCCGACGTTATGCCGCCTTCAAAATTTTGTGTCAGTACCGCTTTAAAGGGACACTGAAGTCAAAATAAAAGTTGCTCTAGATCGATAGATTAACTCATCGAGAACACGAATATACCATGTGCACTCTTACGTGTAGCTTTTTAAGAAAATAAGGTAGAAAATAATGAAAGCGTGAGTACATGTGCCGCCGCCACTAGCTATACTACGCAACCAGCGCTGAAAGTGCTTAAACCATCTGGTGTGCGGAACGTCTTACGTGGATGCCACTGGATGGCGCTACTCGTCCATACTTGAGGCTGCGGTACCGCTTTTTGAAGAAGTGTGCGAGCTACGCACGAGCGGTTGTTTAGACGCCATGATTTGTGGGTCCTCAAAAGGAGAGTGTGTTTTTTCTTCGACAAAGCGTCAGTACTGATCACGGGTCCTATGAGGAAACATTTTGATTAGTTATTTAGAAGTGGAAAGGATGTCGCAGTTCGGGAAAGCGCGACTGATTTCATCGGAAGTGACCAAACCGCGCGGTACGTGGTAGCGTTGTATTCGGTTGCTTGTGTACGACTATGCATCACCGCTGCCTCGCTTGCTTCCAGTTTATTGTGACGCTAACAGCGACTGCAGCGGCCGCTGCTTGCGCCCCATTTGATCAGTGTTTGATTAGTGGTTTATCAGTAGTTAAGGCATCTTTCGGCATCGACTCAATGCTAGAATGGTTGGTTTCCTTCAGTGTTCCTTTAAGCGTTTTAAGAAAAAGTAGGCTGGAAAGCAGGGCTGTTCTGGGCATCCCGGAGAAATGTATAGTGGCGGTGATAAGACAAATATCTTCCATTGATGTTCTGGGCTTGTAAATGACTGTAGCAATAACTGTTACTGAACGCTCAGACTTATTTTTTTGAAGTAAGCGATGTATACAATACAAAAATGGGGGGGAAACTAGATTTCTAAGAACAAAATCAAACTTCTCCCTCTTTAAAGTTGAAGACAACACCTCACTTCCGAGACACAGACACGCACATAAAAAACTGTTGCATTTAGTTCTCGTTGCAAAACGATGAAGTAGGCTGCGTATAGCAGTCAGTAAGTAAAATGAAGATGAGGGGAGTGACACAGCGACCAATAGGGTGGAAACGATTGGCCATTTGCACGTATAACGCGCATGCACTGGAGGTCGAAGCTGTCAATGAATAAATAAATAGCATGCATGAAATATTTCAACTAAGGGAAAAGTTCCATGTCGATTTATACACTAAAAATGTCCGCCTAAGAAACAGTACCTACTGGGATAGGTTGGATTGCGAGGTTTCAGCAGTAAGAAAGAAGGAGGTGGAAAAGCACCCACGAAAATGAAGAGAGGCAAAGGAGCAGGTGGAATCAGCAGGCGCGACTGTAATTAACGATGGCGATGATGTTTTACCAGGAAAGCTAGCAAAATGTTTCCCAGACTGCCTCGCAACGCTGAAGGTTTCTTTAGGCGGGAAAAGAAGGCCAACATAATTCATATTCCTGGTAGGGGTGACGCCAAAGAGCTACAGAATTACCAGCCTACCAGTTTACTCTCTATTGTGTGCAACTTTTCTACAGAGACGTAGATACCCGCACAAGTGACGCCTTGAGTTTCTACGAACTCTGGAAACAGGCTGGATTTATGAAATGTTAGTCAACAACTCATCACACGCATGATATTGGCCTCATTCTGTAAGGTAAGCTCGCACGGCGACCCGTAAACGTTCATGGATTCAGTCTTTACGATCGTCGTCGCGGGCCACAGACCATCACAACCCGCAGTGCCAGGCCACAATTGCGTAAGCGGGCTGCCCGGCGAAGCCGACGCGTCTTCGTCGAGATGTGTTGCTGTTGACGTGTAGTCGGAACGTATTGAAGGAGGCTTTTCTTAGTTGGCGGGTGCGTAGTGGAGAGCTCACTCGCATAGAGTCTAGCAGCATTCATTTTTTAACAGCGAGGTTGTATATGTCTACAGGTTTTCCCGCTCAATTTATACCAATCGCCATAAAATTTAATCCAGGCGCCAGCCAATTTAATACAAGCACCATCTAATTTAATCCAGGTGCAATCTAGTTTAATCCAGGTGTCAGCGAATTTAATCCAAGTGCCAACCAATTTACTCCGCTCGCCAACCAAAGTATTCCAACTTTCAGGAGGTTGTTCAGGAGTGTTTTGTGCGAAATGAGGCGCAGCTTCGCGGACCTTGTTACACGTGGCGTGGTGAAAACGTGGTGTTTCTTGAACCATTATGTGAAAAATATCATATGCGTACAGCTTAATGAATATTTGCTAGCACGAGCAGGCACGCAGAGCGTTCCTGTTTGATCCGTTGGTGCCGTGCGCTGATCGTCTGTGAGATCGTCAGAAGCATCGTCTGCTTGTTACGCCACCACACTCGTCACAGTAATGTTACGTGAACAGACGATACTTCTGACGCGAGCAGGCGGCATTATAATTTGGAAATATTTAACACTGCAGAAAAGCATTAATTTATCTAAAATCAGAATGCACAGGGCATTTAAGTAATGCGTCTTTATCAAAGCAACTTGCAAAGGGGAGAAGCAGACCATACTTCTGACGTGAATTATCGACGGCGCTATCGCAGACGATCAGCTCACAGCACACGGCACGAACGGATCAATCAAGGCCGTTCTCCGGGTCTGTGCGTGTTAGTAAATGTTCATTAATGGTGTGCGCACAAGATATTTTGCAGATAATTGATCAAGCAACACCACGTTTTTACCACACCACGGGCAACAAAGTCCGCAAATCTGCGCGTAATTTCGCACAATACACTCCTGAACAACCTTCTGAAAGCTGGAATAATTTGGTTGGCGAGCGGACTAAATTGGTTGGCACTTGGATTAAATTCGCTGGCACCTGGATTGAATTAGATGACACTCGGATTAAATTTGATGGTGTCTTGGTTATATTGTTTGGCAATTGGAATAAATTGAGCGTGAAAACCTATAGTTTACCCAGTTCCACCGTCCGTGTGGAACGAAAAGTCTGGGACTTGTGTTCGGCGTGTGAAAAAAATTCAGAAAAACAAAAAGGCCTTGGGCTCCCCCCCCCCCCCCCCCCTCCTCATATTTTGATGAGCTGTCTTATTTTGCCTTAGTAATATGTTTTCCCAGCTATTCAATGAAGTTTAGAGGGGAAGCCGACTTTAAGAAAATTTGGGTAAGCTTGGTCATTGTAAGCTGGCTTTGCCACATCTGGTGTTGCGCAGTGAAGCGCGGCAATGTGGTTACAACCCCACTTAATACTCCTTACGCCTCTCCACTGAAGGCCGCTTTTTCCGAAATCATGTATACAGCTTGCCACGCGCGGCGTCTCTCTCCCCCTTGCAATTTTTATGCGTGCATTTGGGGCGGGGGGTACACACGCAGGCAGGCTTCACGCGTTGACCGTCGACACACCCGTTCTGCTTTTGGGAGATTCCAACGTGGACGTCTCACAGAAGGATGCGACTTGACTGCTGCCCCCCGTGGTCCAGCGGTTCAGTTTGGCGTGTTATAGAGACAGTAAGATGCCTACGGTGCGGGAGGAAAACGGACAGCCCCATGCCTGCCCCCTGGAATAAAACAGTAGTCCTTCCATGCTTCATTCAGCCAATTGGCTAGAAAGTATGCTCAATCGCAAACTACAAACAAACGTGTTTTGCTTGGTGCAATCTTTGCACTGCACCGAGATTTGCCGGTCGTCTTTCTTCACAGAGTGAAAGTGCACCAATTTGTTTAGAGTGAGTTGTACCGACAGCTTGTATCCTGTGTTGGGTCAGGGCTCCGCGGGGAGATATTAAAAGTACGGAGTGGTTTCACCTGTATGCTGGGTGGCGTCAGTCAGTGGCGGCCGCGTAAATTATTGTGGAAATTGTTTCTAACGTTGCTGAAGTTGAGGACAGGCCTTGCCTCATACGTACGAAGGGTCCACTATTACTTCTCTCTTGTAGGTAAGCAGTGCCCGATAGACCGGGATGTTCCCTGTGGTAGTAACTCGGAGTTGAGAATTTGGTAACGTACTGTGCGTGCGTGTGTGTGTGTGTGTGTGTGTGTGTGTGTGTGTGTGTGTGTGTGTGTGTGTGTGGTGTGTGTGTGTGTTTGCGACGGTAAGTGCGTCAGTAGCCTAGCGCGCACATGTTTCTTGTTTGCGCATTCCATGGTGTGTGGATGTAAGTGAGCTGTCTGCACTTCTCGTGTTCTATAGCTTCATTTGTTTATCCAAACTTGACTACACGGGAGCTCTCTCTCGTACGTACCACTTTGACACACATGCACACGCACGGGTATAACGACCTTGCAAATCTAAATAACAGCGACCGCACCTGTGGGATGCGCAAGCGGGTTTGTGACATAAGGGAGAGGAACACAGAGCACTTACAGGGCATATACAAATAATGCACGGCGGCGACGATGGTTCATACGAGCGCGAAGTTACATGGTGGGAAGGGCGTTACACAAGTGGACTCTGTCCAGATATAACGAACGTATATTAAGCTTTCTACTTTTACAACGAACACTTCCAACAAGATCACGGTGAAAAAATGGCGCATACGAAGTGAAAAACAAAACCAAAAGAGCCCTTAAAGCATGAGAGAGGGAGCGTGGTGGTGCTTCACCGCGTCAATTTAATCGCGACGGAGATATCGCCGATATCGCGAGAGCCGCCCGCAGATTTCGCCCGCCGCGACCGAGGTCACTCACTCTCCAGGCATTTCGCCATCGGCAGAATGGTAGTGAGGAAGTAAAAAATAAGGATAAATTTTATTGTTGTTATTTTGGAAATGAGCATCACTAAATTGTACGCCATGGCAAAGGTAGTTAAGTGTGAACAAATTTGGAATCATAAGCATATACAAGATACTACAAATAAACATTACATTACAAGATGTAATGTAAATGTAAATATACATTATGATGTATATTTACATTTACATTACATTATATACACAAGATGTAAATAAACATTACAAGATGCTACAGATAAACCTTGAACTCCAACGAATTTGTGTTGAGGCAACTTGCAAAGCCCTGAAACGACAAGATTTGTTTGGACAGGGCGGATAAGCAACCCACGTGATAGGTATGTTTGGTAAATTTTTTGCCAAAGTATTGCATGGTACCGGCTTCACTAGGGAACCAGGCTAGACAGTACTGATACTTCTACATTCCACAAAATAGGTCAGTGATCTTGCAGACGGAAGATGCGGCTGTTTCGGGAGCTTAGTATATGAACACCGCGTTAGTTGCGTGCCTTTTGCTGCTCCAAGCTTTGTAAATATTGTTTCCGTGATAATTTCGGGAGACGTGTTTCGCAGCCAGCTCATAAAGTGAAGGCTCTAAAGACCGCGCAAGAGCCTGTCGCAAGAGCTGCATATGACGATGTCATGAATTAAGAGGGGCCTTCAAGCATTATTTGTGGCGAAGAGGTCCAATCTCTTTCCACTGAGATGATGTTCTAGGAATTGAGGACAGTTGTAGAAACAAGGGAAAGGTCTGCGAGTATTTTTTAACTGTACTATGCTTCTTCCGCCACCTAACACAACGAGAGGTCCCTAAAATACATTGCATGGATGCGCTAGCACGTCTTCTGACTTCGCTTCAGCCGCCAAGATGTTTTCCGTTGGTTCTGGGTGTCCACCAACCGCAGTCCAGAGAACAAAAAATAAGTGTGACAGCCCATAGGTGGACGCGAACTAGTTAGGGGGATGGAGGGCAAAACCAAAGAAATATTGGATTTTTTCGATAGAGTGCCAAAATGGGCTGACATTCCTCGAAAACGTGCCCACGAAGTGGCATCCTTAGATGCGCACGAGAAGTGATTTAAAGTGGCGCTAAACGCACCCTCATGTGTCTCCGCCTAGTCACTGAAAGTGCCGTGTTATGCGCAATGGTATTTAGTTTTATTTTCCACTAAAAGCGCGTAATACGTATTTTAAACGTACGTACTAATATAGCGCATCGTTCATTGGAATTTTCTGTACTTCAGTATATGCCGCGATGGCGCTGCTTTAGTTGAAATACCCTTGCGCATGCATTGAGCAACACTCGTTTACGTCCGGTCGATCGTCTACCATCCTACTTGCGCGCACGTAATTGGTTTCTTTTTTGACAGATTAGAGCCATCTGAAGTGCACTGTGCTAGTAGCATTGTCTCGCTTTTCTAAGAATCCGCGAAAGAAGCGACAATTAAAAAAAAAAGAAAATGAAACCACAACTTTGGAGTGGGATTTCTCAATACACCATTTTCGCTGAGAAATCGAAAATTTTGTCTTCAAATATTCGACTTTCCAAAACCATATTATTGAGAGCTGAATATCGGTGCCTTTTACACACTCTTAACTGGAATGCATGATGATGATGATGATTCCTATTGGTTTCCCCTTTGAAGCGGGGTGATGACATGTCATCTTACCAAGAAGGACTAATAACCATGTTTTACACTCTTGGTTTAATACTAGCGTTGCTTAGGGCAGGCACTAAAGCTTATTAGGCCCGAAATACTTCTTTTCCCTGTTACAGGTGGTAACTGTCCTAGGCAATATTCCCCTCTTTTGCTTTCGTCCACCAGCATTCTAATCTTCTTTTCGTCCCCTCGACAGCCTTGAAGTTAACTTCCTCTCTGATACCCAAAAATCCTAGGGCTTCTGAAAGCCCAATATTCCCTTCATGTAGATTTGGATGGATACCCTCACATTCTAACACTATGTGCCGCATAGTTTCTGTTCTTTTCCGCAGACCACGCATACCCCATCATTTCGTGAATACTTCCCCACAAAGCTCTTAGTTCGCAGGCAACCTGCTCTAGCCTCAAAAAGCAAAGCACTGCCCTGGGAATTATCGTAGAAATTTCCTTTCTGATGTTCATCTCTCAGCCCTGTACATCTCTAACGACGTTTCACCCTTCCATTTTTTCCCTCCATTTATTCGTTTCAATCTGCCTTGCCTGTTTTTGGTTCCCTTGGCTGTTTTGGATTCCCCACTGTTCTTTCCGTATTTCATCGTTAGCCTTCTAGTCTTTCTTAACCACGGCGTGTCCACGTTTTTCAAGTATAGGTACCTAAAAACCTTAGCTGCCCACCTTCGTTGATCCATTGCCCTCAACCTCATCTCAAAGCCCATTTTACTCTGAGCTTCTCTAATTTCAAACGACCCCCAGCCCATATCTCCCTGAACTGCTTCGTTAGTTGTTTCCATGCGCGCCTAAGGCCAAACGTCCTACCGTTCTCTGGTTACTTCAAGGCCTGATAAAAACGTCTGATTTTAAGCAGAGTACAGCATTCGCAAACGTGAGACCCGGAACCATTACTCCTTTCCACATTCCTCTGACTACTTCATTTTTTATACCCCCACAGAGCTCATGCTTCATTGTAGCTGCGTTTCGTTTTCCCCTTTAAAGGAGTCATGAAGAAAAAATGCAAGTTGGTTTTATTCGAAAGATTTCGTGTTTTATAGTGCCCCAGCGCTTGTCCGGATACAAACGGTGCTTTATTCACTGAGAAATTAAACAATTTGGGTTAAAATTTTGATTTTCCCGCTCAATCGTGCGTTTTCGTGGTCCCAAATGACATCACAGGAACCGACCGCTCTGCAGCCTAGAGTACCTTCATTCACGCATCCGCCGTACAGGGTAGAGACACGTATACGCTGGCGCCGCCATTTTCGGTGGCTCCCCTCGCCACCGAAGCAAGTCATTGTGTCAAAACCGCGCTAAAATTATCGCCGCAACGCGGTTTACTGAAGAAGTTTGAATCATATTGTCTGTTTCGCGTTGCTAGGTCTCGTGGGAAACGAAAAGAATAACGCGTTGAGCCCGTTGGCCCAATTGCGGCGGCACGGGACCGTTCAAAGGTTGTCTCCACCCTGTACAGCGGTGTTGGTTTGTTCCCGCGTTTCTTTACGTACCGTAACCTAGATGGCGCCACCATACCGTGGCAAGCGTTTGGTTTTTTTTTGCCCGCATTTTAAAACCTGGCTTGTTTTTGTTCGGGAGAAAATATTCGTTCCCTGAAACAGTGCTCCTCGACAAATGGGGTCACGTAAGACCCCGTTGCTTGCGTCAATCGGCCAGTGTCGTCTGAGACAACCCCAAGCCCCGTAGTGCTGTGCAGCTAAAACAAGCATGCTGTGCGAGTACGAACAGCAGTACGCATCAGTACTTCTATGTTTACATGTGCTTTCTAACTTCCACTGTTTGTCCATCATTCTTATTGCTTTTAAAGAATGTGCCCTAAATTTAAGCGCAAATCGCTCGTCGTCTAGTTTGTAAGCTCACCTAATTTGCGTCTGCTTCTGCCAGCCTCCGCCAATCGCAGAGCTTAGCTCATGTGACATCATGGTTCTGTTGCGGGAAATGAGCTGGTGGGTCGCATGACCATTCCCTTTTTTCCTAATTATGTAGCTTATTTGAGCGAAGTTACGTTAAAAGGGGTGTCAGATGATTCTAACGAGACAATCTTTTGAATGAACCAAACTTGTTTTTTCTCTTCATGGCTCCTTTAACCTTAAGTTGCTCTCGTGAGTACTTAAGTAGTTACCCCTTCGTTTATCCACACTCCCAAATATTTATATTCCTTCACTCTAGGTAATTCACCTTGCTGGATAGAAACTACGTTGGTGGTAGCGTCATTGAAAACCATTATTCCTGATTTTTCTGCACCGAAATTTAACCCGAGGTCAGGTGGCTTCCTGGCCGCAAATTTTTATTAGCCGTGCATATTGGTTTGGTTATAAGCTAAAGAACAAGTCGTCCTCAGTATAACATTCCCGGAATATGTGTTGTACCACTTCGCCTTGCAGCATATGGGTTAGGCAAAACCCCTACTTGACTTTCTTCCAGTTTTTTTTCAACCCCTGCCATGTAAAGCATGAACAGTATTGGGCTCAAAAGGCATCCTGTTTCAGTCCCGATGGATGTTGACCTGATGGATGTTCACACAGAAGTTTGTTTTTTTATTCACACTTCGTTCTGTCGAAAATGATTAAAATTTGTTTGTGCGATGTAATTCTTTTTTAAATCAAAGGTTAATTACCCCAATATTACTATGGTTCAGAAGAAATCCTGAGGCATTCAACACAAATACAAAATGCTTCAGCTGTGTGCCTCTAAAAAACATTTCTGTAAATGTTCCTCAAGTTGTGAAAAAAAAACGGTAAAAAGCTGTAGAATTTTATTTTAAAAACTACTAAATATGTTCGTATGAAATTTTGCACAGGGCTAGTCTGTATTTATTATACATTCCCTCCAAAAGTTCTATTTGATTGCCCAAAAACGAGCGAAGTTAGCCGCAGACGTAGTTGGACACCTACGTTCACTGTCCATCTCCCGTTGGACAGGGATGAGAGCCACGTCGCGAGGAATATTGTTGCATGAGAAGGCAGCAAGGCAAGTCAGTTGTAAACAAACCACCATACTCACGGTGCGTTAAGTTTCCTACATTTGGTGTGGATGAGGAATAAACTTTATTTAACACGAGCTTAAGGTGCTGATGTTAGGGGCACCTGCCCTGAGGGGGGTCTTCTTTAGTGCGGAAAATCCAGGTCCTCGTTGGCTGCTCTTGATCTTCGTACCAGGTCTCGCTGGTCGGAGAGGTCTGAGCTGGTCAGCCGGGCCGCCCACTGCTCGTAGGTGGGGTTGGGGATTGGGGAGAGGCTGGGGGTTTGTGTCAAAAATATTTTTTCTAGAGTATCATACCGATGATTTCTACGAACGCTGAGATTAACTATGTGCAATTCCAAAACAAAAAAACACACCGTATATCGCGTGGTTGTGTCGTGTTTGAGTTTGGCTTTCCTTTCGAAAAAAACATTTTTTCGTTCTGCGACTAATAAATACTCCTGCAAACCACTGCTTTGCTCTTCACAGTGTCATTTTCTGTCTCTTGATTAGAAATTCCTTCATAAATATGCTTGTCTAAGTATCGCCTCAAATTGCTTTAAGTCGCATTCCTCAAATTTATTCATCACATAGAGAATCGCTTTTATTATGTCGGGTTGCCTGTTGAGGCCGCATCTACTCATCTGCAGACAGCTTCATCTCGCCCCTAGGAGAAGAGTGTCATTACTCCAATAAGAAGGTAGCGGCTTTAGGGCAATGTGTTATTTCCAGGCGTCTAGAAAAAGAGCACTAAGCATAAAGAGGGCACGCTGGTATTGTACAGAGGGCTACGAAGTCTTTCTGTTTTAAAGGTTCTCTACATTTTCGTGCAACCCAGTGTGAGGCGCATTACTCCGAACTGCCTTACTAGGTTCAAAGAAGTGCTTGTTTTCCTGGCGAGGCTACCCTCGAATTCTGAGATGCACGTTCTTGTATACAGGCAAAAAAACAAATATTCTTGCCGTTTTTCCGCAAAAATTTGTTCCTTTTTTTAGTTTCATCGACTGCCTCGCCTATACAACGTCGATTTTTTACACAAAACGTTTTCACGTTCGTTTTAGTAGCATCATAAACTTGCTCCGCTTGTTTTATGCATTTTGTGTAAAGTGAAAAAGCATGCTTAGAGATACCAAAACACTGCAATACCTCAAATTTCTTCTAAGGGCCACAACAGGACACTATTGCAATCACCTCACTTCCTACTGTAAGCAAGGCCAAAAGCATAATAACAGTGAACGCCATTTTGAAAAAGAACGGAGTTTATGCATGTTACTAAAATATTGACTTCCATATTCCATTTTGTGCGGAACTTAATAAAATGGGGATTTACTCCAATTTTTCACCGACCCACAGGCATGCATACACCACCTTTCGTACGCCTGCCTTTGGTGCACCACCTTTGATACGCCACCTTTGGTACACCTTTGGTACCTGCGCTGCAGTTGCGGAAGCACGCGTCTGGAAAAAAAGGCAGTTTCGTAGAATTATATTTAACCGTTTTATCAATCTGTTTTGCAGGATCAACGTCTGTCAGTCTACTGTTTAAGAATACTATACCTCTAGCTTGATGAAGCGTACGAAAAGCTCAACAATATAGCTAAGTAGCTTCCACAATGTGACCCCTAGAAAATATCACTCGCTTTTAGGCAGACTTGTGTATATTTGCGGTGGTCATTTTGAAAATATTTTTAGAAAGGTCATTCTCTGTGTTGTTACGTTAACTGAAGCGGCGAGGTTAGAAGCAATGTAACATTGAAATATTTAAATGCCATCGCTGCACAAAGAATTATTACGTACACCTCTGCAGGATGAGTGGAACGCACGAGCGAAAGGTGTTTGTCCGAATCATGTGGATTTCGGATCAACTTATAAACTACGTGAAGATTTTGTTCTTGCAGAATGAGGCCTCGGGATTGCGTATGATGTACGGATGCACGGTTGGAACGTAGAACTTCCCGGTTTTACTAGAGGAAATGCGCCATTGTCAGCGTGCTCTGCCGAGGACGTACGAAGGGTGGCAGATGCTGAAATACATTTGGATAGGGTAATTTTCCATCTTTGAAACGAGTGCACAGCGCTTGCCAGCTCTACCCCGCAGTTGTTACGTACGAAGGAGGGGCTGAGGTGGACAGCAACCGTACTTTACATGTTATGTTACATGATAGTGTTGGTTCTGACTTGACAAACCGTTGTTACTCGGTAGTGCTTTAGCCTGGCCATTGGAAGTGCTACTTGGCAACGTCATGTCTTTCAATCGGTTTGTGGATTTGTGGCTACCTTCTGTTGTAAATAAATGGGCTTCTTTCACGCACCGCAGTGGTTTAGGGGCTAAGGCGTTGTGCCACTGAGCCCAAAGACACGGGTTAGATCCAGGCCATGGCGGATGATTTTAAAATCAAGGCGAAACGCGTCGACGGCGGTGTGTCGATACTTCGGCGGGCGTTAAAGATCCCCACGTGTTCAGACTTAGTCTGGAGTCGTCCGCTACCGCGCACTTTTAGCCCAGGTGTGACTGTACACCGAAATTTGGGTTTGAAAATGTTTTGTTTTCCACCTTCTTGAATACTGCCAATCACCGCATCGGATTTCGCAGCTTGTCCAATGGATCAAAAGCCTTCGTTGCGTGCAGCGCAGTCATGCATTTTTTTACTGGGTTGCTCAAGTACTCCGAGTTCTATGTTGCTATTTGAGACATATATTTGCACTATCAGTTACACGCGTGTGGTGTGTTGTAAAATTTCACACATGAAGAGCGGAAGCGCCTTCCTACACGGAGCTTTCTGTAACACTGCGTAATGTTTCCACCCTTAGGCTCTTCGCGATAGCAATACTTGTACTCTGTGCGCTTTTCTTGCCTGTGCTGAATGTATACAGAAAACAAATCACGGCTTTGGGGAGAGAGACGGTTGAATGTGCGTGGGTACCTTGTCAAGCATCGCTGTATGAAACTTTTCATTGAGCGGGAGCTTTTCTTTAAAATGTCCCGTTTTGTCCAGACGACGAATTCGCAATAATTTCTGCTTACTGCGACTTCCTCGTCGGGACAAAATGGGGGATATTTATAGGCTGCGCATTAATTTTAAACCCCAGGCGCTATTAACCCTGAGCCCTCCACTATGGTGCGCCTCATCACCTGCGTAGCGTCGGCGGAGTAAACCTATCAATCAATCAATCAATCAATCAATCAATCAATCAATCAATCAATCAATCAATCAATCAATCAATCAATCAATCAATCAATCAATCAATCAATCAATCAATCAATCAATCAATCAATCAATCAAGCAAAAATTTCTACTGCTCGCAAACCTTTAGATTTTAGCATGTTTGTTGTAGTGGAGACGCTTACAGCGCACAGAATCAGTGTCCTCACACACCGCACAAAGTCACCCTAGGGAGGTCGTTGACAATATCAATACTTTTTTTTTTCTCGTCGTCTACAGAATCTGCTTTTCTGGCGTTAGTTGGACTGATTTAGTAACGAAAGCAGTGTTTATACCGAAACAGCACCTGTTTGAAGCCCTTTGTGTACTGGTAAATCGCCGCGGTACAAAAGCCTTCGTCAGAAAATATCTTGGAGAAAATGTCATGCTTTTTTGCATACAACGAGACCGGAATAATTTCGCTTGCGTACGTTTGCATTTGAACTTTATTGTAGCAGGGGTGACCACTGCCAATATAAAATATTTAGCATCACGCACGAGATGGGAGTCGTTTATACCAACAGTTGCATAAAATAAGAAAAACTCTTGACACTTGTCTGCTCACGTGCTTTGAGGGCGAAAGACTAGCTATACCTAATCACAACTTTAGTACTGCTACGGGTCACTGCGTCTCTAGTTTAGGGTACTTCACAATGCGAACACATTACCCCGTCAAAGCTCTCGATTTCATGCCAATCGTTAAGTGGGTATGCGTCACAAAGAAAAGAACAAGAACAGGAAAAAACAACTTTTGTTCTATGGCTTGTAACGAGCTGGAATAACACCGCGGTAGTTTATTGGGCTTGTACTGTGGACATCCGGGTTCAAATCCCGCCAGATAACACACGTATTCTGTTTGATTACTCTTTGCAGCGGAGACCATTTTCTTGAGCGTGCAACAACAGGCGTTTTTTTCGCTGAATAGGGCACTTGAGGCTTTCGCCTCAGAAATTACCACCACAAAACTACATTTAACGTTAACCGCGCCACTGCCACTGCACCAAGAGTGACAAGGCTATCTGTTGTGACATCAAGAAATCAAAATGCTTGTTTTATTGTTGTCATGACAGGGCCCACTGAAGCTTACTTATCCGTGAGTTTCTGCAAGAAACTGCAGCAAGCGACTACCTGTCTAAAAAATGCATTCTAGTTGTTGGCACAACCGCGTTAACAGGCTCTGCTATTTTTTTGTAGATGACGTTGCCCACACGGCCCGTGCGTTTCTGGCTGTGATTGATCGAACACGAAAATTGTACCACTTGACTTTTGTGGAATGTGGCCTTTTATAGATTTCAGTTAGGTCGTCCACATGAAAGGAAAAGTCTCTGGTTAGCCACTCACCAGAAAAACTTTCAGACGATGTTGTGCTTCGTACTAGGAAACTAAATGCTAGCACAATACACGTCAAGGCATATGTACTGAGAAAATCTAAGGTGCAGGACCAATATATTCAAATTTCACAAAGTAATATGAAGTAGTAGGGCTGGTGGCACATGTGGTGTGATGTGGCAAAATTACATGACCTGATATTTTATGCATGAATCAATCAATGAATCGCCGCTTGTTAGCTATACCTAGCAGGCTATAATAAAAAAATGTGTGCGAACCCGTCGCGGTGGATCAGTCGCTATGGCATTGTGGTGCTGAGCACCAGGACTCAGTCGATTCCCGGTCGCTGAAACCGATTTTCTGATGCAGGCGAAATGCAAAAACGCCCATGTGTTCGAATTTTGGCGCATGTTAAAGATCCTCAGGGAGTGAATGTTAATCAGGAGCCCTCCCCTACGGCGTGCCTCATCGCCTGTGTAGCGTCGGCGCGTTGAACCCTACAGTCACAAAAAAATGTGCCCGAAGTAGTGGCAAACGTTTCCCTCGCCATGACTTCACAAGCTTTCGGAAACTGTGTGGCACTGGCTGAGCAGGTGTTTCCATGGCTCTCAGCAGCTGTTCCTGCGGAAATACGGCATAGGGGCAAGTGGGCCTCAGGTTCACATAGCAATGTATGTTTCTGAAAAGTGGTGTACGAGTAACATGAACGCAGAACAACTGTTTAAATGCTCCTGAGGGAGTAGAGGCTCGCCATTTATTCCTTTGTTGGCAGTGCAGGAAGACTGGTAGCCCTGTTTTTTTGTTGTGCCGTGACATTGGAGGCTGCATTTTCGCATCACAGTGAAGAAAGCTGCATGTCTGCGGTATTGCGGCCCTCCTAATTCACAAGGTAATGTGGCAGCGACGAGGAAGACAGAATTTCTTAGGGGAAGTAAAGGTCTGTCTAAGGCGAACTATCGCCAGGATAAAAAAAAAAACCCGGCCACAACATCTGACCAGGCCTCTCCTAGCCCGTCTATGCTAGTGCAAGGTGCATACAGAATTTTCCAATTAGACTTGACAGACAGTATTAGAATTAGGGGTCCCTAACAAAATGACTGTGAGTGAAGAACCTGAAAGTTATTTTTAAAAAGTGCAAGATTTGAGTTTAGGAAAGCGGCTTAACGTGTTAAAACATGAAAACAAATCGCCTGCTCATCTTTACGGCGACAACTACGGCCGCATCGCGGAGAATGAGTGTGGTTCGTACACCAAGCCGTTTGCAAACATTACGCGACTGTACAGGCTTCATAATGTTACGTTTTTCGGGCAAGCAGACTTGAATGACGGACGAACGAAGCATTTTTGACGACTCCCATGTCAGCACTAAGAATTACGCTTGTGGTGCCTGCCAAATACTCACCAAATAAAGCCAGTGAGTCATCATCATCGCGCCTGTTCACTTTGGCAACAAACCTGTATTATTCAATGCCCGAAAACCCTCTTGTACAATCACAGAACACATTGCTTCAAGCTGGTAGGAATATAAACAGAAAACATTACGTCAATTTAGCCGAGGAATAGATACTACGACGTGCGTCCACACTGCCAAGTAATGTCGACACGTGGCTCAGGCTTGCCAGTTTTCGGTGGGAAAGTAGTATTTACTCGCCCCTCTTGTTTATGCTGATTTAGAAGCACGCAGCTGAAGGTGATCTCACATACCGTGCGGGAAACGGAACGGCATTTTCCGCATATTCTTCTACGATGAACCGACTAACACAGATAGCCGAAGCCCAGTGGCACCACGACGCGGGCAAGGCCTTCAGGGCCAGGACTCAACGCGAGTACAGATGGTGTGGTTACGCGCATGCAGTCACTGGTAATGATGTGTGCTTCACAAAGTTTGTTGTGTCTTTTATTATTTTACCTTTTGCGGTGGTATGATGGAGTAACACGTTTGCTAACATCATCACATGTTGCAGATCATCACGTTTTCAATGTACGAAGATTTAAGCGAAGCAACAAGTGTACGCTATTGTGTTGATGAAGGAGTGCGCACAAAAAAGGAAAACGATTATTCTTGACAGCAACGTAGTTTCCTAAAGGAAACGGACTTGCAGTTCATCAGCACGAAAACAAGTAATGAACAGTTGCTAAGGCCACAGATTACACACACGATGCTTTTCCATAGCTACCATTCCCGCTGCCACTTCCGGTGCCTGAAGAAAAAATGGGGGACCCAATGCAGAGGTTGGAATCGACTTAACGCGAAGCTGGCATCTGGCCATAACTGCGTTGAAACGAACTGGCTTGGGATATTTTCCGGGTCTTATTGTGCATGGCATAGTTTATTTATTTATTGAATACTGCCAGACTGCTCAGGGAGAAGTGGGAATACAAGTTTACGTTCACAAGGACGCAACAGTTGAATGGAGACATTCAAAACAACGCAGAAAAAATATCAAGATACAGATTGCAAACATTTGTCAAAAAAAAGAAAAAGACACAACAAAAAGCGCATACCTGCACAGAATTTTACGCGCATGACAATTTAACACGCCACGGTAGAAAAGTGTGCCCATAACAACTATTTTCCATTGGAAAAACACGGCACGATGAAAAAAATTGCCACACAAGCAATAAATTAAAAAAAATGTACTCGGAGACAAACGTTTACACATCGCTGAGGGGGAAAAAAACGGCAACAATGCTCACATAAGAAAGAACCCGATGCGTGTACAACTTTATTTTGAAAGCCACGGTTTACAGATGGCAAATGCCTACAGTACAAAAACATGAAAATCAAAAGCAGCGATTAGCACTCAGCAGTATAAGATATACCCTGAAGAAAGAACTTGAACAGGAACAAAGCGACAGCACTTAAATTGAGAGGCGTTTTATGAATATTTCCACAGTAGGGCATTCCACCATACTCTGCGGTAGGGAATTCCAACAAGCGAGTGATTGAGGAAAGGAAGGAATATGTAAATACATTTGTGCGACAAGAAAAATCTGTAACTTTTATCGCGTGATATGAATGCGTCGAACGACGATCGGTCATTGTGAGGTAGTTAGCTTTGTCTATGCCCACTTTATCATGGTATATAAATATAATATCTTGAGCTTGTCGCGGTGACGTCGCATTTCTAATTTTTCTAAGTTTGCGGTCTGAAGGAGACTCGATGGGGGTATGCGTCAACTATAAGAATTAAAAATAAATCTGACGGGTTTTCTCTGTACTCTTTCTAGTTTGTCGTGTATACGGGTCCCATACAGGCGCGGCATATTCTACTACGGGTCTAATGTAAGTTAACTTCAGTTCCTTCGTTTAATTACCTAATGTTCGTCTCAAATAGTCGAGCTTATTCATTGCCTTATTTGTACTGTACGTCGTATGCTCATTCTACCGCAAATCAGGGGCGAAAAAAAAAACACTAAATATTTTTAACTGGACTACCTCTAAAGGACAATTAACGACATGATATCTAAAATTGAGTGGATGCTTTTACGGGTTATAGTCATTGAAAAAGTTTTTTAAATTAATAGTCATTTGCCACTTCAGGCACCATTTCTTTATATTGTCCAGTGACGTGTTTAAAGTTTCTTGAACGTCAGCAGATTCGACTTCAGCACACAATATTTGTCAAATAACTTAGCTTTTATTGGTATGTTGCAAGCGATGTCGTTAATGAAAACTAGAAACAAAAGAGGCCCTAATACGTATCCTTGAGGGACTCCAGATCGAACTACTGCAGATTCGGAATTTACATTGTCAATAGAAACGCCTTGTTACCGATTTGAAAGATATATTTCTATTCATGAAGGTAATGAATTGTTTTGTAAAATTTATATTTTATAAAAATAGGATTTTTTAAAACGGTGGGCTGTGGAAAGTGGTTTGAGGAATACGCGACATAACGAGAAACTTTAAATGACTCAATCTCCGTTGCAAAGACAGATCTAAGCGCAAAGAACGTAATGCACGCAAAAACTGGGCTCCCCCCAAGCCCTCTGCAAGTCGGTGCTCCGGCCAACCTTTCGGGCGTGGTTCGAGTGCACGAGCGTCTTCTCGGGTACTCTCACCAGACGTCCTCTGCAAGAGGCTTTGTGCTCCGCATACGCGATAACCGGATGTTAGTTGCGTTATCTGGTGTAAGATAAAACAGAGGTGCACAACAGGCTAAAAAGCACGGCCAGCTGCAGCAGCCCTCTGAGGAAATTGCGAAATAGCCGAAGCAACCTTAGCTTTAAATTTCTTCAAGTGCATCTGCGTAAAGCGGTTGGTTAAGAAATCTCAATAAAGGGGAGGAGGTGTCTTGTCACACCCATCTATTCCAAACGACTTCAATTGCAATTTCAAATCAATTTTAACAACAGAGCTGTTAAGGCTTTTGGTCGCACCGTTCATGCGCAGGAAATATACAAAGAAAAAGCCGAGCGCACGTACCCACCTAGGAATCGGGCGTAAGGACTAATGCGCCGCTACACGAAATTGAGAAATAGAAACTGAAGCATCTGAATAAAGAAAAAGCATTTAATCGCAAGCTAGAATACGCAAAAAATTCGGAAATAGGGGTTCTAACAAAATAATTAGCTTTTCGAACAGGGAACAGATCAAAGCTAACAGGATAGACGCCTAGTCCCAGATACGTATCCAGGCTTCCGCGTGGGCTTGCGGACCGTAAGCGGATAAAAAGAAAAGAATACCTCCATGGAGGATTTGCCAGGAATCGGTCGTAAGAGGAACTAATCGGCCCACTACACAAAACTGTAAATTAAAAAAGTAAGCACTTGAATGAAAAAAGAGCGTAAACTCACAAGCGAGAATTAGTAAAAAACTTCAGAAGTAAAAGTTGGAACAAAGAATGAGCTAAGCGAAATCAGTCTCAGATATGTAAACAGGCTTGCGCGGGGGCTTTCGCCACGTGAGGGGCTCACAAGAAGAAAAGAAAAAATACCGAGCACCTGTGCAATAAACCGTTTGAGCAAACAGCGTCGCCGGCAAAACTACTCTTGTCTGCTCCTGATGTCATTCGCTCGGCGCTGCTAGGAGAAAACGTGTGCTCATAAAACTCCCCACAGCTGAGGCGGTGGTGCCAGAACTCTATCGATTCTGTGCCGCGCACATGGGGGATGGGGTGACCAACGAAGATACGGACGCCAGAAGAAGAGGCGACTTATCAGGAAGCGTGCCGCGGTGCCAGGAGAAGACTTTGCGGCGGCGCAGGCGATGAAGTATACAAAAGATGAAGTGGCCACTGTAGAAATAAAGCACTCATATAGTTGCCGTTGATTTAGTATTCTGCTGACCAGCGCGATATATATACACAAGAAAAATTGTTCTCAGGGACATATATGGCGCTCGTCGAGTTTCGTGTAGTGAGACGAACACAGATCTGCTGTGACATCAAGTTTCCGCTGTTGTGCAAGCTGGATTTGATTTTTTTATTTGCAGATAAGACTTGACAATTTGAAAGACAGAGTCTTCTATAGAGTGAATTTGCAGAGAAAAACCGAGAGCGTCACCTGGCGGGAGCCGTCGGGTGGCCGGCGACGCTTCTAAAAAGGTTCCACTTAAAGCCGGCTGCCGCCCGGAACCGGCTCGCAAACGCTTGGGGGTGCAGAAAGGGAAGACCAATCTGGGCACTCTACTCGCTGCAACTGCTTACAGCTTCTGTTGTGTAGCTTCTGGTGATTTTTAGTTGTAGGGACTACAGTTGCGTCCATAACGTACTGGATTTTGCCAGGCTGGAGAAGGGCAGCACGAATGTGATTTATGCTTGAGCAGAAGCAGCCGCCGAATGACTCCAAGCTATTGTTGTACTCACTGCTTCAATGCACGAATAGAGCGTTTGCTCAATTTCGGAGCAATCGTTGGTAACAGTGCAAATTTAGAGTGGTACAAGACACTTCAACATGATGAAAACACAATCAAAACCTCGATTTCTGTCGCTTCACGGTTCTGCGAAACCAAACGAGTTCTCCATTGCGTGGAGACCGCATAGCCAAAGAAATAAGCATACGCCCTTAAATATGTATTGGTGCACTACTTTCATAAGCAATTATTCACACTCTACCACGTATACGGTATGCAAATCTGAGGCACTATTGTTGTTTCATCCCCATTTTTTCAAGCGCGATGCCAAGCTGACTAAAATTGACACTGCAGCACTGAAGTTCGTTGCTTTTGAACCGCATGGGCTGTACGCGTGCCAATGGTCAACTTTATGCTTCTGACACATCAAGGAACACAGAAACAGTTCACAAGCCGTGCCTTCTAGTATGTTTCAGGTAGCTAATCAGTCCAATACGTTATTGGCAAAGAAGCCGTGTGTAGCAAAGTACCCCACCGCATGAAATGTTCCGTATATATGGAAGCCTGCGAATAAGAAATTCGTAGCTTTGCTGATACAGCGCCGGCATAAAAACCTCGATATCTTCTCCCACCACATGATAATAGACTAGGGTATTAAGTTAAAAAACAGACATCGTGTTGATCATGGTACGATTGCTAGAAATGCCAAATAATGGTTCGTATAAATTCTGTATATACGAAGTATACGGAAAACATGCAAAAAAGTATTGTGCCGTATTTTGCGTTTTAGTTGGAACACAAACACAAAAACTGTATCAAACATTTTTATTCCATAAAATCATTTCGTCTTTCTTTTGTTTGTGGACACATTATGTGCATTAGTTATGCCTGGGTAGCGTAATACTCCACCTGAGTTCTGCATTCCCATACTTCGGTATATACAGAACATTTTACTAGGGGCGCGGCGAAGTCTGCATGCGACATGGTAGAGTTGAATGGCATTCCATTCGCCAGGTTTCTCCGCTACGATTTCTTGTAATTGTGGTCGACTGAAAGCTGCGTTGGCGAAGGACTCAAGACTCCGTGGTTGCATCTAGAAAAATTGCTGTTGTAACATGAAGCACTGATCTTACCTCTAAGATCAAGTTGCACGAAAACCTGATGCTGAACAGTATGCTTTATCAGCTGCTTCTAGTATCGCCTTTAGGGACACAATTGGAGCTTTTTGAAGCAGTGTACAGGAAAGAGCTTACAGTTTTTCAAGCCTTTCTCAGGCCGTGGGAAACAAGATGCCAGAGAAATCGCTGGGTCTACCTTTCCGTCCCCAGGTTTCGCCACAATTGCGTATGCGAGTGGTACGTCACGGTGGTACCAACCTTGGATTTCTATAGCTGCGTCACCTAAAAACAAGCATAGAATGTCACGTTCAGCAATTATACATCCTCTTGGGGTGTTGTGCCGTCAATGGCCAGGAACAAAGGCTGCCTAGTACCCGCCTTTGTGATACGGGAGCCTGAAATGTGTGCTTACTGTCCCTCACATTCGCTGGAAACGTTGTACAGCTCTGGAAGAACCAAAGCCACTTGTGCTGGAACTTAAAAGAGCAGTGACACGAAATTTCAAAGCTGAGAAAATTATGTAAAATGCTTCTTTTGTATGTGGAGATCTCCCAACAATTTCGAACAGTAATCTTTCAGTATAACATAGTGTCACGTGACAACGAAGAGATAGAATATCGGAAGGGGTCTATTTACAAAGCAGACACCGTAGTCACTGGCACAAAGGCAGGTTGATGGCACGCAGCCTGTCCAGCGGAAACTCGGACTTCGTCTGCCTTATGTTCTTTCCGTTTGTCATCGACAAGCGTTTTTCCACCGGAGCACATGCCCAGACAGGGAGAGATTGGTCACATGGATATACGGTTATGCTTCGTGTACGTTTCTCGGGAAGCTGGCCATAGTCTGTAACAACATTTAAAATTCACTTTAATCTTCGCCCGCACGAGAAAGCCCAGAACGGGCCTACGTGATATTATTTGCTTCTTGCCCCAAACTGCCGACGTCGCGGCTCCCATGACGTACCCGACGCGCTGGCTGCGCTTGGCGCGCGCTGCAACGCCGTGTGTACACGTCATGGTTTTGGGACTGACGCCGTGCTGCTTGGGCGCGTGGGGATGGTAAGGCCCTCGTGCGGTCTGGGTGAGCGAGCGCGTCCAGACCGGCAGTGGTGCAAGAAAAATGGTGGCTTCACGGGCGCTCTCCTGTCATGGCGGCTGCGCGGCGTTAGTTTTTTTTGAAACCGAAGATGACACGAATAAACGACGTCGTAAATGATTGTGTACGCTGCGATCGACCGTCTAATGTGCCATTCTATTAGTGGGCTAGTAGGTCCCCCATAGCAGCGTAAAAAAAACGTAACACGTAAATTTAGCGTCAGTACTCCTTCAAAAGCGAAAAATGGCAACAGCTTGCACGTATGTACCCATGGTTTCGTTGATACAAAAGAGTTCGCAGCCGCTTTTGTAATACCCAGTTAGAATATTTCGTTGGTTCTTAAGCAGAAGTCTGTGTGGTTTCATCTACCGGAAGCCAGTGCGTTGCAATTGAAGCTGCGTTGCGCAGACTGTCATTTTCGAAGCGCACACCACATCAATATTAAGCGATTCCAAATCACCTCCACAGCTGTTGCTGCGGGGTACACCCACGGAAAAGTCATACCAACGATCCCCAAGTTTTCCGCAAGCGTGTGACGCGTGAAGCTTTCACCGTGAACTTCCAGTGTATTCCGTCTCACCAAGGTGTAGCAGAAAACGAATGTGCTGACCACCTAGTAAGAGACGCCGTAATTGCATTCTACGGTGTCGATAGCGCCATTCGATTACCAGCGAGAACTGAGACAGACCACGCAATCTATTAAGGAAGCTGTGGCATTTTTAGATGCGACGCATCTCTTGCTCTGAGGCATGTCCCTCCTGCGTCGTCGCGCCGTCCGTCCGCAGCCCTCCTCAGTTCTTCTCTTCCCGCAGCTCTGTGCAACACTCTCACTCCGGCTCATTAGCATACCACAGCTGGCGCGCTTGTTTGGGCGCGCTTCACTGCGTTAACAACTGCTCCGGCGCGCGCGGTGTGCGCAAGTGCGCGCATGCACGACTCTCCTCCCTTGTCTCCTGTCCTTCAGGCGCGGCGAATATAAAGCGGGTAGCGTGCTGCGGTGGTTCAGTCAGCGCTCGCTCTCGTTCGACTCCGCGTGACTTTGCTTGACGACTCCGTGCTTGACTTGATTCTTCCGATAAAGACGTGATGGAAGCGACGGTCCCTTTAGTGAGTGGGCTGACACAATCCAATACCAGCGTCAGCGCAAACGCTCAAGGCAAAGCTACGACCAATTGACCCCTCACCCCCCCCCCCCCATGCGTCGCATCACATCAGGGTTCTCTCGCGGGAAGATGGGCGTAATTTTTTTGCATGAACCTGCAAGTCCAAGGGGCCTGATAAGGGTTAAAGCCTGCTTCTTCCACTGAGTAAGAACAGCCTCACCGCGAACACCAGCTTGACTACACAAGGTCAGCCTTGCCCCACCCTCTTAATACCCCTCGTACGGTGTAGTTGGTCTCAATAATGGCTTCATTACGAATTGTTACAAGCACAAACTAGACCGGAAGGATTTTTTTCAGGATCTCCACATGCTGAGTCAGCCACGCACAACAGCCGAGTACATTATTATTTCAGGGGAGACTTGACATTGCACAATACTGGATACTGGATTGCCTTGAGAAGGTTCTTGCAGTCCACAAGGATAAGTGGTGAGTGGCGACGTTCTCTATATTTGATACGATATTTTCTCACTTAGGCAAAGAGCTTCCCTGGCAGTTTCATGCAAGGCTAGCTCCGCCTCAGGAAACCCTTATCTACTTAAAAGTAACATCTATATTAGGTAAAGTCTACAGCACGAGGCTCCACGCTGGCGAGCAGTTAGCTTTATTTGGCGGCTGCACCACGGAGCAAGAACGTGAGCCGTTTGCAGTTGTACAGCTTCCTCAAACCTGTCATCTGTCGGTATCCTTACCGGTGGGAAATGCTGAAGGAACAATAGCGCGAAAGGACGGGACGAATGAACAGAGTACAACAGACTGCCGGTACTTGCTTAACCTTGCCTTTGCTTGCTGTGACGAAACAACTTTGTCTCCATTTTTCGGCTCCCTGCGAAGCTTATGTCACACTGTACTTCCCTGCTGACTAACTGAAGGAAAAAACGGCATCGCCTCTGCAGCAGCAATAACAGTGACACGGCAGGCAACCCTCGAATAATGAAGGTCGAAATGTGGCATTTGGTCATGGCAATAACAGGAAGCAAGTACGTGACTTCTGCTGTTCGTGTTACACTCGTTCGTTTTTTTAGTTTTTTGTTGCTCCAACTCTTTTTTCTAAGCCTCCATGACAAATTGCATTCGCCAGAATTTTGTCGTGCAACTGCTTTTGAGCACACCGCACAGCTGCTTCTACCGGCTGCTGTTTGTTATCGGCGGACCATTCCTGGCTTACACTAGATTTCAGTTTTTATTTGACCTATAACCAGGCTCTGTTGTCACTGAGAAAACATTTCAATGGAAACTGAAAAGTTTCCGGAAACCATGGATGTAGGGTATGTGCAAGGGAGTGGCCGTTGGGTCAGAAGGTCACACTGCCAAAATGAAAATATAATGAGCTGCTGCCTCAGCCCTTCACTGACGGGAACAATCTCGAGTATCAGATCTTACCCGGCGACACCGGTGTGCATGACAAATCTGAGCTGAATGTGTCACTAAAGTTCGACTAGTTCGAGGCCCGTTTGGTGTAGAGAAAAAAGAACAAAACACTTTTCAAAAAAAGCATGGCTAGCTTGAGAAAGACGCTGCAACTGTTTATATAGCTAAACTCGAACTGTATGCACACGAACTTCGTTGATGTCGTCAACATGAACGTGTTGTCCCCGTTTAAATTTTGAAACACCCGCCACGGTAACCGAGTGTCTAAAACGCTGTGCTGTGGAGCTCAAGGCGGTGTGTTGGATCCGCGCCGCGGCGGCCGCTTTTCTGATTCATGCGAAAAATTAAAACGCCCGTGTGTCGAGATTAGGGTGCACGTTCAGGGTCTCGCGGTGGACGAAATTATTCCGGAGTCCTCACTAGCGCGTTTAATAGCCTATACCGGTGCGTAAAACTCCTTAATTTGATACCTTGAAGCCTATGGTTTCAGGCCCAGGTTCAGGTTTTATTGAAAAATATTTGCATACAGGAAAAGAACAATAGCAATTTACCGAAGGAGTTCCCAGAGTTTACACTGCCGAGGGGACCTCCTGTGCGAAGTACAGAAGAAACGCGCACACAGGCAGGTGAGCGTTACAGAGATCAGTGAAGCGATATTTGGCAAAGAACAAAAAAAACATAATATCAATACAACATAATTAAACAAAGGTATATTCAAAGAACGGGTTAGACATAATAAAACAAGGTTCACTGTAAATAATAGTCATTGATTAACCGCAAACTGTTGACCACAAGTGATTTTTAAGGATTTATGAAATAAGCATGCAGAGTTGAGGATGGACTTGTAGAAACCGCGAAAGACGATTTCACGGGAAAAAATGAGGCTTCCAGTAACGTTAAGCTATACGACAGCCTTAGAGAGGCCCTCGGCAGAGCGAAGCAAGATGTCGGGTGTCATTGGCTCCGCAAACCAGCTACTGCGTGATTTATGGGCAGCAGCCAGTCCAGAAGTAATCATAAACAAAGGATGAGGCATATCTGCCTAAACATGGATACATTGTTTTTCAAATTGCTTTCAACAGCGAAGGAATGGGTCAGCTTATCCGGTATTGCAGCGTCTGGCATTCGTACTAGAAATTGCACGTTCACACCAACAGCAGTGACCGGATGGTTGTTACACGTGGTACAGCTGATCTTACTGCCTGCCTTGGTAGCGTTCGTACTCCTGCTCACTTGATTAGCAGTTTTATAGATACAAATGCGCGTGGTGTCGGCCAATACCGGTGATACCCGTGGACTGGTTAAGCAGTAGACTCGTACCTTGAAAAAATACGCGGTGGCGTCTTGACTTTGCAGTTAATATGATAAGTTAAGAGTGCCTTAGACTAGAGAGGCATGCATTTTGTGAGAGCTGGTTATTCATTTTGTGACTTTGAACATATTTTCATCGTCCTTCTGGCATATTTGAAAAAAAGTTTCTCTCTTTATGCCAAATACGTTCAAATAATGTAGTGTGCATTACAAACTTTCGTTGCGGGTCAAAACAAAATCTTCGAGCAAGATGTATGTACTCTAATTTACAAGAACTGTTCCAATTGTATGGCTGTCGTAATGTAAGATTGCGCCAAACAAATTGTGTGGAATCGATTAGGAAGTATGGATTGCCGTTTTTTCTGTGGTGATTTGCAGTCAAAATCGTTACCTCACGATGTCCATTATTGCTAATCAACATACTTCGTTTTCCTTTCGAACTACCTCTCAACTGTAGACAAATATTTTAAGATAGGGTTTTACAGAAGATAAAAGCCTTTAAAAAAGAGTGACCTGTTAGATGCCGGGAGTTTTTTTTCTGATAACACGGATGCTGATATAAGCCTAAATAAATTTGCGATATTCTTTATCCACTTATGCTATACATATTTTACTTAAAAAGGTTTGAAAAAGCACCAAATGGAAGAAAACAATCAGTCACTTGCGACTTCCATGACCCAATGAATATCACAACAGACTTGTTGACTTCGTTCTCAATTCCAAAATTGAGGGCGACCTCAAACAACTTAAAACTCTGGGTAATAAACCGAACGCAGATGCCAAAGAGTTTAACTCTGAATAATATACATATTCTTAGGAAATATGGAAGAATATTTAGGAGGAGCAGGCAACTATCGGCACTTCCCTGCACAGCACGGGTCTGTTAAATTACTAAATGAAATGGTAAATTACTGAAGTTTAATATCAGCCGCAACATAAAACCCGCAATGACGCCTAAAAACTTCACTCTCCCTTACCTGTTTTCGGACAAACCCTGAAATTACTTTTTATACATTGTTAAACATCACAGTATCCAACCGTTTTTTCGGACTCCCAAAACTCGAACTTTCCCGACGAGCCGCACCTGATTTGGTTACATGGTTGGATTACGTCTGATTTCAACGCGTCTCGGGACGGCTTTTCAGCCGATAAGAAACGTTTGTTGACATGAAATATGCCATCTCTATGGTAATGTGAATGGGCAGTGCAACGAGAAGTTATATCTTGAAGAATACAGCCTGGTTACATGGCCAAAGAGAGAAGAGAAAGAATGTTTTTTGTTCAGGTAATTGTTATCGTTTTTTAGGTAACCCAGACTTCTAAAAAAATTAATAAAAACTTTCGTACAACTTTTGTTCTTTAACGCTCAGATATTTTACTGCCGTTCAGTCAAAGCCCTCTGAAAAGCGAAGGATCAGTTTGACGAACGGGTGAAAAATAAATAGGTGTCGCTCCCTGACGACGCCATATTTGCCTTTTTTACTACATCTGCAGAAAAGAACCAGCTCTCTACAGAATTGCTAGCGCGGTCGAAATAGCTAATGCCCGACTGATATGACAATGTGACGAAAAGCGCATGGTGTATGGTGAAAAGGAACTCTAACTTACAGGTAACAACAAACACAAAAAATAGGCACTATATCTCGATATTTTTGCAGAACATTATTTGATTTTACTTTTAAAAGAGTAGGGGAGTGAGTAGATTAAAAAACAGCGATGATCATATTCAGTTTTTCATTTATCATGTGGAAAACTGCGCTCACAACCTGTTTATCAAGGATATATTTTGCAGGTCAGTTGAGGGGTTCAGTAGCCCCCCTCCCCATATCCTAAGGGAGCTGCGGAACTCGGGAGTAATGGAAGTCATCGAATACGTGGTTTTTGGAACTCTGGTGTTGGGAAATTTCGCCCTTGGCTTGTACTTCTCCGTCCGAAAACCTCCTGCTGGCGCTGCAAGTGCATCAACGGCAGAGGATGTGTTCCTGGGAAGCCGTCTGCTGAAGTTCCTGCCCTTGGCTGCTTCATCTGTGGCCTCGCTGTTCTCATCAACGGGACTGATAGCATTCCCAGCCCATTACTATGCCTACGGAATGCACGTTGCTTGGTGCGGCGTGACGGCCCTATTGTACGTTCCCTTGGCTATGTACGTGTTTGCACCAGTGCTATACAAGAGCGGCGTCACATCAATATTCGAGGTTCGTATCGAACGTAAAATCTGCCGTAATACACTCCGCATGTTATGCCAGATGTCCTAGAATTTCATTTCTGGGAAATATTATTTCACAATAGTGCCATTTCTTATCGCTATAAAATAAATGTGTAATAAAACCTTCGATACTTACTACTTAAACCGTGAGCAAGTGAGCTGTCAAAAATTTCTCACCAAATACAATGTTCCTGCTTCAGCGCAAACTCCAAGACGATGCGTAGAAACGTTTTCACTGTAAAAAAAAATGCCGGCTTGGATCGAATTGTGGAATGGTTGGCCTATACGCACAATAATTTCTTGGGGCGAATGCATATCGGCCAACCATTAGGAACTAAAAAATTCGATGCCTGCATTACTGATGAAAAGGTGCTGAGTGTGAGCAACAGAGTCAAAACTTCATTGAAACAACACAAAAAATCTCCAAACTCTCAGCGCAAGGTAACCTTCGGTTGGAAGATGCTAGCTTGAGACTTCGGAAAGCATCTTGACGCCGTGGGGCACGCAGGTGGGTCTTGACTTCCCTGGTTGCTGGTTGTTTTTGTTATTTTGGGTGTTATATATTTTTGGTGGTTGATTGGTTGCCTGTCGTTACTAGTCGAACGGGGTGCAAATTTTCATGTTTATTTGGGAAACAGAAACTATAAATAGGCTAACTCGTCTCGCGGGTGTCGCAACTAACTTGAATATTACGCTCAGAACTTTTGCTACACGACAAATTACCGGATAGTAATGGCGAAGATTTCAGTAATAACTCTTATAACTCTTCATCGTAGCCAGGCAAAAACATCGAACTGACATGCGCTCGTCGGCAAAGAGGTGCAGCCCGCCTTACGTAAGTGTACAACGCCCATTAATTTGAAGCCAGCGAAGCGCCGGATTTTCAAGAAGAGAAAGTATTCCACCCCTCATCTTTTGATACAAAAGGTGCGCTTCCCTGGAAGGCGCTTCGATGGATTTTTGTTACTGCTTCCACGTTCTATTAGCATAGAGATCCGACATTGGGTTTAAAGTTGTGCAGAATAGTGCCGCCCTGAATAATAGTTATAGAAAATAAATTGCTCGATCAGCTGAAACTCACCTTGCTCCCTTTTTGTTTTGAAAGGAAGGCTTTCAAAAATACCGAGCATCGCTAGATATTACCGTCGTATTCAGTCTAGTATGTTTGGTAGAGATTTAAATGCTTCTTGGTAAATATATAGCTGCGGCGTCCTTATGACAGCAACAGCAGATTTTTGTAATTAGAAGACAAAACGTCTGTTGGAGAGTGCAAACATAAAGGCGACGTTTGAGAGATCAAATTTGCTAAATTGTTGTGGAAGAGCACCAGGACGAAGTATTGTAAGGGAACCGCTGTATTGTCCGGGCAGGTTCCTTGATTAACGACTGTCCTTAAAACCGGAGCTTATGTATGAATAATTTAAGTTTGTGCTGCCAGAAAATTGGTAGGGCTTTTACAAATCATGTGTTGTATTACATAAAGAATGTGAACAACACTGCAAAAATGTTGTCTGGGCGAAGTATGTAGCTCCTGGTGAAACCCAGGGAACAGATCGTTCCTAGAAGCGTCAATATAAGCTTAATCTGAGCCTATGTAATGCCAATGCTTCATGCGGTTTCGCAGGGAAAGCGTCTGACAGCTCTTTCGTTAAAACGGGGGAAGGTAGGGGAGGCGTTGCCTAGAGGGTTTTAGTGCAAAAGAGTTGGAGCGCCTGCCAGTAGAAAAGGGTACAAGGAGGCGCTGGTTGAGTCAAAGATCACTACGCGTTCGCACCTGCAGCGGTGACTATGTCGACCAGCATGTCTTTTCTTTGCGGTACAGGTTCACTGCGTGCTCTCGGTTTCCTAAACTAAGCTTCCGCTCAGAAAACTCGGTTTCGCTGTATTCAACCACGGCAAAATACATGGCTACGGTTCCATGTATGCACATATGTCTTAGACGCAAAACTTTTCATGAGATGACCGGGGTCAACGCTCGAGGTGATGATGAATAAACTTTATCGGAGACCAGGTGCTGATGCTAGGGCACCCGCCCGGTGGGAGGCTTCCTTAGTCCGGGATGCCTTGGGTTATGCTGGCCATCCGTGCCCTCTCCACCAATCATCGCTGGTATGGAAGGTCGGAGATGGTCAGCAGCTCCACCCACTGCTAGCGCTCGAGAGAAATAACAATTTGCTGATTCTTTATACCTTAATTATCTGTCACCTATGTGCCGTGTCCTTAAAAGAATCTACCTTTCCAAAATGGAATGCATCATGACATTGGACATGATGACCAGTGACAAACATTCTGGCGCCTATACGAGGGCCTATGCCGGCGCGCGAGCACGCGCACGCCCGCGCGCCCCCACTCCTGCCCGCCCCTCCTCTTTCTCCCCCCCAATCAAACTTCAATCAAGAATTTCGCCAATTGCGACATACAGTCCAATCCCGTTAAAACGATGTCCACGGGAACCGCAAAACACTTCGAATTAACCGAAATTCCACTTAAACAAAAAATACAAGAGCAGCCTTGTTTCTAGTCCGCAACAAGTCTCTTTTCTTGATTTCATTAGGAATATCCACTTTGGACCCCAAGTTGAGGGCGACGCGTGTTGCCATGATAGTTAAGATTTATCTGTAAAATCGAATCCTGAAGCGTGCGCCACACAAATTGCTCACACGGTGCACTGCGCAGCATAAACGGGGGTTGAGAACCTCAAAAACAAAAACAAAAGCGATGAATACGTTGGCGCGAACCTAAATTGTCTTGACGCTTTAGTATGTGCGCGCTGCCTCAGTGTGCGCTGCCCCTGCCAGTTGCGGTGAAAGGGAATTCAGTAAAGAACAGGGTGCTATTTTGTCGCTGGAAAAGTTTCAATTTTATCGAGAAAGGACGGTCACGGTGAGGCTTTTTTATCCGAAATAACCTCCAGACAAACGATGTAATGAATCTTAGCTTCGAATTACGAACATTTTCATTTCGATTATATGCAAAATTTCCGCGACTAGCACATAACTTTTAGTTAAGCGAAGGTCCCAAAGAGGCGACTTCAAATTATCTAGAGTCGACTGTACAGACAACGCTAAAGTCAGTGAAATTCGTATTAAATTTTCTAACGTTTCGGTCAGTGACTGGTTTTTGTCAAAGATGGTAGTAATGCCAGCAAAGACACTTGCCAATAACAGCGGTTTCTACTTCAACTGGTGAAACCTAAAATGTGCCGAGTGATGCTCTTCTTACAAATGTTGGGCACTAAAATAGTGATCACATTCTTCAGAATTTTGCAGTATTTCTTCCTAATTGACATAGGCCTGAACGATAAAAACCCTGAAGTACGAAAACTTTTGTCTTGTCGTCTGTACTTGGCAACTAAGTTTAAAACATTTCATCGTGTGGGCTGGGCGGGAAAGGAAAGAGCGTACCTTAAAGCGTAGGAGCTGACACACATACAGGCATTAGGGAAATAGGAAAGGGAAGGAGGGTTTGGGCGCAAGGCTGACATAAAATGGAGGAATGAGACCCGAACGCGACAGAAGAGAGGTATGCCTAGCGTCACTAAATAAAGGCTTTTAGAGTATCGGCACTCTTCGCCCTCATTGCTGTGTGCCACCGGGATTTTCATTGGTCAACGGGCACCACGTGATATTTGTTTACAAATGGACGCAGTAATTTTGTTTCTGGGCGCCTCTCTCCTCTCTGTCTCTCTCTCTCTCTCTCTCTGCTGCGCGGACCCACCCTAGAACTGCCGGTCCCATTCTGCCCGTTGCAACCAGCGGCGGTTTCGTTGGCAGAGATAGCAACAGTGCAAGCCAGAAACAAAACTGCCTTCACATGCTTCTGTGTGCGCGAAGTGGCGGTACTCATAAGCGTGGCTTATTTAGGGACGCTAGGTATGTCTTGAGAAGACAGATAAGCGTTTATTTCACCCCCCTCCGTCACCCCCCTCCCTAAAAAGGAGTAACGGATGATCTTCGGTACTCTAACGTTGATCATCCAGGGTGGGTGGCGTCCATAGTACCAAAGAAAAATAATTAGTAAGTACATGGGCGGATGCAATGTCGTTGCAGTGACCCTTTCCAGAAAGTTGCCATCCGGGGCGAACAGGAGCAAAGGAGGCGTTTGAGGTTAAGTTCGTGGCTCTTTACGGAAGCACTGCAGGCGTTTCCGGTGATCATCCAACCCGGAAATTCTTCAATGGTGGCAAGGCAGAAAAGCTCAAACATTAAAGCGGAATAAAAACGCATTCAAAATCTGTAAACAAATGAAAAAAAGAAAGAAAGGAGCAAAGGTAAACAAAGACGCCAGACAAACGCAAAGGAAATAAATGGAAAAACAGATAGGGAAGAAATATAAAAAAAGAAAAAGAAGAACTGGTTGGGTCGATAAGAAAGCAAGAAGTGGCACGAATGAGGAACTTTTTTGTAAACGCATGCCAGATGACTAACAAATGTACACAGGACGCAGCACGCGAAAACCAAAAACACCAATAAAAATAACCATATTATTGGAAAGATGTGGCTGCCCATACCGATTGGTGTTATACCGTTTCGGAAACGTGTGCGCATTATACAGAGAATAGCGAGGCACCAGATGTTGTCAATTAAGAAAACGGGAAGTTTTGTTTCCATTGTACTTGTTGGTTTTCTGCTACAATGCAATCTAGTCTTTTTCCACAGTACATCCGCCTACGCTTCAACGCTGTGATTTCTTTGACTACCTGCGTTATCTACATTTTTCTAACGGTAAGTTAAGTTTTGTATAACTCGTGCCGCTGCTGTGCTTATAAAAACGGTAGCTTGCCTAGCACGATTTCCCTTCTGAGTGCTTGTATTGTATTGTTATGAAAATTAATATGCGGAAAACCAAAGTAATGATGAATAACCTCGGGGCAGCACAGTGGTTTGAGATAGATGGCGAGGCAGTGGAAGTGGTAAGCGAATATATCTACTTAGGCCAGGTTGTGACCCGGATCCCAACCATGAGGCAGAGATAATGAGAATAAGAATGGGGTGGAGTGCATACGGTAGACATTCTCAGATAATGAATGGTAGCCTACCATTGTCCCTGAAGAAGAAAGTGTATGACAGCTGCATCTTACCGGTACTCACCTGCGGGGCAGAAACTTCGAAGCTCACTAAGAGGGTTCAACTTAACTTGAGAACGACTCAGCTGGCAATGGAGCGTAAGATGATAGGCGTAACATTAAGAACAAGAAGAGAGCGGAGTAGGTCATGAACAAACGCGCATTAAGGACATTTTAGTAGAAATTAAGAAGAAATGGACATGGGCAGGGCATGTAATGCGAAGGCAAGATAACGGTTGGTCATTAAGGGTAACAGAGTGGATCTCTAGAGAAGGCAAGCGTTGCAGGGGGCGGCAGAAAATTGGATGGGAAGATGAGATCAAGAATTTTGCGGGGATAAATTGGTCGCAGTTAGCACAGGACCGGGGTAATTGGAGATTAATGGGAGAGGCCTTTGTTCTGCAGTGGGCGTGGATAGGCTGGTGATGATGATGATGAATGTATTTCGGATGAGCTCTTTAAGAACTGGGGCTGTATTTTCGGTACCTAGCGCTTCAATTTCACAAAGGCAATGTCTGAATGAGTCAACATCTTTTAATATGCGAATTTATGACAGCACGGTGTTAAAGACTTTATGTTCTTTCTAAAATTACTTGTCGCATACATTAGACCACTGATCTATTTTGCGCGATTGCCTCGATTACCGGCACACGTTGAATGTGAAATCATGCAAATATCAAATTCTGCGTTCTATGTCACATACACAAGAAAGCTTTCGATAATAGTCGAATGCTTTCGAAACATTCCTTTCATAAGTTGTGCGGTAGTCCAGAACAAGACAAGTATTCCAAACATTTGCATCCCGCTAAGAGATACTGATCGCGCATGCCGTTTAAAAGGCCTGGAACACTTATGCCACTTACACCTAAGAAAAGACTTGAAAGATGCTTCATATCAAGATCACTTAATCTTTTCTGATTTGTACATTAGTATTTTTGGGTGTTATGCTGGCAGCATTGATTAATGGATTGATTATGAGGTTTAACGCGCCGACGCTACACAGGCGATGAGGCGCGCCGTAGGGGAGGGCTCCGGATTAATTTGGACCACCTGGCGATCGCTAACACGTGCCGAAATCTCTAACACATCGGCGTTCTCGCTTTTCTCGTCCATCAGAAAAGCGGCCGCCGTGGCATTGAGTCAAACCCGTGTACTTGGTGTCAGCAGCACAACGCCTTAGCCACTAAGCCGCCGCAGCGGGTGTGCTGGATGGGTACAGAGGCCACACCAAATAGCTCCCTGTGAAGAGCGAAGCACCGAAATGACCTGTTTTTTCATTTGTTGAAAAATCTGTAACACGTGTGCACGGAAGAATTGATAGCTGTCGGAAAGTGTAGTGCTATCTTGTATTTTGCAGAACAGAATATTGATCACCTCGGTTAGAAATCGGTTCATTAAACAATCTGCCGCATTTCTGGAAGTTTAGAAACCTTTTACAAAAAAGGAAATTCTTTTATCAAAGGGCCCGATGGAATATCGGAGCACATTTTGATTACCCACGCTCATGCGTCCATACATTTCAAGACTTTTTATCGCGCCAGTTTTTAACTCCAGCCTGTACTCATCTCCTATCATAGTGTGCGCAATCTGCTTGCCTTTTCGTTCACGCATTAAAGTATCTATACGGTCGTTTTTTTTAATACAGCCTTTAAGTGCGGCTATAGAAATGCCCGGTTATTTATTTATGTCTCCCTGCATTTATCTGTGGCACAGAAGTGTTGCTACTGGGGATTCCATCATGTCACGCAAGCTACCGTTTTGCGTGATCAAGTACATTAGCAGCGAGAAAAGCACGCGTACTCTTAAAGTTGCATGTATTTTCGGAATGTGTGGCTTTTGTTATTGGTTGTTTACTCTGCCGCCGTAAAATCTACATTTTAAACATCGTCTGGACAGAAATGGCGCATAGATGCGCTATACGGAACATTATACACGTAAGCATGGCAGTTGCATTGAATGGAATTACGCGTACGCAGAAAGTTAATCTGAATCTCAAAGCTGGAAACTTGATTTATTCTGGGATTTAACGCGCGGACGCAACGCACGCGATGAGGCACGCCGTAGTGGTGGGCTCTGGATTTAGTTTGACCAGCTGGGGTCTCTAACTTGCGCCGAAATCTTGTAAACACGGGTGTTTTTGCTTTTCGCCTCTACCAGGAAAGCGGCCGCTGTGGCCGAGAATCGAGCCCCCGACCTCGTGCTCAGCAGCAGAACGCTTTAGCCACTGAGCCATGGCGGCGGGTATCTGGAAACCTGTGTTATTTATACCATTTATAGCTTAAACTAAGAATTTACACCTAACTAGGAGTGGTGATCTATAGCTACTGTTAAGGTTATTTCACTAGTCCTTCCATATAAGAAAATCACTGTTACTAATATAAAATCTGTCAGTTTAAAACATTTCGTACAATTTTCGTACTATATTAGAATAAACGGTAATTTTTTTCGGCAAAACACGTTCCTTGTCTGTTTTATAGTTCCCCATTCCCCGCCATGGGCATGTTCATTGTGACCATAGTTCCGCACTTTCTCACACCGGGTGCTGCCTCGGCATGCATAACCCCTCGCAAATCACTTTCGCCAGTGCACGCTCAATCATGTGCACAACGTAGGTAGAGTTCCGTAAAACACTGTTCTAACGCGAGCCGAAAAACAGCTATTTTTATAAAGCAGAAGCTCAGTTTCCGTCTGCCGTTTTTTTGCGCGCAAGGCCGCCTTGTACCAAGTAATATTTGCATGGACATAATCATCCACAGTGCCCAATGAAATACTGCAGAATTTGAAATAGAACAGTAGATAATGTGCTCAAAACGAGTTATTAATAAAAGCACATCAAAGGTTAAGCTAGAAGCTGCGGGCCACCGTGTTGTCACTCAGGAGAGTAATTTTGAGTGCATTTCCTAAAAGTGCCCCATTTGAGCGAATGTAAGGTACGCTAAAGCATTTTCCACACAAGAAAAAAAATACACTACTTGCTCGAGCGTGGTTATAGAAGACACGCGGTACTTATCGTCGCCATTGTTATTTACGGTGGTAAAACGTTTTCCTTGTTACAGTCATTACCCCTGTCCTAGGTACGGGTGAGGCCTACCTCCCAATGAGAAAGTTTTTGAGGGAATATCATTCACGGGGGAAGTGTTATCTGAAGTATATTTACAACCTCCCTCTTCCGGTGGAATGCATGTATCTTGTATTCGTGGACGACAATGTACAAGAGGTGCATGGTTTTGCTTCTTGTGGCGTATTTTTAACTACGCGTATTGTAGAAAGCCGGCTTCTACCACAAAAAAGACGCCAATAGAGGGTGTTGAACATTTCGTAGAAGAAAATTTTGAAGTTGGGAAAGTCGTCTTAGAAATTTGAGTTGATGTTTATCCGAAAACAGCAGAAATTTATCGAATGCCAGGGGAGACGGCCCACACAGGGTAGTAAAGGGTAGAATTAAAAACTGATTCAACCGTTGCGCGATTTCTTGAAATATAGAACACTGGGTGAAGTTCAGTCATCCATATTTGATTGCGCTAGCAGCTGCGTCTTGAACGGTTTTTGCGTTTTTGAAATACGCTGAGCCATCTGGGTCAACCTACTCTATTCCTTACAACAGCCGAGGCTTGCAATAAAGAGGGTAAATTTCTTTCGGACAACAATACTGCAAGTAAAGTACGTAAAGCTAATCTGCATACTATGCACCGCTAACTCTACGCTACTTTGTGTAAATTGCACTTAAAGCGGCCACTATCGCGTGTTTTTGAATAAAGCATATCAGCACTATTTTTTTGAAATAGACCCTGCTACAGATACTCTAAAGTTCACCTATTTCTTCAAAGATGTTAACACCACATTTATCATCGTTCAACAACGTTCCTTCCGGCGTCGAGAAACTGAATGCCGGTCTTTTGTGTATGCAACCGCATCTACAAACGCAATTATACTGTTTCTTTATTTCGTCAGCAAAGCATTGGGGCCATCTCTATTTTGGCGGCGTCTCTAACGCTTGTTACAGGTACGTATATACTATCCATGTTTCACTCATCTTCTTCGACCAAAGAATTCTCGTTATACTTCGAATCCGTTTATTGTGCGTAAAGAAGAACCTCATTACCGTAAATTAAGGGCAACCCACAAAACGAAGACGCAGCACTGCAGAGCAGGGCCTCATGTGAAACAAAAGTTTGAATTTGGTTTCTAGGCCACCATTCGTTGCGTGGGAAAGTTTCTATATATGGAACATATAGGACGAGGTAATTTAAACCTTTTGACCATAATTTGTGGAATGTGCGTCCAGGAAGTTTTTTTGGGGGGCGATGTTCTTAAGATATTTATTACTTCTTTCAGTTTGCTCAAAACACTTGCATTAACCGTACTCAGGCCAGCGCCCTTTCCCCAGCAGGCTTCACTAGGCATTCCAAAGATAAAGGAAATGGGGGGGGGGGATAAAAAAGGCGTATCGCAAGAAGCAGCAGCAATTAGATAGTTTGCTTTAACACTACATGTCAAGAACATAGACCATTACAGAATGTTGAAACATCCTTGCGTCGTTAGAATCCAGAAACCGACAAGGGGAATTCATTTTTGTATTTGTAACAATCCCACAATAATGTTCACCATTAAACTGGGATGCGGGACACAATATTTCAATGTACAATTTGCTCCAGATTGAAATAGAAAGGGGCAGAACAAAATCTGTCCCATGACAGCAAACCCGCATGAGATGTTGAAGCGCAAACTAATTTCACTTATTGTTGACTGTCAAGCTACAGATGACATACGTTTATTTTCCAAGAAACACTTGCTCAGCGATGTTTAATATAGCTTGCGTACCAATGCACATAAGCTAGACCTAAGCCCTTGGGCCTAAGTAAAGTTAATTGGGCCAAGCCAGGAAATAACTTTTAAGCTTGTAGAAATGATAACCAGGTAGTGTCCTAGTGTAACGCTTATCCTTCTTCACTTTGTTACTCTAAACACGGGTCACGAACAGATAAGTTGAAAACATGAATCAAACAACTTATACCTCTCTATATGTCTGTATTGGACGTAATTTGTTGCATTCTTGTGCACAAATAGCATGTTCTATTTTCGTTGTTTTAATTTCTTCACAAGAAAGGAAAATGTGCGTAGAAAGTCTACGTTTTTACTGTTGAGCTTTAGTATTGTTTCTATTCATTACGGGATTATGCTTTTCACTGCTTTTAAACGCTCTAGAGCCTTCTTGATCAATAATATTTACTCAAAACTACGCCTTTATTTGTCAATTACGACAGTCATGTGGCTGCACACTGCTTAACGCCTGGTGCCTGCCCCGTCAGAAGACAAGGACGCCTTCTTTTACCGCTCGTGATGGGGAGTTCCCATTTTTTACTCCTGTCCGAAAAAAACCTCTGCTACTGATTCTTCTATGGACATAAAAAAGTGTTTCTCTAGGCTGCGAGGAAGCTCATTTATTTTTGAAAGCGGGATGATAGATGAGCGTCATGGTGTTGATCGCGCTGTACTTGTTACTTGTAAATAGGGCCATTTTTCGTGCTCATCATTGAACACCAGTATTTGACAGCAGTCAGTGTTAAGCAGTGGGTGGAATGATTTACTGGCCTCGTTGTGCCGATATGGGACATGATGCCGTCCTTCGAGAGGTAGTCGTATTGTGTCACTTGGACACTGGAACGGGCGCGCTGTTTCAAGGCAATGGTTACTCTGGAATCTTGGGTGGCAAACGGACAGACTCACGATCGGTTCACGTCTAGGTACACGCTGGTAAATGACAAAAGTATCCGCGTTCATATGTTCCGGACCTGAAGGGGGAAGAAGAGGTTGACCACGGTGATGACTGTACCGTGTCGAGCAATGATAAAATGGGGATGTCTGCAATACAGCTCTCCTGGGTAACTACCTTCGCAGGACAGAATCTTCTTGGACTTATTCGTCCATAGCTATGATAGAAATATCTGAACAAAATGAAGAGCGATAAAATACAAAGGGGAAGAAAGAAAGGTTTGGAAAGAAACGTGAAACTAAGGTTTATTTGGAGCCCCACCTCTGATGCAATGCACGTGGGCTACCAATCGCACTCAACCGGGGGGCAACTTAGTTTCAGCACTGCAGCCTTGAATGTTATGTGGACACCTAAATTTAGTAAAGTGGTCGTTTTCTTGTTTAAAAAAAGCAAGTGTCCACAGCGGAAGGAATGTAACCCTAGTTTTGGTACTCAGACGTCATTCGCGTAAGGAACGCCGTCACCGCGGCGCGTGAGTCTACAAGGTAGTGCCTTACAAAATAAAAATATGGTTGAAAACCTTAAATGCAGCATGTAGAATAAAACAGGGGAAATAATACTTCTGCCTCTATATAAACACGGGGAATAAAAGATCGATGCAAGAATAAAAACCATCAGGAATACTAGTTTAAACGAAGTTCTTTTTAGAGATACATGGCGGAGATTTTGGAGGGTCGCTGGCGTTTGTTCGATGATGGGATCGGCTTTAGACCGGTGAAGTTCCGCAAGATAAACAAACAATTTTCGTCAACAATGGTGGTGTAGTTTTATGCGCAAGAAGAAACCAACCATGACACAAACCTCAAGACAAATGACAGATGAAGAAAAAGAAGAAACAATGCTCTAACTCTGAATCAAAATCAGAAATAAAACATTGTATGTTAATGGCAGCCATGCCCTGATACTGTTTCTGTATACTCAAAATGCATGAGCGTAGATAGATACCAGAACGAGAATTTAGTTGCACTCGCGCATTCAAGCAACAGGTTTCCTTTATGCCATTAGGCACAAGACATTCGGCTTATAGGAATACATCAATAAGCCACATATAGCATATATCTATAGGCTGTAAAACGAGTTTAACGTCTCATGACGTCGCTGCAAGAATTGAATCATTCTAAAATCAAGGAGCCTATTTTAGAAGAAATGCCTGGGACGTTATAAGAATTTGTATGGCGCAGACACCTCCATTACAAAGCTAGGGTATTACTGCTAAGAAATGTGGCCGGAGAAGAACCCACATTTGTCGTAAGCTTACACATATATCGGCCGGAGAATTCATTGACGTCGCCGGTCTTTAATGTATGGGAAACATTTCAGGGCAAGAAAGTTTTGCCAAGTAATACTTGCAGGACACGCAAGAACTGATAGACGTGTTTAAAATATGATGTTTGTTACAAAAGCTTAGCAAATCGTTGAAAGTGTCGTTGAGCCGAACTGTAGTACTGATCGTTAGCTTAGATAAAATGTAGACCACTTCAAGAATAGTGCTTGTATTACACCTTCAGAATGATACAATTGATAAATAAATATGGCGAATAATTTTGTCTGCCGTAAGTACGCTATGATAACCACAAGTTGGCTTTCTTGACGATCATATGTTTATGCAGGCCCTTTCAGATAACCAAACAGTAACCCTTACTGAAGCCTAAGTTTCAAGAACAATTTTGAAAATAAAACAAAATATCATATTTACCATCTATCCTAAAATATTTAACGCATTTGGTTATATTCAGCAAGGCACGGATGTGACAGCGCGCTATAATAAATTATTAGGTATTTTCGCTCTTGTAATACTTTTTGATCTAACCAACTAAAACCTAGCTCGGAGTTTCAATTCCAGTTTAATATGACAGATTTTAAGTGTACAGTGAGGGCTGGATAATATTACAGAAGGAGGTTACAAGGTGTGGCCCCACCGTTAGATTTTTAAATAAATGATGATACAACAAAAAAAAACACTAGTAAACGTATCCTTGTAGGCAAGTGTATGCAATGTAAGATTTTGCACACTAGTGCATGATTTTCACTTCATTTAGTTGTGAGCGATACAGCTCATTTTCATCTATAAATAATATGGAGTTCTTTTATTAGGAACAGCAAGTAAAAAGCATGAACTATTTTGGCTGCATAAAGGGATGGACAGGAACACTCGGTGCAGCTTATTTCGTGGGTTTGGACCCATCGTCACAGCAGCGAGATGGAGCTATTTATATTCTTTGCTGAGCTTTCGTCATTCTCGATTGTACTCATAATAGATGGCCGAACTGAGTGGAAAATGATGTATCTTGAACCATGGAGCAAAAAAATCCCCTAATAACTTTCTGGGCTACCACGGGGCGGGAAATAGTGGTGAATTAAAATACGAATCTTCTATGAGCTGTGGACTCAACTCCGGAAGGTGTTATATGCAGGAGATAAATAGATTAATATCAAATCTAACGAAAAACCTACGTAAGATAATAGTCTTATCGGTCTGACGAAACAACGGCTCGACAATATGAGGCGACAAGTTGATAGTCGGCTAAGACACCACGAGTTGAAATTCGTGTGCTGAAAATTAGGCAGCATATCTCGGCCCCACATATTTTAACTAAAAGGGTATTTTAGTGGTTTGAGATATTTGCTTAGGTTACACAAAGGAGCGAGCTAATGGTGGTGGGGATATTGACGACAAAACAAGGGAACAAATTAATCCAACTTGCGAATATTGATTGATTGATTGATTGATTGATTGATTGATTGAGCGTTTATTACCACTTGTCACATGAAGTTTACACACACTGATTGGACCCATAGCCAGAGGGTAGTGCAGGGTCTAATAAGAAAATAATGGACAGAAGCGGGAAATTTCAATTACACGTAATACAGGTATAGCTGTACAGACATTCTAAATATCACTTCCGCGTAATTATGAGGGTACACTTTTACACCTTAGAGAAATATTTCTGTCCTTAAACATTCGGGTCCACAGAAAAACAAAACTACACGTGCGCATACAATCAAAAAGTTCCGACAGAGCACTTTGATGACACACCCAGAAACATGAGAGTTAAAATACAAAAAAAACTCACGATAGCTATCGTGGGTTTTATGTACAAGAAAAAAAGGCTAGGTTTACAAGATTCACCAGTGTATAATTGTACAAATAATAAGTGTTTACCACTAAAAAAAGCAGTTACAGCCTGCTCCAGAACTGAAACAACCAAAACTGATGATGTCAGTTTTGATGTTTAAAAAACTAAATTCAGGTTTGTCAGCATGCATTCTGACAGACATGACAAACTATATTCGTGTAACCATCTTCGCCCATAAAAATGCGGAAAACAAACTGGTATCACTCACAACCGCGAATCAAAATATTTAGTAAAATTATCCAGTCTTCAGAGTTAAAACATACTGGTTTTAATATTGCTTCTTCGTGCCTATTTTTGGCTGTCTAGAATTTTTTACAGAATTTCCTATGCTTGCATTTTGAACAGGCTGTAACAGGGTATCGTCGAAGTGACCTCATGCACTGAGTTTTTAACGTTGACTTTGTCAGAAACCTTTCCGGCAAATAATCCTTCAGTATTGAAAGTGGTTACTTTTAAATTAGATAATGTGGTAGCATCTATGAATTGAAATGTCTGCGCCTTTAGAAGAAAACACACCTTTACTAAATGGTCAGGCTTACAAAAAAAGCAGTTAAACCTCTTACGGGTATATTTATTTCGTGTTTTTCCTCCGCATAATCTTCAACAGTCACTTGAACCATACACTGAAAAGCGAGAACAAGTGCTGAAATTATATAATTCAAATAAAATTCACAGCAATGTGAAAACGCAAGCACATCTTGAGAGCAGTCCATTTAGTTATACCGCAACCTCCAGAGGTGTTTGCCGAGAGGTGTTTGACAGGAACTGGTCGAGAGGTAACAAAACCAACAGGTATTTTAAAGTACTCGTAAACAAAGAAAGTCGAAGTTGTAGTCGAGCATTTAAGAAAAACAATGGAAGTCGTGATGTTTTATTTTCTCCGTATATATTTTCTCCGTATATTTCCCCCGTATATTAGGTGCCAGTTTGAGAGTAGTACAATCACTGTACTGAACATTCCCTAATATGTTTTTGCTTTTCTGGCTAAAGAAAGCCCTGATTTCTCTAACAAGCGGTACAAATATATTGAACAAAAATTTTCGATAAAAAATTCTCCAAAAAAATGTAAGGCCAATTCGCCCCGCGAGTGTGGATGACCAGCAGAGCTTCCAAGTTATGTTCACTTGCAGGGCGCTCCCAATGGCGTTGTTGTGCCCATGGTATGCACTGATCGTCATACTTGAACTTGTGGACACATTCATGAATAATGCCAGATTGATGTACGTGTGCAGCCGGGTGGTCGGATGGGCCGTATCGGTGTTCCAGCGCAAGCGAAATGTCTGCAACAGGAAATGCGCCAACCGTTTTCCTTTTTCCCTACGGCGCGTAATCATTGAAACCACTGACTACGACCAAGGGGGCAGTGTCGCACTGTAAGCGCAATTAACAAACGAAATGGTTGTTAATACGCCCTTTATAACGTATGGAGTGGGATAACAGTAATGTCTAAGAGTGCATGAGATGTTTTGTTTCCGCCCCCAACCACGTCGTCTCCTTGCCGCCTGACACAATCAGCTTCACGATTCGCTCCCGCCTTGAGCGGTTGAATGGCTTCGACCTGCCTCCTGCTCGTTGGGGCGCTGTTCGTTCACTTTCTCTAGCACAAAGTTGAAGCGCATGCTGTAGAGCGCACCGTGCTATAGAACGGATGGCGCTTCTGGGACACCTGTAACCTCGGAGTTTGGATGTGAAGCCATCAAAAAATGTATTGAACCTAGTATAATACAGCTACCGCTGTAAAACGTTTTAAAAGATTTTGACAAGGTCATTGGCCCACTTGCAAAAGTTTGTGCCTTCTGTATGTTTTGCAACGTCTCAAGTTCAAGACAATTTTCTGTAAAATTTCAGTATTCAAAGCACCACTTTTTTGGAGCATCGCGTGCATGGGCTTGTCAGGAACCATCTACACTGCCCTGGTGAGAACATGTCAAGATTGTTTGTTACAAATTGAAATTTTCTGTACCTTCAACGAGAATTAGCTGCTTTGGTCGACACAAAGCATTGCCAGCATAAATAGTTCAATGTTAACTGGCGATGTATTACCTTTGTGCGTTAGAAAGAGGTAATGTAGGCCCTATGCATGGCGGCGTAATACTATAATATATCTTGGCGTTTATCAACCGTTGAAGCTTTGCGAAAAAATTATTTTACCACTACAGGCTTGTATGACATGTGCCCCAAGCGCTTATAACACCATGTCGGTTTCATTGAAAGTGTCATTTAAAATATTTTTGTAATTTTCCAGAACCGTGACGCTTGTCTCTTATATATGCGGTATTTAGGCCTACTTTGTAAAGTCTTTAAGGACTCAGGGTCGCATTGGTGCAACTGCTTTTAGGAGTGCCCCCACTACTATTGAAACGATGCACGTTAGTTCTCATAACTCCTTTCGGAAATACACGATTGCACCGCCGGATACGTATATGAATGTTTTAGGAATGTCTCGTAACTTCCTTGTTTAAACCAGCGTGTCATTGGTGGGCGGTGATCCGCATGAAGAACAGAAGCTGAGCCTAAATTAGGAGAAGAAATTTTTGAAATTTGTCAATAGCCCTGCATATTCTTTGAAAAAACTTGATTATATGGTGATTCTCTTCTCATAGCAAAACCAATTTCCGGAGACGGGATGGAAAACATAAATTATGTATGGAATTTCGTTTTTGTGGTTTACAAATGTAAACAAAAAATTGCTGCAGCGTGCAGCAGTGGTGCAAGGCCGCAGAAATAGCGGGGATTGGGGTCGACTTCGCTTCCAATTTTGCCATGTTTTGCCAGGGTTTGCTAGGGTTTGCAAGGCTTCGCTAAGTTTTGTTAGGTTTTGCGATTTTCGTGCTATGCTTGGCTAAGTGTTTGGGGGTGAGGCCATGTTTATCCTAGTTTTACAAGACTGTTTTATTCTTTGGTATTCGTACACTTTGTGCGTTTTCCGTTAGCCATTTCATTTGCCCTGGACGCCTTATTCATAAAAAGTTTTTGTACCTTTTCGCATTGTAACGGTGCCATGTGCTATGCTATACAGTACAGATAAAAATGCTAATTTGTACATTGGATAAAAAATTGTAAGAGCGTCCTTCGTTTTGTTTTTCCTAGGGAGGACTTAGAGGTGTTGTCTGGACGGACTGCATGCAGATTGTGATTGTTCTTGTGGCTCCGACGGCATTTATTTTTAAAATAGTGGTTGACTGCCTATCACCGAACAGTACAATACAGCCCCTAGCTGACTTCCAATTGAAGAAATACGTTGCCGAGTGAGTAATTACTTATAATTCGGTTTTGTAGTTCGTTTGGTGGGCAAATGTATTTCTGATTTATGTGAATTTTTTACATGCACTGGACTGCATATTGTTATAGAACAACTGATAGCACATTTGACGAAACAAGAAAAACTGGTGCTTTTTCTGCTAACTTTGCTCCAAATGCCATCGCAAGTCTCAAATGTCTCAGGCACCCCTGGCGCTCAAATGCGCCTCATATTTCTCAAACCAAACTCTCACGGTGTTCCCCTCCTTTTTCCTACTTCTACTGTAAACACGGTGAAGGTTTGCTCGTCATTTCAATCTTCCAGCATTCGTACTGCTGGCGCGTGATCTATTAGGAACTTTTTGTTACTGTTGTACTTGGAATGCCGCATTGAAGTGTATGCTCGGGGACGAGGTTTTTGTGTTTTAGGTGAAAACATTGTTTTCAGCGCGTTTGCTTTCAATTTGCTATCAGAAAAATTGAGAACTATTTTTATTTAATCAAACACTGGTAGTACCAGTTTTGCACTGTTGGTAGCCTCAAATAGTTGTAATGGTGTCTCTTTGCTCAACAATGTCGGAAAGTATGAGATGCAGTACAAGTTTTAGTGGCTGAGAAGGGTTTTGCCAATTAAAATACTTGTTCAAGAGATTATATAACTTTTGCTTGGGTGGCTGAATGGAGGGACCGACATACAGTGGACAGACAGACACTCAGAGAGACATGCAGTCGTACAACAGACCAACACTTCCAGGTTTAGGTAGCCCAAGGAAGATTATCATATTAAAAAATGGTAAAGCATTACTCAGCATATCACAATGTTCATTAGCAGTAGCGGCATAAATAAATAAATTGAGAAGTGTAAGAACACCAACACAAGAGACGAGAAAAAAATATATACATGGTATGAAGAATCGTGACATAAAAGAATGCGAAAGAAAGCGTCGACAAGCATTGCAAACACGTAATAAAATTAAGAAAAGCATCGCAACTTTGACAAAGAAAAAGCATCATCATCATCATCATCAGGAGCTGCAGCAGCCTAATTAGGTTCCCTGCAGAACGTAATTCGAAGAAGCCTGTTTCTAATCCCTAATTGTTACTACTATCATTATTCCTTTTATTGCCGGTTGGGCCGACCTAACTTTGCTTTCCAGTTGTTTAGTAAGGCGCCAAGGTCCCGCTCTATATGTAGTCACCCGCAAGATGCATTAATTTTATATTCTATAAGGCAGCTTACTGACCTTTATTTGGGAGTGTTAGCCCAGCGCAGCCCAGCCCATACCTACTTTTGCACCGGAATAGGAGCAGTCGAGGAGATAACCATAACCTAAGAACTGAAGAGTCATAACCTAAGGTTATGATACTTGAATTCTTCCCATAAACAAAACATTCTTCCGCAAAATAAGAATAGGAAATTGACATATAAAACTTGCAATGGTTCAACAAAAATGAAATTGACTTCCTTGTAAGGGGGAAACCGGGGTATTGTGCAGGGCGTAGAGGTGATAGGCGAGATTCGAAGCACGGATCACAGAATGGTTAGCTGCAAGGTATTGCTGATTCTCATGACAAAAAGAAGAAAACCTGGGAAAAGTAAGAAACCCACAGTGAATCAGTCGGAGCCAGTGCGCAAGAACTGAGAATAACCCTTCGAAACAAATTCGCGCTTCTAAACGGAGAGAACGAGGATAGTATAGAAGCTTAATGACACCCACACAACGGCAATCACACAATAAGCAGCAGCTGTGGAATAAGCAAACATAGTGAGTGGACAAATAAACAACACACAAGAAAGAAGACACAAACAGGCGCTATTTGCGCCACTCAGTATGTTTGTAGACCTCAACCAACACGCCAAGCAACACGCTCTCTTGGGGGATAAGCAGCATGTCGGAAACAGACGGGAAAACTGAGCCAGAAAACAAAGGCAGTCATTGCGAAATCTAAGAACATGAAGGTTAGGAGTACGGCGGCTCAAACTGAATTATCAGAGCTGTCGAAACCGATTAAAGGGGCCCTGCAACACTTTTTCAACTTTTTTAAAAATCCTAATACTTGCAGAACGTAGTCATCCAACACACCCATTACTTAGATTAGGCGGTAGCAAAGTACCTCAGCCAAAAATTACTGCTGTATGGCAATCAGGTAACTTGTAAACTGGCTCAAACAATTTTGTCCCTTTCGCGGTCTTGACGTCTTCGACGGCTCAAATCCCGTCACTGAAGGCCATGCAGCGGCTGTTGGCTGGTTGTCCTTCAGTTGCAGCAACGAACGCTTTTCGGTAGCAACTTGGAACGCGTATCTGGTGCGACGATGCAAACCAGGCGGTGCCGCTCCGTACTGGCGATAACTATACCTTTCGCGGTGGTTCTAGGCGTGAAGTAAAGAGTGAAAGCGCTTATCGAAAATGTTTCAGGGTCCCTTTAACAGACGTAAGACAAATGACATGGGTACATACAACATGGCAGGGTCTGAGGAAATGCTGGAAAGTGCAGGAAGCTTACAAGCAACTCCGAGGAAGGTAGCTATCGGAAAAGACAGAATCTACGCTATCAAAGACACATTCAGGGTAACATTCCGCACACCACGGGCTTGATAGTAAAAGAAGCAGAACAATTCTACATCATCGTTTACCCCAGCGATGTTAGGTCATGTCGCATTAATAACAAAACACAAAGCATAAAAGGCTCTCAAGGGCATGAAAAGAGGAAAAGCTGTAGGGGACGACGGCATAACCGTGGATCTTCTAATGGAGGGAAGACACACTGTACTAGAAATGCTTGCTGCTCTATTTTAGGAATGCTTAATGATTTTAAAGGTACCAGTAGCCCTCGAAAACGCCAATACATTTCTGATTCACAAGAAGGGAGATAACACAGATTTTCATAAATGCTTGAGGAACTACAATCAGAAACCATGGCCGTGGGGCTGAAAATAAATACGAATAAGTCTAAAGTAATGATGAATAAGCATGCCGATAGCGCTCTCTTCATCATATGTAGGGACATGCTAGATCAAGTAGAACAATACAACTACCTCGTACAAGTTGTCAGTACTGATTCAAATCAGGAGAAAGAAAACGCATGAATGGCGCTACCTCCAGACAAGGAAAGCAACAGTGTTTTCACGTTTTGACGAATATTTCTGATGTAAATTACAAAGCAACGTCTCACGGCCGGACCGTACGTGATATGATTAGGAGGATGATTCCACAAGAAAGTTTGTATGTGGGGAAGTGGATGAATTTAACTGGTTTCGAGGACCAAGGATGTGCGTGAAGCTACGCTAATTCTACCATCTGCAAGATGTGAAAATGGCGCTTACAGCACGTATTACAAATTAAATTGTGTAATAAAATATTTGAATCAGATATGCAAAACATACTACATTTTTGCCGGGTTGGTAATGGCAGTAGTGCGACATACTGCTACATTTTGAGGATTTTTGAGTTCACTTCAATTCAGTGCAGTAATAAAGCAAGCGATCACATTGGATTGATTCCATTATGACAAATATATAACTCAGTGGCATAAGTACCACGGAGTAAAACAAACAACAGCAATAAATGTAGCTTCTCAATAAAGCGGTAGGAAATAAACGTAGCAGAACATCGAAATTAGGAGTTACAAATTTTACGCCCTGATAATAAAATATCGGTGCAGCCTTGTTAAGTTGTACGAAATCGAAACCTTAGATATAAATCAAACAACCTGGTCCCCCTCTAATTCACATTTCAACGGACAGAAAACTGCCTAACAATAAACGGGGTAATCCCAAATTCTTTCGTCATCCACTAGAGCTATACCTATGGGTATCGCGTTAAAATCTTTGGTGAAGCCGCAGCACTCGAAGGGCGGAACAAGTCCCATAGCTGTAAAGGTTGAATTATAAGTTAGCCCTGAAGCACGAGTATTTCCTTTGAGATTCAATTAGCTTTGGCGGATTGGGCAAATGTTGAAGCGCACTGCTATGTAGACGTACTACAATGTTTGTCCAAACGCCGTTAACAGTGGTAATACTTGCAAGGGTGTCCAAACTAGCGCCGAACGTTCCAAACCAACGCTTGTAAGGTTGTGGTATGAGAGGCTATACTAAAATATTATCTTTTCATAAAATTGTATCGCAGAGAAATTCCATATTGAATTCCTGAATCTTCCCTGTTGCCCTCTGTATCAAGCCTTGTGTTTATTGTGTTTCCAGTGTCCTTTTCACAGTCTTTACCGAAGAAGTGTGCCGCCTGAGGACAAAAGCTATTTTATGGGTTCGATGTCACAAAAAATATCTGGCTTCTGGATTAAGACCAAACAGCCTTCTCAGTAACCTACCGAATATGCAGCTAATGCAAAGCAAGTGAATGCATTTAACGCCTAACTGGAGCCCCTGAAAACGGAGAGAAAGAAACTCAGTAAAGTCCTGGTTGTCAAAACGCAAGTCCGCAATCATATGAACTGTTAAAAAAAGTTAACGTGGGCCAGTAGGGCCTTTTTGCTAAAAGAAAAAAATGGCTGCGGCTTAGCTCAGCTAACCTTGATATGCAAAGCAAAATCTTGGCTTCGTCTGGTTGAGTCTTGGTTTCGCTTGGTTACCCTTTGATTTAGCTGTATTGCCGACCGCGTCTCAAAGCCGTTCGGTTCCGTGCAACGCTCACAGAAGGAGGTCGGGCGAACGCGGCGTTCACCGGGGTCAACGCGGCGTTCATTCATGGCGAACGCACCGTTCCTCTTCGCTGGGCGCGAGACGAGTCACGTTGCCCGACATGACCCAGCGCCGAACCTATGGGAGGCCGCCGGAGTGGTCGGCTGCATCGGCCGCAGAGGTGGCGGCGACCGCTGCTCGTTCTGCGCAGAACGATGGAAAACGTGGCCTTGTGCGCAGGGCCGACAGCGGGCCCGGCGAATCACGGGATGCGCTTCGAGGGGTGTGTCGCCGGGGGTGTGCCTCCGGTCAAAAGGTCACCTTGAGCATACTCCGCGAAATCTGTGGACGAAACTAGTACAGCTTTGCTTTAAAAACTGATAAAAAATTGGCGCAGCTTTCACTACTGGTGCAAGGCTTGAGAAGCAGAGAGCTGGCGGCCCTACCAAGGAGGACGTTTTTTGAGATCCTTGTTGGCGTTGCGGATTCCAAATCGCTGGTCGGGAAAGCACGTGGGAGTGTATAGACTCTACGAATCTTCTTAGACATGCACTGACGGAGGAGAAACCACGCGGCTTCGAGAGCCGACACCTCGACCTCCTTCAGCCTGTTCAAAGCGAGGGTCTTGAGCACGTTGGGGTTACCTATCTACCCGCGTTCCTCCAATATCTATGCCCAGGCGTTGTGCAGGTTCGACATTCCGCCATCAGCCTTGATCACGTAGTCGACGACGGACGTGGCACATGCATAGTGATCAAGAATGACCTGAATGTGCACGTTGGAGTCCAGCACGGCGGCAATCCAGAATTTGAATGGGTTGATCAACATCTCATCGGGACGCCGCTTGTTCAAGACGCAGGAACACCCGACTCCGGCTCTGAGAACCGCCTTCGTTGCGTGCACCAAAGCGGCACCAGAACTGTTCGATTTCATTGAACGTCGTTTGTTACAGGCAGTCGTGTATCTCTTCGTAGAGGTCCTTTAGATCTTGAACGCATACGCGCTAATTTCTGTCTCATTCTTCATTGTCTAAATTTTCGTCGTCTAAATCTGGCTGGTGGACATCGCGAATGGGTTTGCGTGGGGAGACTTGATCTTGCACGCCTAACCCAGGTATGTCTGCGGAAACGACAGCTCCTTACCGTTGTTATCGTAAAGCAGAGAAATGGGGGCCTACGTTCACCCGTAGCCATTACCAAGTAGTGACGAAAGACGTCACGCGGAGGTAAGATGGAAGACACGAACCATGGCACACAAAGGGATGTTTTAATGGGCGGTGTTACGAATCAGCGCACCGCTGTGCTGCAAGCTTTGTGCAGCGCATGTGTGCTATGTGGTGAAAGCTCCACTGCCCGCGCCTTTCGAGTAGGCGCTTCTAGCGACCGCCAACGGATCCCAACATGCCGCAGTGCACCTGGGAAAATCCGTATCGCTGGCGCCTCACTGTCGGCGTGATTCAAACTTTGCCGGGGCAGACGAGGCGTGTAGATACACGTCTGAAGGACGTGGAGTCCGTTGCCGACTCCTCCTCTCTCCCCTCAATCGGACTGAGCATGCTGCCACTACTAGCGACCGCTCACGAACTCTGAAAAAGGGTTGTGTGTGTCTGTAGTGTTCGCGCCATGTGCAAGAACTAGAGGTAACATTTGTTTCACTGTTAACGCTTTAGGTATAATATGACCACCAAGCGCTAAGTTTATTGCTTTTGGAGCAGTGAATCAAAGATGTCACTGTGCTCGAGTCCTGTACTCTAACCTCGCCCGTCGGGGAATTGTTCTCGTCTTGCTTCGGCTCATCTTCCGCCATGCAGTAAACAAGTTAAGTTTGCCTTCAACTTCTTGTCGCCATCTTCAAGGCAGCAACATTTGCTCTCCGCTCGCTTCACCACGCCACCACACGCATGTCGGAGGCGACGGAGCTCGGCTCGGGTACGCCTTCCCGGATGCAACAGCGGCCATATCAGCACGAGCAATCGGGGTATGCGCTGTTCTGTTTGCGCCCTCTTCTACGTCGGGTTAACATGGCCCATCGCGCCAGTTCCGGCTTCATCCTTGTCGTAGCATTCTGCGCTCCGCATTTCCTTGGCATTTTTTCTGCGTATGGACGGCGCAATCATGAGCTTAGACTGCTCTGCTGTTAGAAAGACGACAGGAAGGTTAGACACACGCAGTACAATTAGATCCCGTCTTCCGTAGTACAGTTTCTTCCACCGTTGTCCCTTTTCATCAATCGAACTCCAGAAAGCCTTGTTCTCGCCATGCGAAGTTCACCCGGAGCCTCAGTATCAAAGAAGCCCCAACTTCACACTCACGGTTCAGTCCTGAACTGACTCCAGTCCTCCATCAGATACGAGCTGACAGTTGGTTTGATTTGACACTTGATTTGACGTAACGTGAAAGAGCAACTCGGCAACGCTATCTCGGCAAACTCCGGTCTTTTATTGACCCTTCTCTGAAATACTACTGCTGCCTATCAAAGCATTTCCGATAAAACTACCCCAGGAGGCACAGACAAAAGAACACCCCGAAATTTCTTATATAGTAATACTCCATAGGTATAATTGGTCTTCCACAAAGATTAGAATAAAACTGTCGTAGTATTTATCACAGTTATCCTGTTTCAATTTTGCGAGGTAAACATATTTAGCCATTAGGCTTTTCGCTTCCAACCACTCAGTTAATCCCCGACTACTGGTTGTAGGTTATATATGAATCCGTCCATAAACCCCCAGCCACATCGCAATTCTTTGAGCAAAACAATCCTTCTGACAGTAGAGGCACAATTCTCGAAGACAGAGCTATTTAGCCAACTACCACACTTTTGCCACGTGAGCGGGACCACATCCATATCAATGTGATATCACCGTCGATATGATACGGACCACATGTGGTCCAATACACACACTGTAAACCTACAATACAACTTGGGGCAGTGACCACTTCCTAATCGCCATCAATTTGCACAGCAAGCGTCTGTGACTAATACCCGGGCTACACGGCACTTGTGTGTTGGTCCGTGTGTGTGTGTGTGTGTGTGTGTGTGTGTGTGTGTGTGTGTGTGTGTGTGTGTGTGTGTGTGTGTGTGTGTGTGTGTGTGTGTGTGTGTGTGGGTGTGGGGGGGGGTTGAGTCTATTTCATCGGATGGTGAAACCTGGTATTTTTAATAATTTGTGCGGGGTATGGCGTAGCCTACAAAATTCCCTTGGCCGTTCGGGCGTTGGACTAGGTCAGTGGGTGGTTGGAAGTCGAAGGAGCAATGAGTTGTTGGGAAGAAGGGTAGTCCTGGTGTCTTGGCTGTCATGGTGATTCTTGTGGCCGCTAACTGGAGCGTGTATTGGATGTGAGCGTCGTGGCCTCGGGATAGCCATATTGTGGTGTCGTGAGCGTACAAAGCGTTGTGTACAGTAGGTATTGGACCAGAGCCCGGGCGAGGGATGTTAAGGCTTTATTGAAAAGAGCAGGTGAGAGTTAGAAGTCGTTAGGGTGCCTTCCGCGGGCAGGCGAAAATGGAGGGAGGTTAAAGGACCAAGTCGTAGAGTTGCTGTAGAGTCCGTGAAGAAAGCTCGAACGTAACCATAACAGCGCTGCCCGACATACGAAAAGTTGAGGTTGTCGAGAACTGCGTAATGGCTGACATTGTCGAAGGCGTTAGGGATGTCTACAGCTAATATTGCGCAAGTGTGTCTTTTGGTGAAGGGCGGTAGTAAGGCTCGATATTGGGCTAGTTGGTATCGGTATATACCCGAATGGAGAGCGCTTTTAGCTCACAGCGAACAAACACAGAGCGGAATCCACCTAGAGAACAAGTGAAGGGTGAACTAACAGGAGTTTATTTATAAAAGAAAAAGGAATGTATATGTACATGAACCACTACTTTAGCCAGCCACCGTGAGCATGCCGCAAATTTATTTACTTTTCCCGGGGTTCTCATGCTAGCAAGGCAACGGTTGGGTGAGGCAACTGTTACGTTCAGCCTTAACTGCTTCACCGTTGCCCTCTGAGCGCGTGCTACAAGTTTGGAGCCCTGTGGTAAAGCTACGTGTGTGATGGTGTTAGCCAGCGCAGCGAAAACCTTCCGACAAGCCGGAAACTGGCTGGCGTGCACCGTCCAGCCGCAGAGGAGTCGCGGGAAGTAGCGCAGCCGCTGCAGGAGCCGGCGGAATCCAGTTCGAGCACAGCGTGTTCTAACAAGCCTGCGAGCGGCAGCCGTCTGTTGAAATACTCCTTTCCCCCTCTCTCTGGTACAGCTGCGCCATCTATCACGAAACCAGTAGAGAGTGTTTTTGTGTGTTTGTACTTTTAGTGCAGCGCGCAACCTGTTGAAAGCCTGTTGACCGTTGGCCTTTTGGGCATAAATTCTCGCCTTTCGGCGAGCCGAGTCAGTACGTCGTCGGCATCGGCGCGAGATGTTACTCCTTACGAGCGACGTTTTAAGCACGCCAGCGAGCTGCCTCCTGTATCATCGCTGCTCTCTTCTCGTCATGCATTAGACCAGTTATGTTCTGCTCTCGGCGCTTTGACGTCAACACCAACGAAACTCTCCTGTTCGCCGCCCGTCAACCAAGATACCACCGCATGACGGAGGCGACGGAGCTCGGTTCTGTCACGCCTCCGTTACCCGCATAACATAATGCACTCACCCCCTTTATTACCAATATTACGCAAAATGCGTCCAAAATATTTTTTTGGTTGTTTTATCGTTCGCTTCCTCTGCCGTATGCCTATCCCTAATTCATCTAAACGAATAAGACTTTGACCTCTCACTTATTGAATGTGTGCTACTTATCTACCTTTCAATATTGTTACAAACCTGTCCAATCATTGCGTACGCTTGTTACAGCTGCGAACGTCTTCATTCAGAGCACATAGCTTTAATTCCTTGTCAATCCAATACAGCGTAAGTTCATGCCATGGAGCTACACTCCAGGCATTGTGGTGCATTGCACCCGTATGTGGCCTTTTTAAGTGAATATGTGTGCTCACTTGACTTTTGCTTCAATGTATTAATTTAGGCTACAACTTCTCTGTTCATATCTTTTTCAGGCTTCACACCGTGAAACGCAGGGGGCGAGGATTTATTGAGTGAATAAGCTCTGAGGTGTCTTTGATTCTTTGTTGTAGCGTGAACTACACTGGCCGAGGTTAAGAAGTTTCGCGTTGCTCCTAGGGAGCCGTGCTGCGCATGTGCGAGGATCAGTGACGTCACACGGCGCACAGCTGGCGTGCCGGAGCCACCGCCGCCGGGCGGCGCGCCGCGCTGGTCAGCGCTTTCCTGAGTACTGACGTCATAGCCGCGGCCGACGCACTGGCGCCGGCGCTTGCCCAGCTGTACGCCTCCGTTGCGCAGTCACCAAGTCTGACGCTGCGCCAAAACACCGCGCGGTCTTTGTGGCAATAGAGAAGCAACCAGACGTTGAACACAAATAAATATACACGTGTCAGATGATGCGTATGCCGTGTATGTATCATTTAAGCAGCAGTAAGCATGATAGTCAAGCTAATCCTAGACAATCAGGAAAGCCAAGAATAACCTGCTGAACTTTAGCGCACGCTACGTATATCCTGGCATAGCCGAGCTAAGCCACCGCTAATTTTTTTTCAGCTTCACCCTGGACTTCACAAACGACGAGAATGTGTGGTCCTGTTTATGGGGAACGTCAGCGCTTGCAATCTACCGACTTTCTCTGGATCAAGTTGTTGTGCAGAGACAGCTGGCCTGTCGAACACTTCGAGAGGCTAAAAGGTGCGACTACTTGTTAACACTATGCAAGCACCGTGATGGAGAAGTTTGAGCCGTCAGATCATAGTTTAAGAAATCTCGGGGACCAAGCGGACGCTCGATTCTCACCAAACTTGATAATTATTAAACGTAATTTATTCTTAAACACATAGATTATTCCTACCTATAATCAAGCCTCTGTATGAATCCGTGAACCTGAAATATGAATGACAAATTATTGCTCGGGTAAAGCAACAGAGCCTTTTGATGCATGGTTCCAGGAAGAGGTAAACTGCTCAGTACACATTAATCATTCAGTTACAGATGTGGCACGAACCGTTGGATGCAGGGTGCCGAACTGGAATTTGTTCGGATTTGGTTCTGGTTTCAAGCCTTTCGGGTGTGTTCCGTTTTTAGGTTCCTGAGCACCATACCGTCCCGCTGCGAACTGGTTCAAACGGTTCCTGTGAAAAAAAAAAAACGAGTGTTTTAGTGCTGCGTTTTCGTTTGTTTGTATGTCTGTCATGTCGGTATAAAAAAAAATCCATAATCCAGGTTTTACTAAATGTTGACTTTGCCAATTTGTTTGTACGATCCACTGCAAAATGTTTCCGTGTGAGGCCTACGACAACAACACTACGTAGTGCGAAATTTGCAGGGGCACCTAAATGGAAGCTTACGTGTGAGAGTTGGACAGCCATATATTTTTTTAAAATGGAAAGTTTGTATTTATTAACCTATTGATCTCAATATTAGAATTAAGTTAAATTATATCCCTGGCTTATATACCCTCAGTTACGTAAATAGCAGTTGCTTTCTTGAGTAAAACAACAACAATGGCTCTATGCAGCCGCCTCGGTGCTTCCTTGAGCTCCACTCCCAATCACCGTCCAGTGACCGGCCGAACAAGGTCACCAAATAATGCATCCTCGGGCAGCCGCTTTGGCGAGCAGGTAACTTTTCTGGACAGCCCAGAGTCTGCCCATCCGCTATCTTTTTTGGTACCGTCAAATGTCGTCACACGGACACGCACGCACGCACATACGTGCACACACACACACACGCGCACACACGCACACACTCACACGCGTGCGTGCGCACGCACGTATTTTCGCTCAATGAGACACGTAATGCTTTTGCATTGAAAAGAAAATTCGTTGGTCTTCTACGCTTTTAATGCACCTATAGGTTCCAAGGCGATAATCGCTAACGCGGGAGCATTAGCAGTGCTAGAAGTGGAAAACTTTCCGGCGTCGGCCTTAACCTCCACATATTGTTGCAGGTGGCGTTAGGAGGATATCCTTCTCCCCACTTTCCACCTGCTAACGAACGGGTTAGAAGGAAGAACGACTATAAAGACTCACTGAATATAGGGTAAACACAGGCAATAGTAACTTGCTATCGCCGGTGTTTCCTAGCGACAGGTGACAGCGATTGGGTTCTAATTGATTGATTGTAGGGTTTAACGTGCCCACGCAACGCAGGCGATGAGGCGCGTAGTAGTGGAGTGCTCCGGACTAATTTTGACCGCCTGAGGATCTTTAACGTGCGCCGAAAGGTCGTACACGCCGGCGTTTTGGCTTCTAGCAAGTAGCTTAGTGAATGCACAAGTAGCGGTAGTGGTCCCTGGTACTGCAAGGCTGCAAAACGGCAGCACAAAGTAAGGGAAGGTATAGAAGAATTTTATCGCATGTCTTTTGCACCAAACCAACTCATCTCCTCTAATTGTTTATTTTAGTTTAGTTGCTTCCTGCAGTATCAGCTCAAATATATATATTTTTAGAAAACATAAATCTGCGTTAAATAATTATTTATTAACTTCAGTGCGAGATGCGCATCTCACGCTAGAAGCAATATAACAGCGCAATACGTGCATAAAGAAGGAGATTTTATAGCACTTATGTTGTCGTCCCCCAAAGCTCAAAAGCTTTCCGGCTTTTTGTGTGGGACTAAATTTTCTGGTTGGTTGAGAGAGAGAGTGCTGCAAAATTTGCAAATGCCAAGGAACCCCAAGATATTGAGGTTGGTCCGACCAACTCGATATTTTTCCGTTCTATCTGACCGTAACCAGAGCAGCTTCGCTAACCGTTCTGGGTACAGTTCACCTTCGGTTTGGGACACCGCTTTGTAACCGTTCCTTTGGTTCGTTCCGGCTCCGGTTTAGTTTCGAAACTGTGAATAAATAGGGGTTCCGTTCGGTTCGTTTCGTGTTCCGGGCAAAAATTGGGGTTCGGTTCTGGTTTTCCGTCCGGTTCTAGAACCGGTGCGACACCCTGGTTGGATGTCTTTATAAAGTATCTCACTTAGTTCTGTTAGGGTTGAGAAGAAACGCCTCCATAGAAGAACAAAGTAACTTTATTGTCGCAATAAACCCCTAGTCCGGGGTTCCCAGGATAGTCGACAGGGCCATACCTGCGCGATGAATCCGTGTTCATTCAGTGTTCGTTGAACATCGGCGCTCGAGTCGGCCAGCCTTTTTTCCTACGAAGTGGTGATATGATTCGGTATTGGGGGGGGGGGGGGAGTTTGGGGTACTGTGTGCGCGTCTAGAGAGTACGATAAATGTTGGTGTAGTACCCGCAGTTCGGACACTTGGGGCGTTTTTCTTCTTTACCTTAAAGCACGCATCACTCTAGCTTTGACTTTCCGTCAGTTTAGCCCCTTGGCATCGGTTCGATTAGAGGCAGCTTGTTCGACGCCTGATTTTCCGGCAGCCTATTGGAGCCCCTGTCGCTCTGTTTTGCATGCTTACTGGGACTGACCTTTGTTCTATGCTGATGTGACACGTAAACACCTTATGACTGTAGCGCCGCGCGCGAGTAGAATAAATGGGACAGGTAGAGAGAAAAAAAAGGCGTGGTACGGTGCTGGGGGCCCCAAGAAAACAGCTAACCCTCGTGCACGGGCGGTTCATAGAACATGAACATGCCACCTTGCTTGCTCGTTGTTCACCCCCTGGAAGCCGGCGGTTACAACGCGTCACCCCTGTCAACCACGCAATTAGTTGTACCCTACCGCTCCCCTGCAAGCTAGCCTAAAATTCGCGTCTATCGTCCTCTCCCTCTGTCACTTTCTATCCTTATTTAACTTTTACTTTTCTTGTCTCTTTCTACTTAAATATACGTCGCCGGCCCTGGAGCTTCCCGTCTCTGTGTATAAACAACTTTACACATGTGAGCTACAACTCTTGAAAAAGGACGTTCCCTGTGCGTAAGGTTGAGTCGATAAATACTGTTAGCTGTGATGAATTCGCTAATTAAAGAGTAACCATACAGCATCTGTTGCACTGCTTCTTTTGCAGAACCGTCTTCACCGGCGCAATTCTTCTGGTTTTAATGTATACCGGGACATGCTCCATGGGATTCGCCCTTATTGTTTGGTTCCGTGGCTGTGACCCTGCTTTATTGGGTGAGATTACCAGCATTGACCAAGTAAGACTTCAGCACTAAATATATTCTCATCATTTTTCGAAAACAAAGAAGTAGTTTTTAAAGCTGTCCGTGCAGGGAGCATACAATAAGTTTAAAAAGAAAACGAGCAAATAGTTGCGAATCGTTTGCGTATGTTGGGTTGCTAACGCCGGGTGGGGAATAGTTATGTTAAGCCATTCTGAAAGCAAGGAAACAGTGTTGGATTATCTTGTTATACGGGTATCTAAACTTAGAGAAAAATACCGTAGTTGGTTCGGCACTAACCAGGCTGTTATTTGATCAGTAATCTTGCACACCTACGGGGAGATGCCAAACCAGCCTAGAAAGAGACAGCTGACTACAACAAGGTCCCAATATAGGGTTTGCTCTCTTGCCTGAGAATACCTTGAAGAACGCAACGTTGGAAACCTTGGTTACTGGTGCTTTTTACTCGGAAATCCTCAGGCAGCCGCAGGAGTCACCATCGTATAACGGGCTGCCTACGAAAGACCCGAAAGAATGATTGGAACAACTGTAACGAGTATAAATGTTTAACCGGTTCAGCAACAAAGAAGCACCGCAGAAAATGTTTTTGCGTCTGTATGAAACCTCGGGCTTGGTACGAGGATCATGAGAATCGTCCTAACTTCCTGGTGTCTATTCTAAAGGGGATTTCTGGAAACGCTGAATACTTCGGTGGGGAAAGTTCGAGCTTAGCTCTTGCATCAAGCCCGCGTTCTACACCAACAAAATTGTGTGCTTGTTGAAGAGAATAAATGGTGCCTACCCTCATGTTACAGAAGAGAATAAGTGGTGCCCGCTGTTGCGCAACGTATAAAAGGAGGTTTTCGCCGGAATCCTCCGTAAAGGCCTGAAACCGTTCCTGAGTTCGTGTTAGAGTCTGCAATGATGGAGGAAATCCCAGCCATGCGTTCGTGGCAGTACGAACAAAAAGTCGACGCGTTCACGTGGATCACCGTACAGGATGCAGCAGTCGCAGTGGGTGCATTACGGGAAACAATGCATGCCGTAGTTTGCAAAAGAACTGAAAGAATGTTCAGAATGACGACGCCACCAAAATAGATGCCTCGTCTGACGTCATTTGAGACGAGCCCAGCAAACGCCGGGGAGTTCGACCTCGATCGGGGGAATTCACGGGCCACAAGCGATGGGCTTCTGCCCCTTCCATTCGTTGTCCCGGTCCTTCGGTCATTTGCGGACCGGAGGCCACGTCGCATCGTTGCCTACTCTCGTTCAACACTCCACCTGCGTTGAAGTGAAAGTGGGAGTGCAGTGTTGAACCTGCGGTTCAACACCCCACTCTAACAAAAACCGACGTGCGGCGAACTCCCGATGATCGTTGTTCTGCTACCACTACGGTGAGACCTGCCACATCTGCTACCCCTGCCCCCTGAAGCGACTTGTTTCGCAAGAATTTCCTGTCGCCGGACGGAGGTGCTTGTCGTCCGGGTAGTACTCTAAAGCACCCGCGTAGAGCTCTTTCCACATAACGCCAATTTGCCGAGGGACGTCTCCAAGCAATGCCGCGGCGTCAACAAACAGACATTCGTCGGTGATCTAGTTCCCGTAGATGCATTGATGAAAGTAATATTTCCTTCGTGGCAGAGTGAACTAGAATATGTGGGGCAAAGACGAGCGAAAAGCCCGCGCGGCGCCTTCGCGGCTGATGCCGCTAGGGGAAGTTCATCGGCGAAATTCGTACCATGTATAACTGGCTTTTCGCGATTAACTGTTCCAGACCAGGGCATGCATAGCACACTTCAGCCGTTCCTGGTGGCTCCATTCTTAGGAATCTCTGAGTCACCGCAGTCTTGCGGACATCGTCGTAGAAGGTTCCCTAGCCCACGCAGGGGATCCTAAAAGCAGCAGCCTTGGGAGCAACCGCCTTCGAAGGTGACGATTCTTTTAGATGAAATAACTCGAGCACAACAACGGCAGAACCTTTCTCGCGACGTTCTCATAGCCAGACTCTCGACGTAGGCTTCACGTGAGGCCCAACTCGCCGATGGCCACACGGCGCGCCGCATGCCTGGCGTGACCAGGACCGCAAGTCAGGAGTGGGCAACCCGCAGCGAACGGCCTTCAGCGCTCAACAGCCAATACACAACGCCCCGACGTCTCGGGAAAAACTACGTCCGAAGTACAGCTCTTTATCGACAGCCATGCATGGCGTAGTGGCTCTAATATTCCATATTATTCGCGTCGGAGTTGGAAAAAGTAACAAGCTTTGACGCCACGCCCATTTACATAGCAGGAGGTCATCTCGCGCGACAAATTGAGATGGTACATAGCGAGGTATCATGAACAGCACCACATACAATGTAAAGCGCTCGTCCCACGCTTAACAAGATTAACGTGAGCGTTGCATACGGCCCATACGCATTGTGACCGACCTAGTGAAATCGCATACGCTAGATTTTACAATGGCGCTCTATTAGGCTACCCTCCTATACATTTTTCCTCTCGGTGGCCCAAACCTCCGAGCGTCCAAAGCGAAAATAAAAAAAAAGTTACTCCAGAAATATAGGGAATTGTCCACTAGTGCGCGGAACTCTTACGTGGCTTGTAAATATTGCGTGTTCATTACAGCCTACATTTGGCTATTAGGAGCCAAATACTTTGGGGTAGTTTGTTGTTTTTAAGTTTGATTTTGTTTCTTCTCTCCAATGGTGTAAATTTGCAATATTGTAGCCATTAAGTGCCTTTACTTCACTAATTACGTTTTTTCGCGCATTCGAGTCGTAGCGCTTGGTTTTCCCGTATTCGTAATTTTCTTCTTCCTTTTTTCAGTCTTTTTCTAAGCATGTTTAGTTGAGCGTTTGGTTGTTGGAGCACATGCATATTTTTGACTTCGTCAATTCATTTTGGCAATCTTTTTTTAGTAGTTATTGTTCGGTTTTCAGACTTCTGTGTGACCGTATATCTTTTTTTCCGAAATTATAACAATTAAATGTTTTAATTCCGCCAATTGTGCACTTTGTGGAAATGCACGGCATTACATTGCTTCCTCATTTCCGCTGTATTTTTATTTGTATTTGCAAAGTTTTTTTGCGGGTGCTCCTAATTTACTCATCGTTTTTTTTGAGGAGCTGTAACAGATGCATACATTTGAATTTGTCAGTTCATTTTTGTAAAATTTAATTTTTTTTTCGGTTTTTTTTTGTTTCTTGGGGTTCCGTTTGACCAGTTTTTTTTTCATTGAGCCTATTAAGGCAAATAAGTGTATTACATCCGCCAATTTTGTATTTTTGCTGAAAGGCAGAGCGTAACACGGTTTGTTCATTTTTGCCATTTTACTTGGTATTTCCTACGTTATTTTCTAGGCGCTTTAAATTTAGTCTTCGTTTTGTTTGGAGGCGTACAAGCTGCGTATTGGAGATGTACAGGAGATGTACAAGCAGCGTACTGATGTCGCTGCTTGTACATCTGTAAAATGTAAAATGATCTATTGTGTAAATTAACATGTAAAATAATCTATTTTTCTTATTGTCTCATTTTTCAAAATTCCTTAAGACTAATAATGTCGTTTTACGCTCCTGTAGCGATTTTATTTGTTACTTTCTTCAAAAATTAATTTTTGTGCAAATGCAGGGTGCTTTACGGTTGCGGCTGTGCGAGGACTTGGCTAAGAAAGCTACGCTATAAAAAAAACACGCTTGTGTTTGTTTACGTATAGGGCTTGGGTCACCCCATGTTAGGAGCCGGGGGGGGGGGGGGGGTCATTACCGCAACGCTACACGACTCGTTGCCTGTGGCGCATGCCGAGTAGTCTATTGCGGGTCGTGTGACCAGTAAGCGGGACAGCCAGTGAGTACAAGTGCAGAGAAGCCACAGAGAGCTCCGGTTATGAAGAACCGGTCACTTGAAGTGTGACCAGTTGCTCTGTCTAAGCAATTCGCACCAAAAGTAGAAGACACGAATTCGAATAGAGAGACGTAAACACGACGAAGCACGAAACTTTTTTGAAAAGTATTGCTAGGCTTCCGCCTATAACGCATACTAGCAGGCTTAAGTGCGTAATATTTTTTTTTTAGAAACAGGGTATATGCGAGTATACTTAAGGTCGGTTATTAAATTTCACCAGAAAAAGAGGGAACACGCCGAAATAGTTCTCAGCCTGTAAAAATCCCTGAAAGCTTCGGAAAATTTTAGATGCGAAGCATTTCATGCTCGGGGCTGTGTCCCTCCTTCCCTCGTTGTCGTTGTCCGCCGTTCGGAATCTACTGCACATGCGCGTCTCTTCAGCCCGTCAGCGTTTGGGTTGACGTCAGCGCAGTCCACTATAAATAGAAATAGTTAGGTGGCGCCCGGTTTCAATACCACGACTCTCTGGCAGCAACGGGAGGTACGTGGCGCTCTTCCCACTGCGCTACAAACAAGGAGGTTGTATAGAACTTCTGGAGTGGAGATGGTGCTCGAAAACTGACGCCGACGGCCGCCATCTTGCCGTGGGTAGAAAACTCGTTCCGCGGTAGCAGACGCATTGCATTCGTCGCATAATGTACTTGTTTTTGCGGCGGGTTACGTTATATTTTTGCTTCTTGTTCTTTTTTTGTTTTCATTTGTTTTGTTTTGCAAGTTGATTCTCTCATGCGGCTACCTTCAAGCCCACCGAGCTTTTCTTGCGCGCGTTCATTTCGCCGCATGTGGTTTCGGTTATGCTCCTCTCTCCGTGTTTCTAGTTAAGCGCTTCGCAAGTCGCCCGCGCGTGCGCCGGGGGCGCACACATCTGGTAATTATTTACATTCTTGGGCGCTAACAACTAAAATAAACAGTAGACACAATGACATTTTTTTCTGCCCCATGTGTCGTTCTTCCGAGTTCTGTCTTGCCAAAGAGCAGAACTCAATTTCGTTCGATCCTCGTTCGCGGATGGATGCTCCAAATGTGTAGAAAGCAGAAATGGTCTGCTCGTGCGTCGTGTTCGGCTGCGCTAATCGCGCGAAGAAGGCGTCGGGGATCACCTTTCATCTGTAAGTACTGAGGGTATCTGTTTGTTTTGGGTTTCGAGGGCATTACTAGTATTATAACGTTATGAGTGCACATTTGCCCGCCGTTTGTGCGTAATGTAAGGGAAAAATTTGCCGTAGCACCTGCCGTCCGCTTACTGAGCATACCGTACGCGCTTGTTTACGCAGATATGCGAATGTTTTCGCTCGTAGTTGTGTTGGTCCTGTAGTCGCTTGGCTGCGCGAAATCACATGTTTGTAACTATGTGGGGCGCAAATTGTTTTTCCGCACTAATTTAAATGCAGAGTATTGCTAAGGCAGTTACCGTCACAAATCAAGGCACTCTTGTTTAATACATTTCCTTTACATCCGGCCATACGTGAATACACTGACGTTTCTCGTTAGCGCTGTTTCGTAGAAGTATTTGATGCACCGCAATGCTCTCCCGCGTTCTTCGTCAGCGTGATTTTCTTATCAATAGCACGCTGCTCGCGTCCGAACTTGCGCGGTCAACGAGGTTGTGAATGTGATTGAGTAACCTCCTGCGAGTAGTTTTCTTATCAATAGCCCGCTACTATCGTGCCAACGTGCGCGGTTAATGTAGTCGTGCATCCAATTAAGTAACCATCTGGATTTGAAAAATAAAGTCAATGGGAGTCCCATGCCTTCTGTAAAGTGCACGCGGAATAAAAAAAACCTGCTTTAATGTGCGTCAGTGTGTGCCAAATCCATTTCGCTAAATACGATTGAAAAGCTGGAAATAGACCCGCCGCGTTGGCTCATGGCTAATGCAATGTGCTGCTCATCCCTAGAACGCGGGTTCGATTCCCTGCCGCGGCAGCCGCTTTTCTGGTGAAGGCGAAAAGCGAAAACTACTGTGTGAACGAGATTTCGGTGCACGTTAAAGATTCCCCAGGTGGTCAAAATTAATCCGGAGCCCTCCACTACGGCGCGCCTCATCGCCTGCGTTGCGTCAGCGCGTTAAACCCCACAATGAATCAATGAATCAACCAATCAATCAATCAAAAGCTCGTGATAAATTTGGTCTTCGGCAAGGGCAAAACTGGGCATGTTGTTTAAACCACAAAACGTGCATTTGCACTACATGTAAAGATTGCAATATCCTGATGGATATGATTCTTGCAGTACTGCTTAAAAACCATTCGAACCGCTACTGCATTATTATTTATTAATCATTATTGAATAAGCATTCATTAATCCTAGCCACGCCACTAAAAGAAACAAGCGTCAAATAATCGCGCTTTCGCGTGTCCCGCACTTCCAGCGTGAAATCACGGCTAATAGTAACCTTATAACGCGGAATCTCTTGCCATGGCGCGCAACATGAGGTAATTTTAATGTTAAGGGGGCGGTCTATAGCCTTAGCTATACCGAATAAACGTTTATTGAAATAAAATCAGGGGTGGTGCCTTTAGCATAGCGCTGCATGTTTTCCCGCATCGACAGCTGTGTTGACCACCGTAAGATATACACAGGCGAACTCGCTGCTTGAACCATATCTTACGTCAAAACCTTACGCGTAAGGCAAAATTCAGTCTGCCCTCAAATATCGTAATCGATATACTAGCTTACCATCGTTTTCTCCCTTGTAAAGCCAAAAAAACGCGACCGCACTTCAGCGTCCCTGCCGGCGCAGCACCTTTTCTACCCACGGCAATATGCCCGCCGCCGGTTCTCCCGGCTTCACCTCCCCGCGTTGCCCGCTATGGGAGGCCTCCACTCCAGAAGTTTTATACAACCTCCTTGGCTACAAACCGAGACGGGAGCACGTGCTACGAACGCGCCTTATGTCCTTCACACATGCAAACTACGTCAAGAAGCTACTGATACAACGAAGGCACACGAAGCTGAACGTCAACGGAAACGACGAACTAAAAACTAATGGGAACTTCGGTAGACCCCATGGCTGCTTCGCATACTACTCAAGGTTCCCCTGCGGGAAGATGGTGTATTTTTTTATCCGAGAGGAAACATAGCAAGAAAATTACATAGGCAAATGGTTCAAAAACACAATTATTTGAACTAAGAGGTACCTCGAACTTGTAGTAAAGTGTAAATTTTTGCCTCATAGTTGTCACGAGATTGTAGAGTAGAAAGCTGATTAATTCATTTTCAAGTAAAAAGTAACGGGCAAATAGCCTTATTTACCGCTAATTTCGGTGCCGCTGTATTTGCGCGCATGCGCTGAAAATGGTATTATCACACCTTTAGTAGGCGTACTGAATTTCTCGCCATTCGTGTCTACCCCTCTTTAAAGAAAAAAGCTAGTTTATTCCGAATTTCAAGACAAAGAAAAAAGAATATGAAAATGCCGATCTAATAAAGGCGAAATCCAACGGAACTTGAACGCGCGCATACGCTGAAAACGTCGCTTCGGTCTTTTAGGAGTAGAATTAAGCACACCAACTCCTAAAGTATGCACAAAAAGCTGAAGCACAATTATTAGCACAACGTATATTTTAAGTAGTACCAAAATTTGGAATAACTGTCCCGGAGTCGAACTGACTCTGGCGTAGTTAGAAATTGCCAGGCAAACACCGAAAAAAGGTCAGGTTGCACGTTTAAACTGCGCGGAACGTGCAAGGATTTTTTATTGCACGGTTTTCGGTGCCGCAGCTGTGTGCGACAACGGATGCGTGCACCCAGCGTAATTTCTATACGGCATTGCTGTAAATCCACCTTCGCAGGGCGGAATAGCGTCGAATTTTTTGTGGGGAGGAAGCTTCACAGAAAGCCTTCCGGTAGCTTCAACAACACGCTCGTACAGTGCCCGATTTTGGTTTCACATTTCGAGGTCGATGCTGCAGCGGAAATGTACACATACGGAAAGTGAAGTAGGCTTGGTTGCATTCGTCATATAAAAAACGGCCGGGATGGAGTAATCACGTACGCTCACTTGAGTATGATAAAATAACAAAACTATTTAGCCTATTCGAATAGTGAATTGCAGTTCAATGGCCATTTCTAAATTTGAAGGACTTGTACAGCCGATACCTGCGATGCAGCCCGCTCTTGCTGGAATTCGACGTTGCTGTCGAATAACAAAGTTTGTGCAAAACTGTGAAACTCCTACGGCCTCCTATGAAGGCTACTGACTCCAACGATGACGACGCAATTTTTGTGACTGCATGAAATGAAATCAAATGAACTCAAATCAAATTCTTTTAATTTTCCAGAATGAATTCTGGACGGTTCCCTGACTAAAAGCTGTGACTCTGCTTCCCGAAGGCCAGAGAACCTTTGCATTACATAGCAGCCAGTGTAAACACACCTGTGTACAGTGTTTGATAACGGCTGGCAGACAAACACACAGGAAAGAAGAAAAAAAAGTAAAAAAATGTAATAAACATATTTTCGCGTCTTGACGTTGCCGCTCAGCAGCGTGCAGACTGTGAGTGTCGTGGGATGCCACCTCGAATGACGCATTTCCACAGTGAAGAATCCTTTCTAGCATAACTTACCCGCATTAGGCTACACTACCCCCTCCCCTCGTACACAAAAAAGAAAATTTCCACCCGACAAAACAACTAAGTACATCACCGTCACCCTGATTCAGTTTCGCGACGAAGTATTGGAAATGTGCCACCAAGACCCGCCTTCGGGATCCCTCGGCCGAGCACGTACGCGACGCGCGGAGAACTTAAAGCGAAGTACTTACAATTGCGCCTCGTGACATACCATATCACCCACTGCGTCAGCAGCTGCCTAGACGTCTGGATAAGTGACGCGGCACTGACGACACCCGCAAGTCTTGTGCAGGCTATCTGCTGTCATCAAGACCGCAGAGACCTGCTGGGTCTAAATACCGAACAGGTGTCTCGAACATCCGATGGGGAAGAACGTCAAGGGAGACAAGGAAGGAGGTCGTCGTCAGAGAAAAGCATATATATTTACGTTATTTACATAGAACCGTACTGTGAGCAGCCATCGGGTCGCCTCCCCTAGTCGTCTTCTTCTTCCTCGCCTACGCGTCTGCTGAGCTTCTTACCAGCTTCATCTTCTTGTTCCTAGAAACTTTCAACATCCCCGTCTGAGAGCAATTGAGCATTGTATCTACTAACTACGGGACTCTACTCACAAACAGCCGCTCCTCCCAAGACGTCCCGGAAATCTTCACTCAATAAGATGTGCTACGCTCTTGGAACCCCGGATGTCGTCGCAGCGAACGCATAACGGCCTTGACTGGCAAGCTCGCAGCCGGATTTACGCAAAACAAACTCGATCGCCCAAGGACAACGCGGGAATACACGAATCGAATAAAAACACTTAAAAAACAACATCAGGGATGTGCTGTAAACATACGTCACCGCTGGATGCGGGGCGAAGCACTGCTTATGTCACGTTCGCGTATGTTACAGCTATCCAGAAAGTTGATGCGATGCAGCCTACTTAAAATACAGCAGAACACCGACAGACAGGGATACTTATAACGCGCGGTGGACGTTCGCTACTTCGTTCGCGTGCTCATGACGGAATAACAGACAGTGGACGCCGCACACTACAGCCTTCGACCCTGACCCCTCCAGTATTGTCTCGCCTAAAGTGTGTAGGCTTAGACTCCAATCAGACAACCAAATCTCAGCGGGAAAATGCGGCGATAATCTCCTTGAATATGCAGAATTCAATGACGTGTTGATCAATTTGAGTACGAAGTATTCAGCGACGGTGTTGGCATGGCCCCAAGATAGCGCGTGTGGCTCAAAGTCGTCATGTGGATTAGCTGAAGCCTTACAAGTGGGCATAATATATATATTGTGCTATCGACCATTGTTGAGCACCAGTATGAAGTCATCTTAGACGCGGATGAAGGTGCGAACCATTTTTTGAGAATTATTTTGCTTTTTGTGCTTTTGCAACCGCTTCGCCCGGCGAGCTCAGTGCATTTATTCCTTGCGGGATTTGCCCGCGGCCGCTAATCTTGTTTGGTAGGAAAGAAAAGGGTGGGACCTATTTGTATACTCTTTGGTTTGTCTCAGATGTTCTCGATAAAATTGGCTGATTCTCGGTGCGTGGGCTGTCCAGTATATTAGCATGCAGAAGAGATGCCGTTGCAATCAATTAGCCGACTCTCCATAGCACACGTGACTTTGTTGAGTGTTCATTTCACGTTTGTACTTTCCTCGCAGTGCTTTGCTGTGCAGACATATGTTCCAATAAATTTAAACTTCCACTTGAATGTTTGTTTCTTCTTGACTACGCGACAATTTATATATTCTACGGATGAATTCGACAATTACTTTTGTGTACTTCTACATCCTCTAAAATGACGCATCATTAATTTGGCAGTCGCGATTGCGCTCCAAATTGTCGCAATTGCTGAAATGTACATCCAACTTTCGTAGTGCCAATCCTTCGCCTTACTTTGCAAACAAAACGCAGTAAGAGTAAAAATATATTGTAGCGAGTACCGTTTTGGCCTTTCAGCTCTTTAAGTATATCGCGACCCGAAGCAACGCCGGCCATTCAAAATGATTATTTTCGTACCGCAAAGTAAAGCTTGCCAACAAATAGTACTCCCATGTGAGTATTATTTTAGGAAGGAAAATTTACTCTGTGATCCTGTGAAAGTACAGCGCCTGTGACAAATCGCAATGAAATCTCCAAACCTACCTTATACAATATTCTCAGGTAACTTGTGCGTAGTCATGTAACATTGATCAAAGTATTTTTGCTCCGAATACTTACGTCAAAGACAACCATGTATTCTCAGATGACGTATTCACATCAGGTGCACAATGTTTGCTATACATTGGTTATAAAGAACCCATAAATATTGCCAGGAGACGTCTGCCAACCTTTTCAGTAATCCGACTATAACAAAAAGCGTCTATGTCTTAAGTGGTCACCAGCTAAAATGAAGTTTGTGTTGGTTTTGATACAGTAATTTAAAAACTGTTTCAGATTGTGCCGTACTACATTAAGAATTACTTGGTGAAAATACCTGGCTTTTCTGGACTGTTTCCTTGCTGGCGTCGTCAGCGCAGCTATAAGGTAAAGGTTTCGTCCTCAACACCGGATTTGATTGCACTTCACAACCCAGCTTCCAAAAGCACAGCTATTGGCTATTATATAATGGTACCGCATTGAGATTCCACGACGAAATACTCGAACGATAGGAATACTACGACTTTTACTGCGGCTCATGCAACGGCGACAGAATTTGAGACAAAAAATGTTACATTTGCGCTTTAGGTGTATGAGTAAACATATATTTCAGAAATATGTAGGTAGACACGCATCGTTTTCCGGACACCAGAATGTTTGGTTCAAGTAAAATGTGCTTTAAAGTAGCTACCAGAGATTCAGGGAAGAAATTCGTAGAAACGAGTGGCAGCTTGGGATTTTTTTTGCAGTCCGTGTTGATGCAGTTTAGTCAGTCTTATTAATGCAATAGGAAATGGTGAAGTGAGCGTAGGCTTCTGACGGAAGCGATCATTTTTACTGGTTCAATTCCTTTTGTTGGTGGGATGGAGCTTTGGATGGACAGGGAGTCGGGCGCAGCGAAGTATGAAGGGAGCGAATAGGCCAATACGTTTCCGTTTACTCTTGACACGAACCTTCGCCAAAGCGTAACAAGGCGGATTTGTATCTATCTTTTTAAATAACACAGACATCTACCTTCACCCATATCAGCTGCCATAATGTTGACCAATCGGCTTGATTGTGCATGTGACAACTCCGAATAAACGTTCGGAACTCCTTAGAGTTAGAATCGACATACAATATCTTCGTGGTATTAGCATGACATGAACGTTATGTAGCACTCGAAGTATCACCGGAACAGCTAGAATGCTTTCTCTTCAAACTACGGGAAGCCAAGTTAAGCGTCCTCCTGAAAGCCATGTTGGGTGGGCGTAGTCGTAAAGCCGTGTGAAAGTCTGTATCCCGGCCCCTTGCGTTGAAGTACCTTCCACCCGTTTCTTGATTTGAAGGCACGTGGAATTTATGGCAATCTGCCGCATTAGCCCCGGGTTTTTCCCTTATGGAGCACATAATGCTTTATCATACTAAAATACCTTATGAGGAGGTATACGAAGGCGTACGTAAGCTGAAGGGTATAAAAAAACCGCAGTGATCATATACTGCATACTTCCTATATCAAACGAGAAGTAACCACAGGAAGAATCTTTACGCACTAAGTTGATTATATGCCTTGCGTCCCTTGTTCGATACACTGATGGATTCCTCCAAATTTGTTGGGGTTTAATGTAATCGCTGCGGGGTGCCTCTGGCTTTGTTAAACTTGACAACTGCCAGTTTACACGAAGAAGTGGGTATACGAATGCAAACTCACAGAGCCAGAAAGATTGTAATGGAATATATGTGGTCCGATGGCAGATGGTGTAGCTAATAGGGTAGCGCCAGGCTTTGTTGTGAAAACCCCATGTCTGCTTTGGGCAATTAAAAACCGCATTGACACTTTGATTTGGCACTGATTCTATGGGAATTGACCGACAGCCGCGGGTGCTGCTCTCCTGGTGAAGGAAAACAGTAAAGACCGCGGGCACACCCCTTTGTACCACGCAATACAATTACTGGAGACCTGTATAGTTTCGTACCCAACAACGGCTAACCTCCCGCGTCCATTCTTCGTTTCGGTTGTGCGACCGAGAAAGATTACGCAGCTATTCTATTTATTGCAGAGGGCACTATAACTTGACGGAGTAGCGAATGGCGGTATTAAGGAGGGTACCATTTGTGGCAAGTAGTATATCAAGGGTGATGCTGCTAGCAAATGCACCGCCGAGAGGCGACATAAATGCTTAGTACTCTTTATGTGTTCGAAACACTTCCAAACAGAATGTCTAAATAAAAATGCACCAAGTTACTAAAAGGGGCCATTTTCCAGTCATTGCGCCCAACATCATGCATACCAAGCACTAGAAACTCATTTTGAATGTTGGTGTCAGAAAAAAGGCACAAGGCCTTTGTATCCTTAGTCACAGTGCAAAAGCGAGGACATAAATAAGCTAGTACGCTCATTGCAACATCTCTTGCTTTTTGGGGCCATTTGGTGTCGCAAAAGTAGGACACCAGATGATTTTCACAGGTGGCTAAACATTGCCGTCGCGCTTTTGCAGCACCGTATCATCTATAATCAATTCACAAGCAGCCATTTTGTACGTCGACATTATTGCTCGTCATTTCAAGGCCCGTGAAGAACAAGTGTTGTGGATTACACGAGTATCAGGTGAGATATTATAATTTTGGAACGATAAAAACAAACCATTTCCGACGCAATACAACTGCGCAATATTCGTTCGACATTTTTCATAAAACTCTAATACAACACAAAAGAGATCCTTGTCGAATAAACCGCGTTTTTATAATTTTCGCACATGCGCTTATATGAGCCCAAATTTATGCCGCAACACACACATAGGTCTGACTACCAACAAACTGTTCATTTGCAGCGCGGTACCATAAATGAAAAGGCTTCTCCGTGATAAATGCGGAAAGACAGAATATACAAAAAATAAGAAGAAATACAGCAAACAGGCATTTACGTCATCATGATATCAGTTGGAACATTCGAAGTTAAATAAAACTTTCCTTTCTCTCTTGCTGCGGTACAGTAGGAGAGAGGACGCATGAGAAAAAGCTGCAATACAACGAAGCTTGAAGCCCAGTACCGGCAACCTGACAGTATTCGCTGGCTTAAGTTAATAACTACTGCTCTGTCAAAACGAGAACGATGGGGAAACGCGAAGCCTTCAAAAATTAAATACAACACCGAAAGAACCAACGCAGGAGCTATTGGTCCAGAGGAGAACGTATGACTGCGCGCTCTTTATGCGAACACCTGCTTCTTATCGGGACGGTCTACTGAACTGCGAGCGGCTCCCCAGTGCTTTACTAATACGGTTATTACATGGCTTTCCCTAGCGTTCAACCATCGTCGTCGGTAAACGGAGGCGGTGCATTTTCTGTATAATTTTGCGCGTTCATGCACCCCTCTCGAAATCGAAACTGCTTCTACGGTGCCGGAATAGTGCGAATGGATAGACGCCGGCTTCAGAGCGGGAGGGACCCAGGCTCGATTCCGAACACGGGAGAAGATATAATTTTAACACGAAAGTGTTTTATTCGGGGATACACAAACATTTGAGTGACGTCATTTCCGTCACGGAAATGACGCCAGTACAACGAAGCATGCGACCTGTAAAGGGTGCACCCCTGCACACAGGGTCTTCTTGCGGGGAAGCAACTTTTTGACCCAAAGAGTGCGTTATACTTAGGGTTGTTAGTTTTCGGGTTTTATATTTTTAACACGAAAGTGTTTTATGCCAAGATAAACCAAGATTTCACTGACGTCATATCCGTCAGGAAACTGACGCCAGTACACCTTTGTCAAAACGACCCGCCAGCAGGACGTCGCTCCCCAAGCACACCCACAAGACAGCCGCCGACCCGCAAATAATACTTAGCTTCAGATTTTGCTGCACATTTCACTTTGGTGTTTTAACGATTCCTATGACAGAGGAATCAACCACATTTTTTGCTTCACTTCACCCACGATCACCATCATTGTCAGAAAAGTTGGCTTTTCTGCAGTGCGTTCTTGTAGAGCTACAAATGACATCAGTGAGACGGTGAGGGCTTCGCCTGAAAACTGAAAACTCTACTTCCTTTCGAGACAAGGCTGGGGTGCTCACACGGTGCGGGGTTCTCGCGGAGATGGGGTGCTCACACGGTGCGTGCCTCTCTTGTGTATTGTGCAAATTTCACGCGTGCGCTGATTTGAGTAGTTCTTGATCTGTTAAGAACTTTCAATATTGTCTTTGGTCAGTCATCTGTTGTTGCGCCCTTATCGTGGAGCAGCCATCACGTTTATACTCATTTCGCCAAATAAACTTTGGTGGTAGTAAGCGCTATGTGTGTGTATAGGTTCCTTTTCCGTGCCGCCCTGAACGCTCTTTTGTTTTGACGACAACAGTGCATCAGGCTTTCTCAGACTCTAATGCTGGTTTACCAGAAAGTTATTACACTTGTCACTTATCTCTGTAATTCTGACTGACGAGTGTTGGTCGTTACTGTATATAAAGCGATTCTCCAGACTGAAAGCTGTATATAATGATGAAATCACAAAGTAATTTGTAATATTGTTGCCAGAAATAAAGGAAATAGAGCGATGTTTAAGCGCTATACGACAACCTGAGGAAAAACAATAATATTGTTTGCAAAAGCAATCAGCAAGCACAAAGAAAACAATGACCTGTGAAAATTTTTACATCAGCCCTTGTCGTTTTCTTCCAGCTGTTTTTCTAGGTAGTACGATGACCATTTGCAGCGGACTCTTCGTATACATGGGGTCATTGACAAGGGTAAGAATGAGTTAACGTTAGGCTGTGCGTGACATTTTGGTAGAAGTCCACTCAGAATCTCAGGGGACATTGCTTGCCGTGCTGAGAGAACGAAAACAAAGTCTGTACTTGAACAAAAATCACATTTGTCGGTATACATTACTTGAGATACCGCTATTAAAATTTTATCTTTAAGGAAGACACAGAGTTACAGACGTTTTCTGCTGAACATACGGGATAAAGTTGGCTTTTTCTTAAGGCGCCGTTACACACGCAGAACGAAGATTCGGCAGAACCCAGGAACCATATCCTATGTCCGCCTGGAACTCGGACCACTTCGGCGTACAAGTTAGGTAGAATAAAAGAAAGAGGCGCTTTCTCCACGCGTTAAGGGCACGTGTCACACACGCGAGGTGAAGTCTGGAGATTCTTTCGTGAGGATAACGAACATATTGGTTGTTCCGCAACCGTGCGGTCCCCGTCAGTATATAGACCATTTGAAACATGAGGTAACACACACAAGGACGTTAGCTTTACAGCGCCTCGCCCTATAGAATGCCTCGCGCTTTAAAGACACATGAGGCATCGCGAGGTTTCTTTTACGGGCTATAAGAATGCATGATACCCTAACCACATAAGCTTCGCCTAATATTGATATCAACCGAGGGTGAGGATTTCGCAAATGTATCTCTAATGCTGATTGATTGATTGTAGGGTTTAACGCGCCGACGCGACGCAGACGATGAGGGGCGCCGTAGTGGAGGGCTCCGGATTAATTTTGACCACCTGGGGATCTTTAACGTGCGCCGAAATCTCGTACACACAGGCGTTTTGGCTTTATCTCTAATGCTGGTAGACGAGGTTGTGATAAGGTCCTGAGAGGGGAGCACAAAGTCCTGAGCATTGTTTTCTGATGCCCAAGCGACGGTTATTACTCGCCCTGCTGTGCTACGCGGACGGGATGATGTGTAGCGGTAAACACCATCTCCACTGTCCTACAACATGTTCGGCCGTGTCAGTGCCTTCAACTCCTCCATGAGGCTCGTATCGCACACACGGCCGGGGCCTACCCCACTACGGCGCTCTGCTTTGTTTTCCAGGCGCGCGTTCGGTACCACTTTTGCAGAATCCCCTGCTACCGGGCTCCTGCATTTCCGTTTCCGTTTCACGGAATGTGGTTCTCGGCTCGCGCTTGCTATGATCAGAGGTTCAAATTTTTTAAGCAAAGATTCTATTGACTGATGTGCGCACTCACTGGCCTATGCCTGAAACATTCCCAGGAATTTTTTCTTGTTGGGCGCATACGGCAATCACCGTTCGCAGCTGGCGCGGGCGTGTACGCACAAGTGTTGCGCTACACCTCTGCTAACCTATCAAAAAGTTACCCAGTATTACAGGACTACAAGACAAACGCTCCCTATTCCTCACACACCACTTAGAAAAAATGAAGAAATTACGCTGAGGCAAATTTAAACTGGCACTGTTGTACAGCCCCTAAGAATGCATTTATTGTTCTCGACACAGCAGGCAGTCGAATGCAAATTCTGTAATCAATTAGGCACGCTACGCCATATGATTGTGGACTGCAAAAAAAGCCCCGACCTGCTCATTCACGACACATTTATTAAGGTTTTACGCACGACAAGAATAACTACATTAGAGCGTGCTTAGCTACATTTCGGTGTATTTTTACCCACACGTTTATTTCCAGGTTTTTATGATGGCGTACGGTGCATTTGCAGCTCCATACGCTGGCATGTGCATACTCGCTGTCTTGTTTCCGTTCGTCCATTCTAAGGTGCGTACATGGTATTCATATTTTAGTGGTTGCATCTTGAAAAGGATAAATGCGTGCGTATTTTTTGACGGACCGTTTGTACGCTGTAGTTCTGACTTTATTTGCTAAATGCAATGCAGTGCTTACCTCAACATGAAACTGTTGATGGCTCAGAAGCACCAAGGCAGAAAAAAGTTACAATTTCAGTCTTACTTTCTTTAGAAAATGTATATCAGTTATAAAGAATTGTTTAAGTGACTGTTCGGTGAGCAGTTGGTTTTTAATAGTAGCGAAGTAAAAATTATGGGACAATCTGAAGCACATTGGTTCGGTGTTCGCAAGCATTCCACATTTAGATTGGCACCAGAACCCTCATAACATTCTGTTGGCGTATCTTTAAACATTCGAAGAGAACCACTGGTCAACAACAGCTACCACAATACCAACAACGAAAGTATTTTGTAGAATGAGGCACTGACAGCTGTCGCCTTCAAAATCTCGTTGTTGTTGTTCTTGTGCGATCGAGAAAATGGCGGCCGCAGTAAAGAGTAAACAAAAACACATGTGCGATCCTGTGGAAGTTGAACCCAGTTGTCCACAGCTATTTCCAGATGCGATACCACTGCGCTACTCCCCCTTTTTTATTTCTCATATGGTAATGATACGAAACTTATGCTCTTTCAAAGCGCACACTCTGAGCAGTCTAAAAACATTCGCAGTTCAAGAAGGGCAACAAGCAAACGTTCGAACTAAAAGACCGGCTGTTCAGTATTTGGAAATGCCGCATGATAACTTGTCATGCGGAGCCTCCTCGTTCAAGAAATTCGCTCTTGCGGTAGTTGCGGTAGCAATGTGCGTGGCATCTAAACGTGTATGCTGCCCAAAGGGAGCTCCCACAATGGCTCTACCTTTTTGCACTATTCCCCACGTTGTCAGCGGTAGAACAAAAGTTATTTTCGTTGCTGTTGTTCATTTCTTTCTGGCATATACCCACTTGAGAGAGTGGCCAGGAATCACAAGCTCTGAGGGGCTCGCTTCACAAAATTCACAAAGGTCTGAATTGGCATTGCTAATGTAAAATAGAGCGGGGTGCGTCGTGCCTGAAAGTGAGGCCACGTAGTAAAACACGTGCACACAAGGTCCGTAGAGCGCTTATGTTAGGAAGTCTGTGGCTTGTGCAAGTCTCCTGGCTGCCGTAGTTCACACCACAAGGCAAAGAAACGAAAGGGAAGAAAGATGCCAACACGGTGCGGAAGTGAAGAAGCCGTTCGAAACAATTCGCGCCAAAAGACAAACCAACAAAGAGAAGAGGTTGTCAATACGTATGCCTTCAAAATACGTAAGCTGACTTAAGTGCCGCGAGCAATGTTCCGTTCGAAATGTTCAGAAAATGGGAGTTTTTTGCTAATGTATGCAAGGTGAAAAACAATGAAAGCTTGACTGGTCGATGAAAAAAATGGCCAAGGTTTAACACTTCTACATATAGTTATCACGAGTGAAAGCAAACGCTGTGTAAACAGTGTTTCGTGAAAATTTGTCTTTGTTGAATTTTCTCAGCCTGCCGTCTAGATATATCTACTGAACGAGACAGAGGTTCCAAGCACCGATGAAGCGGCTGCTAAATCATTGCCTAGCCAAGTGGTTCACATGCACGGAAGCGCACGCAGCCGGTGCTGAGCTGTCGAGCGCAGGCGAGGCAGCCGTTTCACCCTCGCCTAATTGCGTGATACCGCATCTGCGATGTTCCGAGCGAGCGAAGAGATTTGAAAGAAAACGGAGCTTACCCGCCGGCGGCTGAATTCATCTGATGCGATTAATGAGCTTGAAATATGTAGCATAGTAAAGCTTTCGCTCTGAAATTGGAAAGAATCTTGTTTCTCTCCCTGATGCGTATGCCTGGATCCAAATTTTGAAACCCACCACATGTGTTCCTCACTCACCATTTGCATAGGGGTCAAACAGCAGTGCGTTGTAATTGCACACGTGGTCGTATTTGGAACGTTAAGCTGTGGTTGGCTGCACGCCGCTCTTGTTTTCGTATCCCTGTCTGCCTTTCGTTTCCGTTATTCCAATGCCAACCTCTTTTCCGGCTACTCGGTCGTTGTTAAGACTCAATTTCGTATCGAGTAAGTGGCGTGGGGCATCCAGACGCTGGGCACCGGGCGCCAGGACGGAAGATGGAAGCAGTTAACTTTCGAAGTGAGGATCGGTCGCCGACGCCGATGATCGCTGTTTGAAAAGATGATCCGCAGAAACGACGGCTCGCTGGCTCATTGGCCGATGGCAGATAGCTGACGACGGTCTACTCGAAGCAAACTCAAAACCTACAATATGTACACTTTATTTACATTACATATATACAACTTCTCATGGCTCATCATCGCAAACAAGAGGTCGGGCAAGGCCCGCGTCGACTGGAGCTCACCCCGCTCTCGTGTCCTCTCTCTCGATTTGTCTCTCCTGTCCCCTCCTCCCAAAACATCAAACTCTTCGGTTTTACCACTGAAACCCTGCCCACAAAAGGGACGTCACAACTTGAAAGTGAGGATGGCTCATTGAATAAACCACACTTGGTCACTGATTGGCCGCTGTGACAAAGCTAGGTGGGTTCAAAATAGTCACGTAACCAACCTATCTCACTCTCATACAGAAACCCAAACGTATTCAACAAAACACCAATATAATAGAAATGAAAACCAACAAACTGAAAGCAGACCTAACGACGGGAACCGGCTCTCGGGAGGCACGTCTTAACCCTTTCAGGCCTGAATTTTTTCTTTCTACTGAACACTAGTGTCATACCGTGTGGGCCAACCACTGTGCTCCACGCCGCCAAAATTCCTTTCCTTTGTTAACACATGGGGCGCCTAAATAAGCCAAGTCGCCTACCTATTGACGCATCCCAGCCGCCGAGCCGCCAGGTTGAGACGCGTGACGAACGGAAACTTCACCTAGTAACTTTGAGCAGTGCAACGGTCACAGACTGAACGTCGGGTAACCTCTTCCTATGTCTGACCCAAGGTTTGACCCCTTGACTGACCTTCCGCTCCTGTCCGGTTCGGCGATTCTCGTGGCGGTAATCGCGGTCGTTAAAATTTCAACGGTCCCCCTCCGCCGGCTTCTCAAACGAATGTAAGGAAATTCCCCTTCGAAAGCTTACATCCCTTTCAGCTATTATGGAGTGACTGACGCGTTTGTATGCGTCGTCTCCGGGCCCGCTTGTCGGGTGGCCCAAAAGCGCGGCGAATAACAAAACCCTTCGCGGTTTCTCCTTACGCCCGTCGCACCTAACTCAGCTCGGCCGGAGGGGGAAACAAACACAATACAGGTAAACAAGCTAACCCCAGCAGAAGATATCTAGTTGCCGGGCGGTTTTAATTATGAAGTGAGGGGCCCGAACTTAACACAAGAGATCGTTGGTTCCTCTCCCACTCTAGCAACTATTTCTGCACCGGTGCTAACGCAGCTCACCGCAGCCAATATCACCGCCGACTCGCCTGACGTCTCTGGTCTCCACCAGACCTTTGTCGTTATTTATTCTTCCGTGGCTCTCTGTACCCGTATAAACGACGAAAGTTTTTGCCGCAACGCACTATTTTATTGCTCGCCCGATAATGAACGATAATGAACGTATAAGGTCTGAAGCGTTCATTGTCCTTAAAATGGTCTACACCAACCGGTACAACTACCTTAAAAACAAACTTTAGGACCAATCTATAAAATCTACCGACATGCTTTATTGGTGTATTTAGGCATTTAGTGGGGGGCATGCTTTCTTGGAATTTTCGAACTTCATTTGGAATTTCGCTCGTGGAAGGAACCTCAGTACACACTATTTTAAGCCCGAACAATTGCAAGCATCAGCTCACAAATTAGCGCTTCAAATCTTCCTCGTCTTTGCAGGGTGCAGGGACGGCGACCCTGCTTGTTGCAATTTATCAAGTTTGCCACATGACTGTGACACTTCAGAGAGGAGCACATCCCGCAAGGATGCCTGTTTCACTTGAATATTGCTCGATAAACATTAGCAACAGCATTTCGATGACCAACGCCACCAGTTATGCAGAAGTCACAAGGTATGAAAGAGTCGATCATTAACTTGCATGATCTACTATGAAAGAAAACAGCCTTTTTGAGACTACCTCAACTCGGAAATCTTGTTCATTTTGTCAGTCGAATAATCTTTAATTGTTACAAGCAAGCCTGCTCACTAACTCATGGAGGAATTCTTCCTCCGTGCGCCAGCCGAAATGTGCACGAGCGCTCGCAGAGTGAACTTACCTTGTGTATAAATAACAACGTCGTTCCCAACGTCGTGACTTCCCAACGGATTCCAAAGCGTCGTTGACAAATTTCGCCAAGGTGTGGTCACACATCACTTTGTTTGCGGACGACATAGTCTTGCTGAGTGAGATTGCAGAACACCTTCAAAAAATGCTTCAGGAACTACAATCAGAAAGCAGAGATGTGGGGTTAAAATACAACGACTGCATTTTAAGCAAGGAGAAATCAGCATGCCGAAGAAGGCCTCTTTAGCTATTGAAACGAAGCGCTAGATGATGTACAAGAATATAAAAACCTCGGCCAGATGTTTAGTGCCGACCCCAAACTCGAGAGATAAATGCAGTGCAGAATACGTCTTGGGTTGGGATAACTCGGCAAGCACTCCCAAATAATTAAAACTTAGGTGGCTGGGTCAGTAAAAAGAAAAATATACAACGAATGCATACTTTCGGCGATGATATACGGAGGTGAAACGTCATGCCTTACATAACAATGGGAAAGCAAACCTACATCAGCTGAATGGGCATAATAATGACAGGAGAAACACTTGGGGACAGGAAAGGAGTTTCGTACATTAGGAAACAATCTTCTGCACCACTTATTGATTGATTAAATTTCAGGGTTTAACGCGCCGACGCAACGCAGGCGATGAGGCGCGCCGTAGTGGAGGGCTCCGGATTAATTTTGACCACCTGGGGTTCTTTATCGTGCGCCGAAATCTCGTACACACGGGCGTTTTTGCTTTTTGCCTCCATCAGAAAAACGGCCGCCCCGGCCGGGAATCGAATTCTGCACCACTTATATTGGGTGGATAAGTTACTCGTGATGGCAAGATGAGTGTAGGGGGGAAGGAGGGTGGAGAAGAAGGGTATAGAGCAGGAACGTAATAGAGGAGGGAGAGAGAGAATAGTGTAGTAAAGAGGGTGTTGCTAGGATAGTACGGGAAAGGGAAGACTCGGAAGGGACGTCAAAAGGAGGGGAGCCATATGTTTGCGCACTGATAAGGTACAGTGAGGATGTTGAGAAGAATGAGAAGGGAGAGGAAGAGAAGAGAAACTGCGCCAGTGATGGGGGGAGGAAAAAGAGAGAAATGGAGAATAGGAGTGTAATGATGAGTGGAAAGGAGAACAGAGACCAGAATAAAGGGAGAGGAAAACAGAGAACGTGGTCGATAGAAAAGTAGAGTGTAGTCAACGATGGCGGACTCTCAGAGCGAAGTGAAGTGGAAGGGAAAAATAGAGATTGAAATTACGTAACACGGGAGGAAAGAAGAAGAAGGAAATGATTTATAGTAAGGAGCAGGTACAAGTATGCTCCAAAAAGGTGTATTGCTGCACCAAAGAGGCCGCACTAAGACACTTTTTTAGTTGGGATGTGGTTACATGAGGGGAGTAGGAGAAAATGTGGAACACAATGCGAACAGGAGGAGGTACGATTGGGAGGTAAGGGAAAAGATTGGATTTAGGAGAGCAATGCATACCGGGAGGGGTGGGGTCGTGGGTTATAAGGAATGGGGACGTGGGATTAGTGAGGGTAAAGCGACGTATGAAAAACACTTTAATTGTTGGTGGGCTCGAGCGCATGGATTCTCGGTTCTGGTAAACGGAATGGGAGGGGAGAGATGATGCAATAAGAGGAAAAGATGGGGCAAGGGAGGATTCAATGAGAGCGAAGAGTGTAGGCAGGGGGAGTGGTCAGCATTAGGGAAGGTTGGGGAAAGCGACGATGCCAGATTGTTGAAAAATGCGGAGAGAGAGAGAGAGAGCGAGAAGAAGAGAAGTGAAGCGGCAGGATGAGTACTATTTGAACAAATTGAGTACGTGAAAGCTTGTTGGGGGAGGATTGAAAAGAAAGAGAAGGAAGGATAGCGCAAAGTAGGATTGATACACGGGTACAAACCCAGAGAAGGAGAGGGACACAGGGGACGTGAATGAGAGGATCGAGAGAGGAATACCGTGAATGACAGGAGGAGACAGACAAGGCTTTAAGTGGCAGAGAAAGGCGAAAAAATGACGTCTTTGGGAGTTACTTGCAAGGTGACAAGCAGGTTCAAGGCCAATGTTTTAGTTATTGTAACTAAAAAAGAAAAAAAAAATTGTTTTTTCAGAAATAGGAACATTTATGAGGCCCGGTCAGAAAATGGTTTTAACTGGTTTATTTTACACCCACGAACGTAAAAAAAAATTCAGGGTATGTTCCCATCAACAACTAATGTAGCGATTTGGGATTGGGGCCGAATTACGCGTCTTTACGCATTCCTCGATATTGCAGGCCCCTTGTGCAGTAACACACGGGGCCGTGACAAGAAAGATTGGCCAGTTCTTTTATATTTACGTGTGTTGATGGGCAGGAAAGTACGAGTAAAGTTGTCCCAGCTCTTTCGAAAGCTTTTTTATTCAGGGTCTAAACATGGTGTTCAAGATCAATTTAAGACAGAAGGTTTCTAATAAAACTTTGTAAAACTAACCATGTTCCACCCTTGCAGGGCTGACAACAGATTTTTTCTCTTCAGACTGTCATATCACTGGGCCAGCTTCTTTGCTATTATCGCTACCATTGTGATGGGAGTACTCGTCAGTGCAATCACAGGTGAGAGTTTGTAGCGAGTGAATAAATGTTCTATTTTGGCGGTGTATGATTCGGATCAGCGTTTACCGCCAAGCTATTTCGAACAGAGCCTTCTCTGATGTATGGCTAAAATTCAAGCATAATATCACTGATTCATCATATCATCATCAGATTGGTTGGGCCCAGAGGCGGAAGAAGGCTTTCCACAAAAATTTTAAATGCAGAGCATTTCAGTAACTCACGATGTCACCCGCGCTGACGTCCGTAGTCCGCATCGCTCCCCCTACAATATATTAAAAAATAATACTTACCGGCGCCAGGTTTCGATCCCACGACTCTGCGGGCGGAACGCAAGGTACATGGTGCTCTACCCACTGCGCCACAAAGCCGACACAGAACGGAAGGTTACGAACGCGACTTATATCCTTGACTCATTCAACCGTCGGCCACAGGGCGCCCTCTCCCCCGCATCCGCCTCGCCTTCTCTCTGCTCGCAACACCCTCTCTCGCCACGTTCGGTTCGGGCGCACAACAGGTGGGGACGTGCGCAACACCCTCTCTCGCCGCGTTGGGGTTTGCGCTTAGCAACAGCTGGTTCGCGCGCAAGAACAGGTGGGGGCGCTCGCATCGCGCTCTCTCGCCGCGGTCGGTTCGCGCTTAAACCACATATGCCGTTCGCGCGCGCTCCGCTCGCTAACATCTGTGGCGTGATCGTTACGTCAACATGACGCGTTCGTGTGGTGGCGCGATTTCGGCGCTATAACACTCTCTCGCGAGGGGCATTGGATTGGATTCGATTGGATTGGCTTGGCTTGGCTTGGCTTGGCTTGGCTTGGCTTGGTTGGATTGGTTTTTTGGATTTGGATTGGTTGGAAAAAAGGACACAAATTAGCGCTTCAAATCTTCCTCGTCTTTGCAGGGTGCAGGGACGGCGACCCTGCTTGTTGCAATTTATCAAGTTTGCCACTTGACTCTGACACTTCAGAGCGGAGCACATCCCGCAAGGATGCCTGTTTCACTTGAATATTGCTCGATAAACATTAGCAACAGCATTTCGATGACCAACGCCACCAGTTATGCAGAAGTCACAAGGTATGAAAGAGTCGATCATTAACTTGCATGATCTACTATGAAAGAAAACAGCCTTTTTGAGACTACCTCAACTCGGAAATCTTGTTCATTTTGTCAGTCGAATAATCTTTAATTGTTACAAGCAAGCCTGCTCACTAACTCATGGAGGAATTCTTCCTCCGTGCGCCAGCCGAAATGTGCACGAGCGCTCGCAGAGTGAACTTACCTTGTGTATAAATAACAACGTCGTTCCCAACGTCGTGACTTCCCAACGGATTCCAAAGCGTCGTTGACAAATTTCGCCAAGGTGTGGTCACACATCACTTTGTTTGCGGACGACATAGTCTTGCTGAGTGAGATTGCAGAACACCTTCAAAAAATGCTTCAGGAACTACAATCAGAAAGCAGAGATGTGGGGTTAAAATACAACGACTGCATTTTAAGCAAGGAGAAATCAGCATGCCGAAGAAGGCCTCTTTAGCTATTGAAACGAAGCGCTAGATGATGTACAAGAATATAAAAACCTCGGCCAGATGTTTAGTGCCGACCCCAAACTCGAGAGATAAATGCAGTGCAGAATACGTCTTGGGTTGGGATAACTCGGCAAGCACTCCCAAATAATTAAAACTTAGGTGGCTGGGTCAGTAAAAAGAAAAATATACAACGAATGCATACTTTCGGCGATGATATACGGAGGTGAAACGTCATGCCTTACATAACAATGGGAAAGCAAACCTACATCAGCTGAATGGGCATAATAATGACAGGAGAAACACTTGGGGACAGGAAAGGAGTTTCGTACATTAGGAAACAATCTTCTGCACCACTTATTGATTGATTAATTACAGGGTTTAACGCGCCGACGCAACGCAGGCGATGAGGCGCGCCGTAGTGGAGGGCTCCGGATTAATTTTGACCACCTGGGGTTCTTTATCGTGCGCCGAAATCTCGTACACACGGGCGTTTTTGCTTTTCGCCTCCATCAGAAAAGCGGCCGCCGCGGCCGGGAATCGAATTCTGCACCACTTATATTGGGTGGATAAGTTACTCGTGATGGCAAGATGAGTGTAGGGGGGAAGGAGGGTGGAGAAGAAGGGTATAGAGCAGGAACGTAATAGAGGAGGGAGAGAGAGAATAGTGTAGTAAAGAGGGTGTTGCTAGGATAGTACGGGAAAGGGAAGACTCGGAAGGGACGTCAAAAGGAGGGGAGCCATATGTTTGCGCACTGATAAGGTACAGTGAGGATGTTGAGAAGAATGAGAAGGGAGAGGAAGAGAAGAGAAACTGCGCCAGTGATGGGGTGAGGCAAGAGAGAGAAATGGAGAATAGGAGTGTAATGATGAGTGGAAAGGAGAACAGAGACCAGAATAAAGGGAGAGGAAAACAGAGAACGTGGTCGATAGAAAAGTAGAGTGTAGTCAACGATGGCGGACTCTCAGAGCGAAGTGAAGTGGAAGGGAAAAATAGAGATTGAAATTACGTAACACGGGAGGAAAGAAGAAGAAGGAAATGATTTATAGTAAGGAGCAGGTACAAGTATGCTCCAAAAAGGTGTATTGCTGCACCAAAGAGGCCGCACTAAGACACTTTTTTAGTTGGGATGTGGTTACATGAGGGGAGTAGGAGAAAATGTGGAACACAATGCGAACAGGAGGAGGTACGATTGGGAGGTAAGGGAAAAGATTGGATTTAGGAGAGCAATGCATACCGGGAGGGGTGGGGTCGTGGGTTATAAGGAATGGGGACGTGGGATTAGTGAGGGTAAAGCGACGTATGAAAAACACTTTAATTGTTGGTGGGCTCGAGCGCATGGATTCTCGGTTCTGGTAAACGGAATGGGAGGGGAGAGATGATGCAATAAGAGGAAAAGATGGGGCAAGGGAGGATTCAATGAGAGCGAAGAGTGTAGGCAGGGGGAGTGGTCAGCATTAGGGAAGGTTGGGGAAAGCGACGATGCCAGATTGTTGAAAAATGCGGAGAGAGAGAGAGAGAGCGAGAAGAAGAGAAGTGAAGCGGCAGGATGAGTACTATTTGAACAAATTGAGTACGTGAAAGCTTGTTGGGGGAGGATTGAAAAGAAAGAGAAGGAAGGATAGCGCAAAGTAGGATTGATACACGGGTACAAACCCAGAGAAGGAGAGGGACACAGGGGACGTGAATGAGAGGATCGAGAGAGGAATACCGTGAATGACAGGAGGAGACAGACAAGGCTTTAAGTGGCAGAGAAAGGCGAAAAAATGACGTCTTTGGGAGTTACTTGCAAGGTGACAAGCAGGTTCAAGGCCAATGTTTTAGTTATTGTAACTAAAAAAGAAAAAAAAATTGTTTTTTCAGAAATAGGAACATTTATGAGGCCCGGTCAGAAAATGGTTTTAACTGGTTTATTTTACACCCACGAACGTAAAAAAAAATTCAGGGTATGTTCCCATCAACAACTAATGTAGCGATTTGGGATTGGGGCCGAATTACGCGTCTTTACGCATTCCTCGATATTGCAGGCCCCTTGTGCAGTAACACACGGGGCCGTGACAAGAAAGATTGGCCAGTTCTTTTATATTTACGTGTGTTGATGGGCAGGAAAGTACGAGTAAAGTTGTCCCAGCTCTTTCGAAAGCTTTTTTATTCAGGGTCTAAACATGGTGTTCAAGATCAATTTAAGACAGAAGGTTTCTAATAAAACTTTGTAAAACTAACCATGTTCCACCCTTGCAGGGCTGACAACAGATTTTTTCTCTTCAGACTGTCATATCACTGGGCCAGCTTCTTTGCTATTATCGCTACCATTGTGATGGGAGTACTCGTCAGTGCAATCACAGGTGAGAGTTTGTAGCGAGTGAATAAATGTTCTATTTTGGCGGTGTATGATTCGGATCAGCGTTTACCGCCAAGCTATTTCGAACAGAGCCTTCTCTGATGTATGGCTAAAATTCAAGCATAATATCACTGATTCATCATTATCATCATCAGATTGGTTGGGCCCAGAGGCGGAAGAAGGCTTTCCACAAAAATTTTAAATGCAGAGCATTTCAGTAACTCACGATGTCACCCGCGCTGACGTCCGTAGTCCGCATCGCTCCCCCTACAATATATTAAAAAATAATACTTACCGGCGCCAGGTTTCGATCCCACGACTCTGCGGGCGGAACGCAAGGTACATGGTGCTCTACCCACTGCGCCACAAAGCCGACACAGAACGGAAGGTTACGAACGCGACTTATATCCTTGACTCATTCAACCGTCGGCCACAGGTGCGCCCTCTCCCCCGCATCCGCCTCGCCTTCTCTCTGCTCGCAACACCCTCTCTCGCCACGTTCGGTTCGGGCGCACAACAGGTGGGGACGTGCGCAACACCCTCTCTCGCCGCGTTGGGTTCGCGCTTAGCAACAGCTGGTTCGCGCGCAAGAACAGGTGGGGGCGCTCGCATCGCGCTCTCTCGCCGCGGTCGGTTCGCGCTTAAACCACATATGCCGTTCGCGCGCGCTCCGCTCGCTAACATCTGTGGCGTGATCGTTACGTCAACATGACGCGTTCGTGTGGTGGCGCGATTTCGGCGCTATAACACTCTCTCGCGAGGGGCATTGGATTGGATTCGATTGGATTGGCTTGGCTTGGCTTGGCTTGGCTTGGCTTGGCTTGGCTTGGATTGGATTGGATTGGTTTGGATTTGGATTGGATTGGAAATAAAGTGGATTGTGTTGGATTGTGTTGCGTCATAGCCGCGCCACGTTGCGTCTTAGCCGCTCCCCTTTGCGTCATAGCCGCGGCAGGGGGTTCACGGCCCGTTTCACGTTTCACGATCGACTTCATCGACAATGTCTACGCTGTAAGACAACAATTACAACAACAACAACCAATACGTAATCCATACGACTTGCAGGCGCGCCCCCCGCGGAAATGCCAAGGTAAATACAAATGGTAGCGAAGGTTCGGGCAAAAAGCGGTTCACAACCTATTGCCAGCGACATCAGCATGGGGGCTTATGGGAGTGGCGATTGAAGCGCGACTAGCTGAGGAGGGAACAAACACTAGTAACAAAAAACCAAGTTTTCTTCAACAATAAAATAACAATTATATTTTACGAACTATATTTATTTCTGAATCGCATTTATTTAGGCACAGTGTATAAATAATTTATGAAAATGCCGTTCATTAAAAAAACCTTTTTTTGTAGCGCCCTGTGAAGAATGGCACATGTCATTGCTTGTGATGCAGTCCTTGTAGTGATAGGAAAGGCGCTCCTAAAGTTCGTCTGCTAGGAAACGCCCCTCGCGTGTTTTGGTGGTGCGCATTTGCATTCGTTTTTCCTTGTTAATTTGGTGTGCACTTAATTTTTGCTGTGCGTGTAGTTGCGAGGTGCGTTATACCGTCGGTGGACACGTGTAGTACCGTGCCCGGCAGGCACGGTGAACTACGGGACGATGCTGCCAACGGTTGGAGCGGAGCGCTTTCGTCGGTACCTACAGAAACGATGGGCTGTACAAGTTGCAACAGCAACTCCCGTACACCTGGCGTTTTACTGCACCATTTTCCTCTAATTTCCACAGGTAACGCGAAACTATTGTACTGTTAATATGTGCACGGGGGTTGTGTAAGGGGACGTGGTGGTGCATCGAAAAAAAAATTGGGTCTAAAGCTTTGTTATGTCACAGTTATCTCCTGATTTCACCTCAGGCTGGCTCAGAGCAAGTTGTGTCAATTACTCTAGGACTTCTCGGCGTAGTACCACTCGAATTTAAACGAGTCGCTTCAATTGTCTATCTCTGTGTCTTCTCTATTGCATTACAACGCTTGTAGTGCTCGTTGCTTTCCGCACTTGTATGCGCAAGCATTATTTTCATCGAAGTACTGTGTTGTGCTGCTCCGTGCTGCGCTGCTGCCAGATCTTTCCTGCTATGTGCTTTAACATACTGCCGTCGCTTAATTTCGTTTGCATTGATCCATTTTTGCTCTTTTTACTTATCTGTTGCGACACTTGCCTAATAATGCAACGAGGAAATTGCAGGCGTGAATGCTCAGTGAACTTCTGTAGAAACCCTTGCCTACTTGATAAGACGCCGGGACAGCTGCAGTGTGCTCACTGCACTTTCGTGAATCGGCATTCCTGCGGCCCGGTTTTCTACGTCAAGATGCAGTGCCTAGTTCTTTTCTCTTGTTTCGAAGTAGTTCTGCTGTTGACGCTTTCATTGCTCATAATGCTATGTGTTACGGGTAAAGTCAATTTTTCGGCGCGTAAGGAAAATCATAATGCATGTAGTGCCCACGAACATTTTGTACTTATTGTATACGTGCTCATTTCGTGCAGTGTGGTAAATTTGTTTTATGTTCATCCTGGAATAAAACTCAAATGTCTTAATTATACCATGACTTTGCGTTATTTATTCTCTTAGAACAGAAGTACACAAACTGAGCAAGCATTATATAACCTTGATCTATACTTAAGGCACGCACGCCTACCTGCGTATGTGCGACGCACTTAAACTTAGCAGTGGCGTTGGTAGAAATTGGTATCGGGGTAAGGAGTGGGCACGTTTTTTATATTAAAGGGGGGCCGGGGAGAGGGGTCAAGTGTCATTTTGGGCTCTGTATCCCAAGGCAGAAAAAAAATTCCGGTCGTGGGGGGGGGGGGGGTGGGGGGGGGGGTTTACGTTTGCCACCCGCTGCAATCAAAATAAACAACTGATTGCTTTTATACAGCAGTGGAAGGCATGAATACAGAATAAAGGTTCAGAGAAGATGCAAGATGCTTTTATAAACACCGAGGCGAATCATACGACAGTATGCTAAAGTGCGTTTCTCTAGTCACGAGTATAAGCTGGCGTTGACTTGAAGCACACACGCCAAGGGCTCGCCAACTTGCGTCAGATAGCAATGACATGAGCCCTCAGCGACCAGAGTCCTGCTAAGACTATTTGGAGGTCAAATGTTCCCGCTAATCCCACCAAAATGACGTCACTTTCTGACCGGATCTTGCGTCACATCCTGTTTATTTTTTGTTCCGCCGGAAGTGTTCCCTCCTCACACAGATGGCGCTAAGCCCCATGAGCAGCTTAAGAGCCGCCATTTTCTGAACGTATGGGCTTCTATGGAAGCTTCGCTACCAGTTATATTTACCTTGGAAATGCTCTGCATTTGATCGTGCCCCTCGCGAGGGGGATGTTTCGGCTCTGACGGCTGTAATTATACCAGAAAAGCCTTTAACATTTCCTACGAAGCTCAAAGGAAGAGCGGCTAATGCGCCTACTTTTTAAGGTCGAGTTGTACGACAGCTAAGGGGCGAATGCCTGACTCTGCCGACTCACAGACGGTCTGCATGCGATGCAGGTTGGTGTTGGTGGAGCGTCCCCTAAATCCACATATCTGGTGTGGGCCCACAACACTACTGAGGGCTGTCTCGAGACGTCGGGCCAGGAAAGGGGTTAGGATTTTGTAGCTGGTAGAGAGTAGACTGATTGGCCCGAAGTCTTCCACATTGTGCGCTGTATCGTGGGGGGATTTTCCGGGGATGAGGACCCAATTACTGTTGCGCATTGAGGGTGGTAGCTATTTTTTTAAGCGACGCCTATCGAGTGCTAGCCGAGTCCATCTTTTCCCTGAAAATTTTCTTAGCACATCCCTTCATCGTGTCCTTGGCCGACCCTGATTGCGATTAAGGTCTAGTAGCAGCTACAAACGTAAACGGACGGTCCGCCTATTTGTTGTTCCTCATGCACATGACGTCATCCGCCCATGTCCATTGGCTTCGCTTAATTTGAACTACAATGTCTTCCACACAAGTCTATTATCTAATACACACAGCTGTTATCTCATCCCCTAGCATTATTCGGTTGCTAACTGATCAGACAGCGAGAAAACAATGAGAGCGATACGGCATGGTTTGAAAAGCCGTTCCGAAACACAAGTGGTCGTCGACGTAAAGCGAAGCCTTGCATTTGTGCTTGTACACTGGCATCGTCAGCCGGATGTTGTTACTCTGGACGTAGATTCTCTCGTCGTGGGAAGCACAGCGCGGAAGGGTCATTACCACGCGCACCGCCTCGACTGCCCAGTTTTAATTCGCAGTTTCCACAGCGAAGACGCTCCTACTGTACTCCGTTTAGACGCCACCAGCTCCAAGAGCAGAAAACGTGCTGCACGCATGGACTGAGGCTTTCCCGCTGCCAGTCGTCTTGCTGTCGCGCGGGCGTCATACGCGCGGGCCAGCGTTATCTTGTGTATAATCCCAGGCACCGCCCCTCAAGCCACTTCTCCTGCCCCTGAAGCGAGGTACGCGGAGGCCGCAGCGTTATATTGTGTGAGATGAAACCCAGTGTGAGGAGGCGTGCTTAAGACCCAAGGGCTGAAGTAAGAAGTGAAGACACCGAAGCGCTCGTGCTGGGGGCGGAAAGAAAAAAGAGCACGCCGGGAAGGAGGAGAAGGAAGAGGAAGAAGAGGCGGAACGTAGGTAGCAAGTTGAAGGCAGGAGGAACGCGGCTCTCGGCGAGTTCTCTGCTGAACGCGAACGCCCAGGAGACTCAGAGCCTAGCCACATTTCCCTCCTGGCCTTGTGGACTGGCAACGCCGTCTCTGTGGTGGCCTCACACCAGCCTTCTTCCGGTAACTGCTACCGCACGAGCAACAGCGCCGGGTCATCATTTGAGAGTGAAGAAGACGACGGTGGTGGCACGAACGAGCAGGCAGAACGAGGTTCGGGGAGCGACCTGCCGGGCGCTAACGTTCGGGGGAACTCCACTTCGAGCTGCACCTTCCCCGTTGAATACCAGACAACTTTCAACCGAAGCCGACGTGTCTTCTATCGGCCGGAGAACCGACCTCCACAAGAACACAGTAGCAGCGCACCGAGCCCTGCGCACCGGACCAACTCACCGACTGGGACCTACACGTGAGCGCGAACAATTTGGAGTGGGACGTCTCGCAGGGGACTTTGTTATCATAGGACTGTTGTCATTAGATTAGCTGGATGTTCATTTGTGCACGTTATTTTGTAATTTGTACCGTCAATATAATTTGATCCTTGTCCGTAGCCAAATCGTCTCTACTCTTGTCCGCCCGGTAAACTTTAACCTCCTCATTTACAAAAACAACCTGCATCACACCCAGATACGCGTCCTGACCGAAAGCAGTACCATTACCACCACTCGCAGAAGCAGCAGCACCAAGAAAGCCGGGGAGTGGCCAAAAAGGTCTTAGCTCTAAAAATAATGTTTTATATAACTGGGTAGTAGGTCACACTAAAAAGAAAAGATGCAGGTAAAATAAAAAAACGCCGGTGTTTTCGAGATTTCGGCGCACGTAAAGATCCCCGGGTGGTCAAATATAATCCGGAGCTGTGCACTGCGGCACTCCTCATCGCCTGTGTCGGGTCGGCGCGTTAAACCTCGTAATCAGTCAATCAAATCAGCCCACATTCACGAAAAAAAAATAACCACCCAAATTTCAAAACCACAACGATGCGGGATCGCAAAACATTTAAAAATGAAGCCCGACGCCAAACGAATCAACTCAGACGTGAGCGGACACTATTTATTCATCATAATTAGTACGGTGGCACCTAAATTCCCACCTAACGTGTATGGTGAGATGCTGTGATGTTAATCTGCTTGCTACTGCTACGGGCATTTTATGACTTCCCCTAGTGTGTAACCTTCATCGTTCTTAGACGGAGGAGTGCATTTTCTGGATAATATTGCGCGTGCATGCACCCATCTCCAAATCCAAATCCAAATCCAAATCCGACCGTGCGGGAATAGGGCAAATGGATAGACGGCAGCTTCAGAGCACGAGGAACCATGGTTCAATTACGACCATGGGAAGCAGTTTAATTTGTCTTGTCTTCACCTGCGACCATTATCATGGTCAGAGAAAGTTGGCCGTCATGCAGTCCGTTTTCGGCGGTCTACAGACGGCATCAGTGAGAGGATGAGAGCTTCGCTAAAAACTTTTTCCGTGAGGAATGAGCGTGGCTCGCTTCAAAAAATGTTTCCCTCATTTTTTATGGTGCTTTGACTTTGCTAATACCCTTGTCACAAGGCGAACCTAAATGAATTCAAAGTGAATGACGTTACCTGTAATGACATTAAGATTGGCCGCGTGGGTCTACGCGGTAAAACAAATTTCATTTCATAATGACAGCAGTGACGACTTGCAAAGTCGCGGAATTTCATTATAATAATGTAAATGATTCCATGGATGTGTTATACCATTTATAACATTTAAAATAAAAAAAGTAACTTGTTTTGAAAAATGGAGTAGCATGGTTCTAGGTGACATAAGTCGACATAACAATCAGTAGAAAGCCCGCAATGAATCCGTATTTGGGTAGCAGCAACATGGCAGAGATTTGCAAATGTGTTGCTTGCCTACTCTTCCTTGTAAAGCAAAATTCAGGGAAGAATATTGACGTAACGCAGTTTTTAGACGCGCTCCTATATTTGTTATTCAATTTGTTTAGCGACAGACCATTGGTGTCGCAACTACTCATCCAATTCGGCAGCTGAAGTGAATATGTTTCCCGAACCCCTGCACTCATCTCATGCCCTTTGCGTAAAAGTCGGTATTTTCGCCTAGCACAAAAAAAAAGGTATCCCCGGCTAATGCCATTCTCTTTAAATGCCACTAAATTTTTCTTGTGGAGGGGTTATCACATTTCTTTTAGGGATGTGGAGGCCTCCGCAGTGGTTCATTGCAATACTCGTTAACACTAAATATGGCCCACGTAGCATGGTTTTATCAATGAGAATTGAACTTGCTCAATACGTTTGCACTGAGACACATTCTATCAGTTTCCCCAGAAGCTTGTGTTAACTTACACTGCCCACTCCCCAAGTCAAGTTTTCAACAAGCCTTTTTGTCTTGAACCTGCTTTTGTGTTTCACGTATTTCACCAAGGCTAGACCCTACATGCTCCACCATTTTGCAGTGAAATTTCATGCATGTTTCTCTCCTCGAAAGATTCTGGAGAACGGTCCCGCAAAATGGTTTAAATAAGTTACATTTTATGTCGATAGCTTAATCGAAAACAAGTAGGAAACAGTTGTTTGAATAAATTAATGTAACTAAGGACGTCGTATTTGTGTTGAAAACTTACTGATTTTACAAAAGGCTCAGTGTTTCATCTTGTGAAGCGTTCTTGAGAATTCATTTGTGTAAGCTTATCAGTAGGTGTGCGCCTCAGAGCTCGTGAACCACTTTTTAAAGCCTATGTATTGTGCCCTCTTCGAACCAGGTGAAATTTCAAGCAAACGTGAACAGCGGGAGTTGTCCAGCGACATCCTCGTCAGGATGTTCCGGAAGCCGAAGCATTTGCATCATGATGAAAATAGTCAGGTATAGAACGGAGAGCAAAGCTGCGCGCAGTATTCACGAACTTTTTAAATTTTGAATATTTGTTACTGTTTCAGGCGCTGATGGAAACAAGCTTCAGAAGTTTAAGGCGGGATGTACCGGCTGAGAAGGAGCATTTCATGAACCGGGACATGCACACAAGAACTTGAACCCAATGATATGACCAGTACTAGCTCAAGTGCTTTGCGCTACGGAGTGGCTGTATCAAACCGGACAGAGTTGGCAGTCGATAACTACTCAGTGGGTCATTCAGGGTGCGTTTTGATGTTGGATCACTGTTTTGGTGATTGGGCTGGGCGCGACTAGACTTTTCATGCGATATCTTAAGCTAGCGTACACACGGAAATCGAAAGAATTGCGGCGATAACATAAAGCGCTACAAAGCCTCACCTTAACCGGTTGATATTGACCCCAGAGTGACTGTCAATGTCGTCATCACCATCATTTATTAACCCTGAAAAAGCCGTTGCAATGTATCGTACGAAAAAAAAAATCGTTTTTTTGGCACTAGAGGGGAACAGTAACTCAAGCGGAGGAGCGAGAAAGACGGAAGGAGCACAGTAAAGAATTGAATAAAGAATCGATTGACTGATTGATTGATCAATTGACTAATTGTTTGAATGATTGCTTGACTGAATGACCGTGGGCCTGCCATGGGCAGCTTTTAGCCATTGGCCCGGTACCTACATCGGAATCCGAACACATACGCCGGGTGTGGGAAGATCCACCAACCCTTGAAATGATTACTGAATGCGCTCTTGATAATGGTCTCTTCAAAATGGCGTAGCAGCTTCTCCGACTCCCGTAGAGTGCACCACACACGCTCCGTCTGCCCTGTTTATGTGCGAAAAGTGAGAAAAAAAGCGAGTGAACTGTGAACCCCATATGAACAGCATGAATATGCAGAGAACTCTGTGAACAGAAAGCATTGGCTGAACTGCTCTTTTGCCTACTTTTTAACCTCTCTCCCCCTTGGCATCTGGCCTCCTTACTTCAATGACGCAATTCTCTCTCTCTCGTGACATTGTAAACACTGCTGGAGAGGGCACACCCGAGAATTTTTTCTAATAAAGTGGAGTCACCCCTTACCTGTTGTATGCCGTCGGGGCCATTTTACTGTGAGGTACTGACCATAAAAGGTAATGCATGGCCAAAGGCAGAGCTGAAGATGTCTAGAAATAAATAGTAAATAGTAGCAAGGGTATCCGAAGCGGGAAAGAAACATTGTGAAAGAAGGATGAAATGACGGTCCAGCCTTTTATAAATGATATATGGTGCACATACTGCGTTAAAAAAATCCCGCCATCTCCACGAAGTGAATGATGATGAGAGGGGCGAAGCTAAAATGCTTATCGGTAAAACCGTGAAACATTCGCCCGCACATAATATAAAGGCTCGACACGTCAAGCTTTCCACCGCTCCGTTGACAAGCCCGTCGTGGCCGTCGATGTTATGATTGTGTAGGGCTTGTTTGGGACGATGAGAATCTCCATGGGTAAGTAGGCGAATACGGTGTGTGACATTTTAGCCACCTTGGCTTCCGCCTTCTGCAGAGCGTCTTGTGTCGCGTACCCCCTGTACGTGTCTTCAGCTCGAAGGCGACGAACGACAACCTCTTCTTCTTCCTCTCCTCTTTGTTGGGTAGCAACGAACGCGTTAAATGTTTTGACCTCTTTGGCCAGTCTTTGGTTGGCCAATCCCTAGGGAGGGGGATCCTGCCACAATCATCATCATTCCACCGTGTATGGCAGCGACGAGGGACGAGACAGGGCCCGAACAAAAGTCTTGAGCTCGCAGGCGACGAACGACAACCTCTTCTTCTTCCTTTCCTCCTTGTTGGGTAGCAACGAAGGCATTGAACGTTATGACCTCTTCGGCCAATCTTTGGTTGGCCAATCCCTAGGGGGATCCTGCCACAATCATCATCAATGTGCCGTGTACGGCCAGGACAGGGCCCGAGCAAGAGGAGCTTCGCCCCTAAAAAATAAACATGAGAACTCAAGCGGTTACAAAAGCCATATTGTCCTCGAGGACATACCCTGGCGGGTGCTAAAACACAATTCCTGTGCTTTTATGGCCATAAAGTTTAATGCAATAGTATTTGCATAAACCTTTATGTGAAAAATCAGGCATAAACATTTATATGACGTATTCGGTGGTAGGGAAATTGCGGTGCTGTTTTTACTTATAATATCAAACTACATATTTGCCCGTTATTGTCTGTTCCAAGGAAGCTTCGAATATTTATTTCACTGTCAGAATATGGCTATTGCCTGTCGTGCCGAACAGAAAATAAATACTAAATGTCTATACAGAATCCCTCGAGCGTAATTATACACTGCGGCGCTGGTGAGAATCGAACCCTCGGACTTTTGCGTGTGAAGCGAGTATGCTACCACTGCGCCATATTTTGAGGTCATTTTTTTAATATATTGAAAAACTTAAAAAAAAAACTCGGACAAGACAATTAACACACAATATAAACACTAACATACAGCAAAAGGCAAGGACACCAGTCTACCAAAGATCGGCACCATTTCATAACTCAGTCAAGCAAACGCACGCATCCGAGAGGCAGCCACACCGGTGGAGCACTCGGCGCAGCATAAACGCTCCGCAGCAGCACCGCCTGCTCCCGAAAGATGCCCATGGTCGGCCTAGGGGGTTCCGCATGCCGATCAGTCATGCGGCACTTCCACAAGGTAAAGAGTCCTAGTAGAACAAAAACGTCCTATGCCAACCGAATTAACATCTTCAAATGGCAAGAAGCGAATGGTATACGGGGTGATGTCAATGCCTTTTTTTTGGTGTCCGCTGCAAAACTTCCCAGAAGAACATAGTGTCCCGGCACAACACAAAACAATTATGAATCGTCTGTGGTTGATTGCATAGGCGACAATTGTGCGACTAAGGAATCGACATTTCCTTTGGCGCAGCGATGCCTTAACTGGGAGTGTGGAAGAATGAAGCTTGAAGAAAAACGTTTTGTGCATTTGGCCGAATACACATACTCATTACATGTTTTAAAACGTCGTTTTTCTGGTTGCCTATGTAAGGCTGGTGTTAAATAGGCACCGGGAATACACTTTCAATTAGAGTGCTCGTGATAGTTTTTCCTTGACATGCTGACAGACCTTCAAGAAAAACTGCGTGGTTAGAAAGCTAAAAGATTCCATGACCTCCTTGGAGAAATCCCCATCGAGGCTTCGTATTAACTTCGCCCGTGCATATAAGCAAAAAAGCAAATGAAAACTTACGCACTGCTGAAGTACTGCTTGAAAAAGTGGGTGATCAACCAATTTGTAGAAGAAAAAAACGAGACACCAGTTGGTGCACAAACAAATGAATGAGCCCAACACCCCCAGCCTTTAAAGGAAGAAACAAGTTGTCTTTGCACATAGGTTCCCATTAAAAACCACGCACAAATGTTGCGAAAACTCTATGTAGGGGCTGCACTTTTGATCGCGCATAGTGAAGCACTTGAAGCGCGCAAAGAAGCTTTGTTGCAGGGAAGACAGTAAACACTCTTGCACATGCAAACACAGAGATTTATCGCCCATTCCATGCCTGCGATGCGCGCCTAATTTGTGTGAGTGCTGACGACGAATGATGCCCTGTGTTCTGTAATTTGATGCAAAGGCACGCCGAGGTACTGAAGTGGGGCGCTATTCCAAAAAATACCAGCAAGTCTGGATGGTTTCGTTCCGCATTGTCCGATTCAAAATCACAGTTTTTTTTTTCATACTAACATCCGCTGCAGAGGCATCACAGAACTGCTCAGTCACCACAGTAACAGCTTTCTCGACACTCCTTTTGTCAGCACAAAAATACGCTATATCATCGGCGTAAGCAAGCACCTTAACTTCACACGATTCTAAGCAAAAACCTTCCACTCCTTGACTCCGCTAGATGCTGAGACAAAAAGGCTCGAGGTACAATGCGAACAGCAAGGGTGACAGGGGGCAGAATTGTCTGACAGACGACTTGACAGCAAACGGCTTAGACAGAATACTATTGACGATAAGCTGTGTAGTGCGCAGATCATAGCGCAGCTTGATGCCCTCATACAACGCGTCGCCCAAGTTGACTGCTGCCAGAAGTGACAATAAGAAATTGTCAGAAACCACATCAAACGCTTTTGCAAGGGTAATTTGTATTAGGGCCACCTGATCTACCGAGTAAGACGCGCATTCCAAAACAGAACGAGGAATATGAATATTTGCGTGAATACTCCTGCCCCGAATACCGCAGGTTTAGTGTTAGCTCACTAAACTGGGGATTACAAATTGAAAGCATCTAGATAAAATGTTTACAAATATTTTGTAGTCAACATTGCAGAGGCAGACTGGTCGATAACCCTCTACATACCTTAGTTTTTCTGCATCCGCTGATTTGGGAATTAGCACCGTGTGTCCTGAATAAAAGGTTGGCGGCAAGATATTATGGATCATAGGCAGCCATAAATACGTTCAAGAGAACTGGAGCAAACGTACCAGAAAACGTCTGATAGAACTTACCACCAAGGCCGTCTGGCCCCGGGGTCTTGTTAGTCTTAAGCTCGGAGATGGCATCCTTAACTTCCTCCAGCGTAATAGGCACTGATACCATCATGCACTCGTCGTGTTTAAGCCGGGGAAGTAAACAAATGATAGAATAGAACTTTAAATGCCGAGTAATAATACTGAACCCTCCAAATAATGGACTGTAATGTGTTTGGAAAGCACTAACTTCATTTGCTTCAGTATACCTAGAACCTTTACAATAAATTTCAGTTACCTCCTTTGTAAGTGCGGAAAAAGTGCGGAGAAGGTTAATAATCAAGAACCTTTCAGATCTGGAGCGAATTAAAGCACCATGATATATTTCAGTTACATATTGTTGCAATTGTTCTTTAATAATACCATTTCCTTACAAATTTCATGCCGCATTGACTGCTTCCCGTTCGTGAAGTGCCACCAATGTACGGGAAATTTTGCGATCGCAGCGTCCCTAACGAATTTTGCGCGTTTTTTGCTTCACTTCTGATGTATTGAAAGTATAGGTGCCTGAAACACTATTTGTTGTAGTTCACTCTAGCTGAAGGATCAGGAGAGGATATCTCAACGTAGACCTTTCCTTATTAGAGATTGGTAATGAAGGCACTGGAAGAGGGCTCCGATGACAAAATTTATTTTGGGCCGGTAGGCAGAGCGAAACAAAACTTTGTGGCAAAGTTCGTTCTGCTGTAGCCTTAACAAGGGAAGCCACACCGGCGAGCTCTGATGCGTCTGCACTCGCAAAACAAGTAACACCTCCATGGCAGTGGCGCAATTTATCGGGAGTATGAAAGCTGCCGTTGTTGCGGGAGATCCTGCCGATTTGGCAAACTTTTCTAGCACGATGGGATCTTACTTGGGGCAAGTGCTGCCGACCGCACTTGGTTATTTTTTTCCACCTGTATTGTGCAACTACAGCCGCACTGATTTCTAGTGAAAAACTGAAACACATGAGCACGCTGCTGCACTACAAGCGCAGCCGGACGAACCCCCGCCCTAATTTACCTAAAAAGTTAACTCACAAGATGGAGAAAAACTTTGTGCATTGGTATATTCGGCATTGTGACATGCATAACCTCACCGAGCATACAACCAGCATACAACGGTACGGCACATATGGAAATATTCCCGTGCGTGGCGCCATCATAAGAATGCGGGAGGCCGAGTTTGAAACTGGACTGGAAAGGAGCACCAAAAATTAGATCGAATTTACTTATACAACAAACCTATCTCTAATAGTAAAACAAATTTTTTACTGGCCCGCAAGCGATACGCACACAGCCGCCACCTTTAAACAAAAAAAGTCTCCAGTGTAACAGCTCAGTTCGAATATGCATCCTTGGCGCTGCCTTCCGATTGGTTTATAGCAGTTGATGCGTTCTGCAGGGTAGCGAACGCCCCCTTTAATAAAATCTGTTGCGGGACAACAAAGGCAGCTAAATATACAATTGGCATATTTAAAGTCGAAGCAGCCATCGATGGTTTTGACAGATAAAATTTTCATATACCGTTACAACAGGATTTCTTGCCGTCGTAGTCGTCAAGGGTACAAAATCCGTAAAATATATTACAGTGCGTCTGTTTTTCAGCAGTTCTATGTTACCGCAATCACCACTGTTTTTTGGAACTGAGGTAAAGTAATGGCTTAGGTTAATCTGCTGTTTGAGCAAACACTCCTGGTGCATTTTAGTGCAAAAAGATCCCCGTGCAGTTTGCTTTATACCTGTTGCAGTTTGCTTTATATCTTTATACCTGTTTATACCTTTTGTCAAGTGGTCGTTATATCAAAATACCGCTTATAACAAAATTTTTCGTTGTCCCAATGACTTCGTTATAACGAGAGATTACTGTAACTTGTCGCAGCTTGCCCTAGTGGAGGAGGGCTGCAGAAATTGCGGAGCAGGGGGACGACCTAACTTGGTTCCCTCATGGACCCGCTGTCAGTGGGGGGGGGGGCACACTGGAAGAACCTTGCAAAATCCGGCTAAACTTGGCCTCACAGCTCAGCACTTCGCCTAGCCTACGAAGAACATCTGAAAACCTAAGAAAACGTAGCAAAAGCCTAGCATATTTTAACGACACCGGAAGCTAGGTCAACCCCCCCCCCCCCCTTCCGGTGTTTTTGTTTGCAACTGAACACTTTTTTCACACCCTTTCAACAACCTAGAGAAAACCAAGGATGGTTCACTCTGTCAAGAGCCTTTTCGCAACACAAAAACACTGTAAAGCTACAAATTAGGGCCTTGGGACCTAATGAAAAGGGCATAGTGACCTTCCAACACCCTTGCTCCACTTATACTACACCTTTTCTTAGGCAATAAGTGTATAAAGTTGTTTAGTATGTATATATAGTCTTCTTAATTTCAAAAGTTCAAATTGATTTTTCGCGTACCAAAGCTATATTGGGAAATGAGGCGCACTGTATATGGACACGAGCGATAATTGCAGACGAACAAATCTCTTTTTGCTTTTGGACATTTCTTACGAGGTGGGGCGGAGGGTATGAGGGAATGTCTTGTATGTCGCAGTGAATTGTACAAGGAAGCATGACCTTAACCAGCTGAACACCTGTTTACCCAGCGTTTCGACACCGTACCAAAATTCCGAGGTGTTGAAGTTAGTCAACACCCTTCATTCCTTACAAAAAGGGTGTAGAGGAACGGAGAAGGGTGTTGAGGTAGCGAGCCTGACATTCAGTTTTAATACGAAAGTATGGAATGCTCCACTCCCATCAGATGCGGTGTCCGGCGTTGGGATGACCGATGGATGCTCGTAAAAGCTTCGTAAAGCGCAAGCAGAATTACGTAAAAAAAGGAGATCGGGTGAGTTATGCAGCTGTGTCAGCGGCATCTCTCAGCCGTGGTGTCCCGCGGAAGCACGCCTGAGAATTAGACGCATTAGGCACAGAAATGCACTATGTTGAGAAAAGACGAAGGCTTACTACAGCTAAAACGAACATCAGCCGGCACCATTGGAACTGTAACGATGCGAATATTGCAAGCAAAACATATATTACCCCTCTGAGGAGGAGCGCATTGCCCCAACAATACCAGATAAAATAGTATCGGCAGACTTACAATTAAGCAGGTGAACTCGTAGCTCAAAATAACTTAATACTTTCGAATTTCAGGAAGGCTTAGGTGGTTTTTATGAAATTTTCAGCCAGTGATACATTGTAATCTTCTTTGAATGCTAAAAATTGTCTATGTCAGGAACTGCGAATGTGGTTTTTTGGCTTCCCTAGCAGCGCAGATGCGTGTCGCTGCAGTCTTGGGGCGTGGAAAGAGCTGAAGTTCCGAACGTTTTAAGTTCCGGACGAGCTTTACGTAAGTTCGGTACGACACCCACCAAGGCAAGCAGAGGCTGCTCGAGTAGCTTAGCTTTGTTCATTAAAAGGTATGCATGCACTACCCACCCGGTATGTTTCTTACGTAGTACGACTTTCAACGGCTACGTTGTGGAACACGTTTAAAAGGTATGCATGCACTACCCACCCGGTATGTTTCTTACGTAGTACGAATTTCAACGGCTACGTTGTGGAACACGTTTAAACAGGGGGTTTATCCTAGATTCGCAACAAGGGTTAGGAGTGTGTCATGATTGAGTAGAAAAGATTGGTTTCTTATGCACCGCAGCCAAGGACAAGCGGCATATGTGTATGTCACCTGTGGTAAAAACGAAGTCTGTGAATCGACCTTATGATCGTTTAAGTGATCTTAGAGACAGTCACCGAGCCATCGCTGCGGTATAACTGAACGATGCATGAAGCACGCAAACCAAGACAAAGAAAGGGAGAAAAATTGCCTTTCTTTGAACTCTTCCTGATAAACTGTTTATAGTGCACCGTCAAACCACAAATTTTACCTAAACGAGTCAACGCACGGCTGCTGCAGACACGGGATCTACGCTCTCAAACAGCTGTCATGCGCAAACTACGTCTGTTTGACAACTTCAGGATCATTCGAATGAAAAGAATGAAACAAATCTTTATTAAAACAACAGGTGCAGTTGTTAGGGCCCCGGCCGTGGAGGGGATCTCTATCCGGGATCCCCTGGCTGCGGCTGGCTGCGCGGGCCTTTGCACCAGGTCAAGCTGGAACGTAGGGTCCTTGCTGGTCAACCGCGCCGTCCACTGTTGTATGAGGGGTTGGGGATTGGGTGCAGGTCCGGTGTCTTTTGGCACTCCCACACCTGATGGTATAGGGTACCGGGCGCTGGGCAGTAGTGGCAGGTGGCTGGATAGTCTTCGGTAAATGGCATGAAGAAGGGTACGGTGTGGATACGTGTTAGTTTGAAGTCGTCTGAACGTGTTGCTTCATCCCTTGTGAGTTGGTGGTGTGGAATGGGGAAAATTTGCCGCTTGTGTCGGTAGTCCGCCAATATATTCAGTGGTCCATCGCGGCAAAGCGCATTAGCGCTGGATATAAATGCTCTGCTTGACCCCGCCCCCCCAAATTAGGTGCTAAAAGAAATATTAATCGGAAGCACAAAAAAGTTATTCCTCCAACTCCCAATCCCCGTTTATCTTGGTTGGTGCCGGACTACACCACGGACTCGGTTCACGCGCAGCCAAAACCACCCGATTTGCAGCCACGCTGCACACGGTAGCAAACTGAGCCCCAGAAGATCGCAAGGAAGCCTGTGTGGCTGAAGGCATTGAGCGTGTGATTGGTCGGAAATCATTGGCAAAGAGTGCAGGCTCAACTCTGGAAGAGACAGTTCAAAGCCTTCGTAGTAATAGCCCCATTCTTTTACCGCCTGACAAAACTGCGAATTTTGCTGTACTGCAAGAGTCACAGCACTAAGAAAAGGCGGGAACGGACATCTCCAAGAATTTCCAGCAACAACCAAAAGGAAGCAAAAATGCCGAAAAAAGATGCGGTCTTCCACGGAAAACCTCTGCAATGAGTTGGAAGTGAATCGCCTGGCTAAAGACAATACGGAAATCCCTGACGTTAGCCTATGACCTTTCTTCACGTTGAAGGCGCATGGGGCCGGGGCACTTTTCAGTACAATTGGGAAAGACAGAGGAACCTTGAAAAATGTAATGGCGACCTTCCTGCAGAGGCGCTTGAAAACGTTGCCTGTAGACGACCCTTCTGGATACGTTACTCGAGCGAAGTGGTTAACTTTCTAACGGGCAACACTGGCATGACGTAGTTTTCAATTGACATGCATGACTTGTTTCAAAGTGTTCCCCAACATCAGGTATTTAGCTGCGGAACATTAGCTGTGGAGCACAGCATTGATACCTACATGAGTGTAAAGTTCCAAAATGAAGTAGGCATAACTTCTGCTGCCTTGATGCAGTCTTTTACATTGTCCACCAGTGGCCGGTCTTGTCACGAAACGTTGACGGGCGAATTGGTTCATGCATTGCTCGTGTACTTTGTTATTTGTATCTTGCTAGCGTTGATAGTATGCTGGAAGAGTCACTGAAAGAGTGTCAGGTTTCGAAATGATTACGATATGGATAATTTTTCAGTTTGCCTTCCTTCCAGCACCATTGATAGCGTCACCAAAGATAGTTTGGAACTTTTAGGAGTTGCTCCCCAAGGTCCTGAGTTAAAATTTGGAATGCTCGTTGACACCCAGTGCAGTTTTGAGGTCTGAGCCTCACGAAATATAATGAACACACGAGCTGGTGTTATCACACTAGGTATCAGAAAGAATTTCTCCCTTGCGACTCAGCACACTCTATGTAAACGAGACAAGGTATTGCGTATTCATGCCTTTCACAAGCAGGTACCAAATCCTGTTAGCACCGTATGGACGAACGTCTTTGCAACCAAGTTTGCCGGTTAAAGAGAAGTTGCTGCCGCGAGTATTTGCTAGTTTCTTCGTCCGACAAAGGGCTGAAGACAATTGTGAGCGGAAAATACGACGGTTAGGAAAGAGTGCGGCACAAGAGGCGACCTGCTGTCTTGAAATATGTTCGTGGCATGTCACACCAGTTAAAAAATTCGGGGGAATCGGGGAAAGCTACGTTCCTGCGGGCTTACGGCACCATTAAAACTTGGTGGGTTGTGCAAGGCTGTCGAGGCGACAACAGAAAGCGGTGCATCCAAGACAACGTAGAAGGTCAGACACATCCTGGAATTTGTCAATTGGGCCTAGGGTGTTGTTTATAAGATCCCACTAGATTGCGGTCGTTATTACATCGGCCAACGAAGCTGATCTATCAATTAAAGGATGGAGGAGCATAGGTGTGAATGCCAGAAGGTACCTGCCGCAGGAAAATTCGCAGCTGTCTGTGCAAGGTGCAAGTACGAAGTCCTTCGACAAAACAACTATTTTGTTAAGATCGAAATAAACAGTCAGACGGGACATTACCGAAGCATTTTCAATGATAGTCCGGGTGCGAGAAAGAATGTGTCAGCTCCTCTTCTATCCCACTCACTAAACAGTTAGATACAAGTTTTAGAAGAATCATTGTCCGAAAGCAGCACGTGCCACAGAAAGGTCTTTTAGACATACCAATCACCTCTTCTCCTTTTCTTTATTTGGCATCGGGATTTTTCTCAACATTTCATTTGATTTTACTGCGTATGTATGTTGTCACTTCATTTTTATGAACAATTGTTAGAGCGCAGTCTTTACGAACAAGTGTGTGGGTCCTGTTTTCTTCCGTCCTTGCGCTATAACCAGCGCAATCCTCCACGCGTACTTACAAATTATTCCTTCAATACACCCCTGATTTTTTGGTAGTGTTAGGGGGAGTGGGTATTATCCTATCAAAAGCTAGCCGTCATCAAATTATGTGCTTACGTTTGTTCCTTTCTTACCACGTTCAAATCAATATGTCACCGAGCATTCCGTCCAACATTTTAGTAGCCAGTGGCGTAGCCAGGAAAAATCATGAACCCCTCCATCTACCGACGACGATGGTTGAACGCGAAGCTCTATCGTGATGAATTCTTTGGTGGCGCAACCATACACTGCGAGTATCCTGGTACTCTAGAGGTGCCCGCCACTTTTCTAGAATGCCCAAAGAAACTCGCGTGTGCACCTCGTAGGCCTAATATTTTTGGCTTGGGGTGTATGGCGGGAGTCGGTATCTGCTGCTTGGCGTTCGCTTCGACCGCGTCGAAATGGAGCATTCGGATAGACGCCGGTTTCATGACGCGGGGACCTAGGTTTGATTCCGGCCATCGGAATCCTTTTTAAATGCAGAGCATTTCTTGACCTCGCCTGTTCCTGCGTCGGACGGTGTCAACATTCAGCGTCCGCAGCAGGCGCCTCTCCTTCCCTCCTCTTCACAGCAGCTGGCGCGCGCATGCGTCGTAGTCAGTGTTCGAATCCGTCGCGGTCTCGGCGTAACGGTCTGATAGCAGCGCGGTGGCGTGGAGCGCGCGCTGCTGCGCATGGCGCTCCCCCACTGCTCTTCTAGCGCGCTGCAAAATAAGGCTAGCGGTCGCTCGTGTCAGTCACTGCGTTGGCCTATTTCTTGGTTGACGTCGTTGCCCACGGTTACTCTGTCTGCTACTCCAGCTTCGACGGAGAAGCGATGGACACACTGCCTTCATAGACTGGAGGCCCAAGGCTTGATTCTCGGCCCCTGGGAAGGCCTTTTTTTCCTTTCATATCCCCACGATCATTCGTCATCATAGTAAGGGAAAGTTGGCTTCCCTGGAGGGCGCATTGGCATACAACGGCATCAGTGGGGACACTAAAGCTGTGGTTTAATATATTTCTTGGGGTATTACACGCCACGGGATGATGATGATGAATAAACTTTATTTGAGTCGAGGTACTGATGTTAGGGCACCCGCCCGGTGGGAGGCATCCTTAGTCCGGGATGCCTTGGACTATTCTAGCCATCCGTGCCCTCTTCACCAATCGTCGCTGGTGTGAGAGTTCTCAGCTGGTAAGCAGCTCTCCACCGACGGCTCATAAGTAGAGTTAGGGTTAAGGGTGAGGGTAGGGGATTGCTGGCACCCTCATACCATGTTGTACAGGGTGCCTGGTTTGGGGGAGGATTTGCACGTGGAAGGGTATAGGGTGGGATATATGGCATGGCCTACATGTCATGGTGGGATACATGGCTGCTCCTGCAGCGTTCGCGGAACCCCTTGTGCCGACATTGACCTCCCGCCACAGACAAATAGACAGACAAGGAACTTTATTGGTAGTCCTGGGAGACTCGGATGACCCCATTTTCAAGGGGGTGAAGCCGCGGGCCGCTCCCACGTTGGGACGCGAATTCCAAGCCTCAGCGCCGCATCGTGGGCTCTCCGGACACGCCATAACTGACGTGAAAACAGGGAGCTTCGTAGCGCAGAGCTCCACTCTTCTTGGGTGCAGCTATTCAAGACATTCAAGACTCTCTGTAACGAGGGGCATCCCCAGAGCATGTGTTCTAAATTACGTTTCTGTCCAAATCTTGGCCAGTCCTGACTATAGCCGTCTGGATTGATGGAGTGAAATAAAGCCAAGTTTGGATATGATCCTGTCAGAAGCATGCGCAGTGTGATAGCCTGTGGTCGTTTAGCTTACGGTGGGGAGGAGAGTATACTCTCCTGTCAAGGTAGTAGTGCTTAGTTCCCTCATTAAAGGTGTAAAGAATGTCTCGGAACTCGACAAACCTGGGTTCAGTAAGACCTCAGCTCGCATTCGCGTCCGCGCGGTGGGTTAGTGCGCGCGCTTGGACGTGTTTGATGTCGTTGAGGTTGGCGAAGGAATCGATGTTGGAGTCGAGACGTGCCGGGAACCACGTGATAGTGTGTGGATGGAGTACTTTACCTAGCAGGATTCTATACGCTTTTTCGCCGATGGAGCCAGAGGCGAATGCCCTCACCACCGCCCTCGAATCAGTGAATATTTGAATTCTCTCTTCGTCCAGAAGTGCCAAAACGATCGCTGCCTGCTCCGCCCTAGCCGGGGGTGGAGCCTCTGATGGTGGCTGCGCAAGTGACCTGGCCTTTGTGATTGACTACTGTTGCGACAAAGCTAGATGTGCGCTCGTACTGCGGCGCATCCACGAAGTTGACCGTGTGAGAGGAGCCCTTAACCTGCCGGAGCAGTGCCACAGCCTGTTCTCTGCGTGCACCCGCATTGTGTTGCGGATGTACGTTTTTAGGAAAAGGAGCAACCATGTTGTCATCCCTAAGGTGATCCCACATAGCACATTTACGTTCCCCCACTTCGGTGGGGCTGGCTCCCAAAGCCGCGAGGATCTCCCTCCCTACGGGTATGCTAGAGAGGCATAATATTTGAGCCGTTTCCTGGCCTTCAATGATTTCTTCAAGTGTGTTACGTACACCCAGCTGGAGAAAGCGTTCTGTACTCGCATTTACTGGAATTCCTGATAGTTTCTTGATGCTCTTACGGATTAGCGCTTCCAACTTGTTCTTTTAGAATGCGTACCACTTGTGCATTGCAGGCACGTAAATGATGTGGCTCATGAAAAATGCCTGAAAGAGTCTGAGAAGGTTATCCTCCTTCCGACCCTCCATCTTATTAGAGGTTTTAGTGATCAGGCCGATCGTGCACTTCGTCTTTGTTGTGATTTTGTGGAGTGTGGTAATGCTAACTCTGCTAGATTCAATGAACATTCCGAGTACCCTTAGAGTGCCTACCCTAGGAATGTGGCCACCACTCTTGGTGTGAAGCTTAATGTTAACCTCGTCGAGGAGCTTCCACCCCTTGGGCCTGGGACCTTTTCTGACCAGTCTGTAGAGAAGTAGCCCAGACTTTTTCGTCGAGCACCTTATCCCTGTGCCCCTCGAGGAATGTTCGGTTCGGTCTACCGGCTCCTGGAGACTCGATGCGATCTCGCCTTCGCTGCCTCCGGTACACCAGATGGGGATGTCGTCTGCATGTATTGTATGATTAACTCTCTCGATTCCGGAAAGGAATACATACAGTTGCCTCATAGCCAGATTGAACTGTCACGGGTGAGATCCCGGCTCCCTGAGGCGTCCCTCTGGGCCCGAGCGAGTCCTCTTCCAATTTGTTTTCTCCAACCTTTACGTACCTTTGCTACCCTCCAAGAATGACCTGACATAGCCGTGAAAGACCTGGCCTAGGTTGAGTTCCGAGATGGTTTCTAGAATGTGTCTCTGCGGTATGTTGCCGAAAGCCCTCTACAAGTCGAGCCCGAGAATGCCACGCATGTCCCTCGTATTGTTGTCTGTGATTTAAGGTCCTGTTTAGTTCCCATTGAATCTTGGTTATCGAGAGGCCTGGTCTGAAACCGACCATGTTATACGACAGGAGACCATTCTGTTCTACGTGCTTTTCTATGCGATTGTTAATTACATGCTCCGCTACCTTCCCGACATAAGACGTGAGAGAAATCGGTCTCAGATGAGACAATTTGGAGGTTTGCCGGGCTTGGGAATTAGTATTACCAGGGGCAATTTCCAGTCCCCGGCAATTTGCCCGTCGGCCAGGGCTTGTTGAGTTGTTCTGTGAGCCATTGTATGGAGTCGTATTCTGAGTTCCTGAGAGCCTTATTCGCGATGTGATCGGGCTCCGGCGCAGACCTGGCATTGAGACATTGTAAGGCCTCCCTCACTTCATAGGTTTTGAAAGGAGTGTATAGCTCGGGGCACGATCTACCCCTGTACGTTGGGTAGTCGTTCGGTCCGGCCGTGCCCAACGGGAGGTAGCTGCAGGCCAGGTTATCCCGGATTTTCGGCACGTCTTCTTTTCATGTGGCCTCGTGCTAGATTTTCTCCAGCGCTTTTCTGGTTGAACCTAGTATTGGTTTCGTCTAGCAGGTGCGAAGATTCCACTTAGCACCCACGCTCATTTGTCCATCTACGGAGTTACATACCTTGTCCCACTGCTGTTTGGTTAATAACCAACCGTGATCCTCTATGGCCTTGTTGACCATCACAATCTTTTTTCTAAGTCGTCGATTGAGCTTTTGTGTTTTCCACCTATAGGTTAGCGATTTCTTTGCGTCAAGAAGGTGCGCCAACCAACTATCCATTCTTTGGAACTCGAGGTCGGTGTGGACGTTCTTGGTCACCGCCTTAATATCTCCCTGATCTGCTGCGTCCGTTCCCTCAAACAAGCTATCTTGCCCTGCTGCTCATGCTGTCAGTGGTCTTTCCTGATTTTTCTAAAGGCGTCCCAGACCATGATTACGAATTACCTGGTAGCCTTACATCCTACCTCCAGAGTTGTGGCCAGAATGTTAAGGTAACTTCCCAGATTCTCGCTGAGATTTGTCCAGTATGCAGAATTGAAGCCCCTGACGAAACCCAATTCGGGAGTAGTATCTCTCGTACATGAATTGCCAGTACTAGTCGGAAACGCGGATAGAAGTAGAAGGTTGTGGTTGGTTGTGACCTGCCACAAGTCTACCCCTTTATTGGTGGACTGGGGGTGGCAGCACGCTTGGTGCGGGGCGGTTTAGTCTCCTGCCACCATAAGCGGACTCTACCCAGCCAGAGCGACTGCCTTATTTATGATAGTGGTGAACCTCTGTTTATGGTCGGTTGGCGAGCTGTACATGTTAAGAACAAAAATGCTGTTTTTAAGATGCCTTCCAGGTATGATTTCAATGGGCGAGTGCTCAACCTTATAGTATTCGCAGCCGATGTCGTGTACGATAGAAAGTGAGGTGATTTGCTACAGGATACTGTTGCCTCTTTTCCCCTCCCCCAGACAAGTGTGAGCTTTGTAACTAGATAGCGAAACCTTGTCTGTGAGAGTTTCCTGAACCAAAATACTGTGGGGCGTCTTCGATGTGGATCAAAAAAACTGATTGAGCATATCCTTTTTTCGGGTGAAGCCTCTACAGTTTCATTGCGAGGCTTCTATGTTATTGTGTTGGGTTGTGTTGAATGTTATTAACGATTGCCTGTTGCCTTTGGAGGATGCACCAACTTGAAACGGCCGCGTTTATCCCGTCCACCTGGCCATGCCAGTTTGAATAGATTTCACGACTTTGTTTAAAACTGGTCGCATTCTGCCCGTTGCCTTCTCGACCTTTTCAAAACGATGCTGTAGTTCAATTGCCCAAAGAAGTAACGAAGACTCGAGAGAGAGACGACACTAGACAGAGCTCACTTGCAACAAACTTCATTAGAAAGAAATCACAGATTTATACTGCCCACACTCTCTCATACACACTCATGCAAAAATTAAGGAAAAACACCTCCTACCCTCTGTGCACTACCACACTCTTAAGACACGTGCAACTGGGATTGCGCTTTCCCGATAAACCGCTGTCTTGCCCAAGGAAGTGCATCTCCTTTTCCGTGTGTTCGAGGGAGGGAGTGCTTACACAGCAGTCCCCAGCACGGGCTATTTCATTGGCCTCAATGATCTCGCGGGTCGTTCGGTTCCTGTTCGTCGCTATAATATAACACTTATCAAACAGGGGTGTACATTTGCAATTCCGAAAGTGGATAGCAAAATGGCCTGAGTTGACATTTTTCACATTGTTGGCATGTTCGCGCAGGCGATCATTGATACATCTCCCCGTTTGCCCCACGTATATCTTTTTGCTGTCTAACGGAATGACATACACTACACACGAAGCGCAGTCAACAAACCCAACCCTGTCGTTGACTTCACAAGATGGTTTTTTGTCTTTACAGTAGCTCCTTTTGCACAAGTATCCAAGCTTCAGGGGTGCCCAAAACACGACATTGACGTCGGTAGAGGCTCCAAATTTTTTTAACCGGTGCGATAACCCATGCTTGTATGGAATGACTGCATAGTTTTCCTTTTTGCTGTTCGTTTACACAGTTCCGCTCACGCAGACCTTTCTTTGATTCTTTGAGCACATCATGCGCGCAGTGCCATGCCCAGCAGTGGGCACGGTGGGCATGGCAGCGGCATGTCGCTAGCCAAGCCGTTCTTCTGCGTTGTGCAGGGGCTCTTCTGCGCAGGTTTGGCTATGCGGTGCTGCCACTTTCCAAACTGGACCTTGCCGATGTTTCAACAACCAGCTTATGCGGCAACGCATTAGCTGGAGCAAGACGCACAGGAGCGACATCCCCTTTCGCCCTTCCTCAGATATCACTGTCCGTGACGTCAGCTATTACAGCGCCTAAATATGAACCACTCCTGAACTTCAACTTCAGTGGGCACGGTGGGCATGGCAGCGGCTTGTCGCTAACCAGGCCGTTCTTCTGGCTTGTGCAGGTTGGTTTTGTTGCGGTTTCTTCAAGAGCGATTCGCGCTTTCTTATAGTTGTACCGTGCCCCCCCCCCCCAGTACTTTGTGATTGCTTATGAATGCTTTTGTGCCATGTTGTTGTTATTGTGCGGAGACATTCAATCTAATCACGTACCTAATGTCGAAGAATTACTTCTTAAGGTTTTAGAAGGCCAAGACGAACTGCGGAATTAAATCTGTGGCCTTAAGGGTATGTTTGTGGATATTAAACTGCGGTTCGATAGTATTAAAAAACATATAACTGAACTTAAGAACAAATCATCCAAACTAGACGAACTTGACAATCGTGTTTCAATATAGTAAACATGAGTTAGCTTTCAGACAAATAAACTTACTGGCCTCGAGGATAGAAGTAGACGCTATAGTTTAGTGGTTTTTGGTATTTAAGAAATCCCCAAAGAGACTGAAGGGGACTTAAAACAGAAAGTAATTGACGCGACGTTTAAATATACGCTTGGTGTCACATACAAATCGGTAGGGCGTATTCGTAGAATAGGCAAACCCGGTACAAGAAAACCAGTTGTCTTCTTCTTTCCAGACTATGACAAAAATGAGCTGTTCTAAAAATGCCAAAAAACTCAACGGAAATGAAATATTTGCCCCAACCAAAACGACTGCTCCAAGCACACAGTAAAAAAACGAAAGCTGCTTTTGGACAGTACAAATGATGAAAAATGTGAAGGAAAAACATTTGTCTAGTTCAAAACAAATTGCATGTTGACACAGAAGTTTTTGTTTTGAACGAAGCAGCGAACAAAAGTAGAAAAATCAACAGCCGTGGTGGCTCAGTGGCTAAGGCATTGCGCTGCTGAGCACGAGGTCGCGGGTTCAATTCCCCGCGGCAGCACCCGCTTTGCTGATGGAGGCGAAAAGCAAAAACGCCCGTGCGTACGAGATTTCGGCGTACGTTAAAGATTCCCAGGTGGTCAGAATTATTCCGGAGCCCTCCACTACGGCGTGCCTCATCGCCTGCGTTGCGTGGGCACGTTGAACCCCACAGTCAATCAAATCAACGTAGAAAAATCACTCGAAAGGAACAGCATGCGCATGCAGTGAACGGAGAAAGTGTTGTGAGCAGTGATCTTGAAGGGAGTGATAATGGAAGCGCATGACATATCACCAACCAACGTGTAAGACAACTAAATATAAACTGTCGTAGTATTACAAACAAAACTGAACACCTTGAAGCTACACTTCTAGCTACGATCCTTACCTAGTTGTCCTTACCGAGACGTGGCTTCGGATGTCGCTAACCAGGCCGTTCTTCTGCCTTGTGCAGGTTGGTTTGGTATTTAAGAAATCCCCAAAGAGACTGAAGCGGACTTAAAACAGAAAGTAATTGACGCGACGTTTAAATATACGCTTGGTGTCACATACAAATCGGTAGGGCGTATTCGTACAATAGGCAAACCCGGTACAAGAAAACCAGTTGTCTTCTTCTTTCCAGACTATGACAAAATGAGCTGTTCTAAAAATGCCAAAAAACTCAACGGAAATGAAATATTTGCCCAAAACGACTGCTCCAAGCACACATTAAAAAAACGAAAGCTGCTTTTGGACAGTACAAATGATGAAAAATGTGAAGGAAAAACATTTGTCTAGTTCAACACAAATTGCATGTTGACACAGAAGTTTTTGTTTTGAACGAAGCAGCGAAGAAAAGTAGAAAAATCAACAGCCGTGGTGGCTCAGTGGCTAAGGCAGTGTGCGCTGCTGAAGACCGTCGCGTTTCAATTCCCCGGCAGCACCCGCTTGCTGATGGAGGCGAAAGCAAAAACGCCGTGCTACGAGATTTCGGCGCACTTAAAGATACCCAGGTGGTCAAATTATTCCGGAGCCCTCCACTACGGGTGCCTTCATCCTGCGTTTGCGTCGGCACGTTGAACCCCACAGTCAATCAAATCAACGTAGAAAAATCACTCGAAAGGAACAGCATGTGCATGCAGTGAACGGAGAAAGTGTTGTGAGCAGTGATCTTGAAGGGAGTGATAATGGAAGCGCATGACATATGACCAACCAACGTGTAAGACTACTAAATATAAACTGTCGTAGTATTACAAACAAAACTGAACACCTTGAAGCTACACTTCTAGCTCACGATCCTTACCTAGTTGTCCTTACCGAGAGATGGTTTTACAATTTTTCAGTGAGGATGACGTAGTGCCACCGGGTTTCAAAATTTTTCGGAAGGACAGGGCAACTAGGGATGGTGTGGCGGTTATTCTGAAAGACTGTGTAAGAGCCACGTTGCTATCTCTTGTGCCCGATCTTGAGTGTTTGTGTTTAACGTGACACTTGGCGGCCAGGATTTCGTGACACTTGGCACATGACACGTGATACGTGACATTTGACACTTGGCGGCCAGCGTAGCGTGCTCCTGATTCAAAAAGCGCCTATATGACAAAATTGCATGCGCACATGACAAAATTCAACAATCGAAAAGTAATATTAGCAGGAGATTTTAATCTTCCTGGTATTGACTAGGAAAGATTAGAAGCAGGCTCGGAATCTGTCAATATTTCTTGTTTGTCTGATATTATGATTGACAACAATCTTGCGCAAGTTGGAGTTGATCCTACACGAGTTACAGAGTCAACATCTTCATTGCTTGATCTGGTATTTTTACATCGATCAATTGTTCAGTACGACGTGTCTGTAATCACTGGCATATTGATCCACAGTTTGGTTAGTGTATCGTTCCCCTTGCATGTAAACCGTCCTAAGGATACGCACGCCACAAAATCTGTTAAAAATTTTGCGCGCGCTCAATATTCGCGCAATGTTTAGTTTTAGATGATCATGTGGCCAACTTTTGTGGAAGCAATGTGGAACACCTTTGGGAGAAATTGAGGAACATCTCTAAGCTTTGTTTAGATACATTCATTCCCAACAAACTTAAAAAACGCACTAAGCTCACTCCATGGGTCACGAGACCTATACTGCAGTTAAAACGAAAGGCTGAACGTCTCAGGAAAAACAGGGTAGCTTCCCACCATCTAAGTAAAGTTCGGTCTGCTTTACAAGCGATTCAACGCGAGAAAAGCTTTTATTTCAATACTACTCTGGCTAATTGTATTAAATATGACCCGCAGAAGTTTTGGGCCTACATTAGCGATCGGAAAAAGAACGTAGAACAAATTTCCGTGAACGGTTTTCTGATATTCGATGGGAAAGCGATTGCGGATCATTTTAACTCCTTTTGTCATAGTGTTTTCTGTCAATCTTCTCATGATCCAGATATTCCACCAGGTAGTTTATTTCATATGAAAGAGTTATAAACATGGTTATTCAAATAAAAGTAAAATCTTCCGGTGGTCCAGAGGGAATACCGAATGAATTTTTCCGAGGGTACGCCGAGCCCTTGTCCAAATACCTTGTTACAATTTTTTTGGCTTGAATTCGTACTGCAACGTTACCTAAAGAATTGAAAATGGCTCGTGTCAAGCCAATTCTCAAAAAAGGGAGACCCTCTTCTTGTCTCTAATTATCGGCCAATTTTGATTATATCGTCTTGTGGCAAAACGTTAGAACACATTGTCAGAACATTCATATCAAAACACCTAGATGAGCACGACATTTTATCTCAGTACCAGCATGGTTTTCGAAAAGGCTTCTCAACAACAACTAAGTTATGTACAGTCATTCATTCCCTTGCATCTATGACGGATAAAGGCGGCCAAGTCGATGTCATATTCCTAGATTTCTGCAAAGCTTTCGACTGCATCCCGCAAGATGAACTTATGGTTAAATTACAGCCTATGGGATTTCCCAATTTTCTTTTAGCCTGTTTTTCTAACTACTGTTTAATCACTCCTAGTTTGTCTGCATTAATGATCAAAATTCTATTCTTCAGCCGTTACTTCAGGTGTTCCACAGGGCAGTGTACTCGGTCCCCTACTTTTTTTGATATACTGTAATGATGTAGTAAATTGTGTAAACCCACCTGGTAATGCTCGTCTTTTTGCGGATGATTACATTCTGTTTAACCCGATTACTAATCCTGATGACCAAGCAGCTCTCCAGTCCACAATAAACAATATATGTTTATGATGCAACCAATGAGGATGAAACTAAACTTAGATAAATCAGTTCTGCTCCATGTCACTAACAAGAAAAAGCCAGTACTAACTGAATACACGCTTTCTAACCACCCTCTTCATGATTTTAAGGAATATAAGTATCTTGGTGTCACTCTCACAAATATTTTAAGTTGGAATTCCCACATAAACAAGTTTCTTCCGCAGCTTTCCACAAATTATGCATGTTAAGGTACAAACTTAAGGATGCTCTTACGAAAGTGAAACACTTAGCTTACCTATGCTTGATACTTCCGAAATTAGAATATGCATGCGTTGCCTGGGATCCTTATACTAAAACTAACATTGATGCATTAGAAAAAATTCAGTGGAGGGCAGTTCGTTTGTATATGTACGTATGTTTGCATTTCTTGGCGCAAGGGTAACTAAGACCAAAGAGCGCCAAATCTATGTTGTGTGATCTATCATGGTCAGGTTTGTGCTTCAAATATGTATGAAATGAGTATGATATATCCTAAAATATTGTATATATGTGTGTAGATGGCCCGTAGACTAAAACATGGAGATGTTCATGATGGCGGATGAAGGGGTCTATGGATAGAACATGACTGTAGCTTGAGCCGTAGAGCATGCTACGTAAGCGGGCCCCTCGGGCAAACACAGGAAACATCAGGGCCTTGCTCAATGCTCGTGGGCTCTGAGGTCACGCACTGTATGAGATAAGCTTTAAAAACTTGATTTCTGCAAGATAACTAAAAAGAGATTTGATTGTGAACATAGGTTCCTCTCCTAAAAATAGTGAAGGGTGTAGTGGTATGTTGAAGGTATATATTTCTGGGAAATGCCATTTTCTTGCCTCATTGCAGCATGCGCACTCAATGAACACATGGAGGACGGAGAGCCGGTTCCCACACTTGTCGCAAACTGGTGGGAGAGCGCCATTCAAAAGATATGTGTAGGTAGCGTAAGTTTCACCTATGCGTAGTCTGCAAATCGATACTTCGATGAATCTGTTAAGTTTTCCTTTTGCATATCTTCGTAGGTGTGATTTTACTGAGTGGAGTTTGTTGCCTGTGTATATGTCCCATGTGTTCTGCCAGCATTTACGGATTTCCCTTCGGATCACTGGCTTCAAATCGAGGTAAGGGATATGCGCTACGTCAACACCACTACGGAGGGCCGCCAAAGTGGCGTTCTGGTCAGAAATTTCATTGCCCAGAATGACACTGTGTCCAGGGATCCAGCAAACAAGTATTTTTAGTTTTAATTTATAAGCAGTCACAAGAGCTTTAAAAAGGTGATTGAGGACAACATTTTTATATGTTTAAAGGAATCTAGTGCTGTAACTACAACTAGGGAATCTGTGTAGATAATTGATTCTTGTATTTTGTTCTGTGTAATGTGCTCCACTGTGATTAAAATACCATAGGCTTCTGCTGTAAAGATACTGGTAATTCTGTTCAAGGTCCTTGTGCTGGCGAAATCCGGGCCATGTGCAGCACATGACACAGCGGAAGCAGACTTCGAGGCATCCGTGTAAAATGAGGTGTATGGATATGTGTGTTGTAAATGTAAAAAAATGCTGTAAGATGAATTCACGAGGTGCACGGCGCTTATCAATGAGTTTAAAGGATGTGTCGCAAGAAATCGTTGACATTTCCCAAGGCGGGATTACATCGGCGATGGAGGTCGTCATGCCCTCATTAAAAGATACACCTATTTCCTGTGCAAGGCCTTTGACACGCACGGACATAAGGGCAGGGATCGAGGGGCGTGCTAGATATAAACGGGCAGACGAGGCGTCGTTCAGAATATAACTGCACGGGTGACTCTCCATATACATTGTTCTGATAGCATACAGGAGTGCGGTGTAAGCACGCTGGTGCTCTAGGCAGTAGTGGTCACATTCGATATAGAGACTTTGAATTGGACTTGTTCTGAATGCCCCGAAGCAAGGCGAAGGCCCAAATGTAGCAGTGGGTCTAACATTTTTAGTGCAGTTTTAGACGCGAACCCATACATTACGCTTCTGCAGTCCATACGTGACCTAACTAAACTGACAAATAGGCGTAGAGGGCAGTCTTTATCAGCCCCATAAGTCTGATGCGACAATACTCTATAATGTTCCTAGTGTTAAAACATTTTTTTTGAGTGCCTTTATGTGCGGTATGAATGTAAGCTTTTGGTCAAGTATAACACATAAAAACGTTTGTTCTTTCTTGACAAGAATTCGTCCTCCGTTCAGTGTGATGTCGGGTTCTGCATAAATTCCACGCTGTCTTGTGAATAAAACACATGTACTTTTCTGAGGATTTAGTTTAAAACCATTTTCTTCTGTCCATTTCGCAAACCTGTTTACGCCCAACTGTATCTGCCTTTCACATACGGACAGGTTGCATGATCTAAAGCTAATATGGACGTCGTCAACATACATTGAGAAGGAGATTGTGGGTCGCAACGATTTCCCGAACGAATTCATTTTAACTACAGAGTACAGCTTAACACTCCACCTTTAGGAACACCATTTTCTTGTGTGTACGTTCTAGATACCACTGTCCCTACTTTTACTCTAAATGTTCGCTGGGACGAATAACTTTCAATAGTGTTTACCATGTGCCCAGACACACCAAATGCCTTGAGATCAAGCAGTATGCCATGGCGCCAAGTTGTCTCATATTCTTTTTCCAAGTCAAAGAAAATAGAGAGACAGTGCTGTTTGTAGATGAAAACATCTTTGACATGTGACTCAAAGGCTACTAGCTGGTCAGTTGTGCTTCGACCTGAACGATAACCCGCCTGACAACTGTCCAGGATGCCGTTATATTCAAGAAAATGCATTAGCCTCTTATTTACCATTTTTTCAAAAATTTTTCCCGATACAACTTGTCAGAGCTATTGGTCGGTAACTGATATGTAATGAGGAATCTTTCCCTTCCTTTAATATGGCAACTACAATAGCTTCTCTCCAAGCTCTTGGAAAGTATCCTGCTGCCCGAATTTTATTGAATAAGTGCACGAGTCTTTGGAGAGTTTCTGTGTTCAGATGTTGAATTATCGTATATGATATCCTATCTGCTCCTGGCGCTGAATCCTTACATTTTCCTAGGGCAACCAAAAGCTCTGTTAGAGAAAATTCAGAGTTGTATGGTTCGTCAGATGTTTTGTTAGCGGTTTTTTATTTATACCGCAAGAAAGTATTCGTGTAGTGAGTAGAACTTGAAAGTTGAAACATATTGAAAGTGTTTTGCAAGTACGTTTGCCTAGTCCTCCAGGGTGCCACACGCACTGCTAACCAAAGGTAAGCTGTGTGTTTTCCCTCCATTAAGCTTTTTATTCTATTCTATACTCTGCCTGTATCTGTGTATGAATTGATAGAAGTCACAAAAGAGCGCCAGCTCTCCTTTTTGGCTTGCTGCCGAATGCGCCTTCCTTGTGCCTTCGCACGTTTGAAGGAAATGAGGTTTTGGGAAGTGGGATACCTGCGAAAAGACGCCCCATGCCTTATTTTAAGCCTGCCGTGCATGCCGACACTCCTCATTCCACCACGGCCTCCTAGTGTTAGGTGTGCACCAGATGTTTCCGGAATAGAGCACTCGGCAGCATGAAGAATATGGGCCGCAATCAGTTCACAGGCTTCATCAATGCCCAAATGGCTTAAAGATGTGTATGAAAGCTGAGATAACTGTTTAAATTTCAGCCAATCTCCACCAGTTTCCCTTTAAAATGGTTTTATGACCGATGGAACTGTTAGGGCTTTTGTGTATGCCTTTCAGATGACTGGGAAGTGGTCGCTCCCATAAGGATTATCGTCCACTCCCCATTCAACAGACGGAAAGAGGAAGGAGATTTTTGGTTTTTTGGGGTTTGTAGTGTTGTAGTATGTCGGCTGTTTTTATTGAGTAGACCAGCTCCGGAAGAAAATAATTTTTCTAGCACGCGGACTCCGGAATCTGTCCGTTGAGACCCCCAGAGTTCACTATGAGCATTAAGGCCGCCCACTAAGAAGAAGGATTCCGGGAGCTCATCTATAAAGGGACTCGAATTCTGAGCTCGATAGACGGTAATCCGGGGGAATGTATAGAGAGAAAACTGTTATTAACCTATTAAAGAGGATTGCTCGGACTGCCACAGCTTCGAGGGCAGTGAGCAACCGAAGAGATTGGCAGGGACAGGACAATCGCTACACCACCAGAGGAGTGAGTGCAGCTGTCCCTGTCTCTCCCGAATACGGGGTATCGTTTGAGAAAGTTAGTTTGTGTAGATTTTAAGTGTGTTTCTTGTAGGCATAGGATATTTGGATGGTACGTTTTGAAGGATTTCGTAGATGTCATCGAGGTTTCTAATTAGTCCCTACATTTCATTGGAAATGCTTTACAACGGCCAAAAGAACTTGAACAAAGGGTGTTGAGGGGTAGGTTTTGGCTCGACGACCGGAGATTCTCTTGTTGTCCCCTGAGCCCGAATCAGGACCCAGTGACTTCCCCGGGGAGCCCTTTTGGAATTTACACTCGGGGGCCGGCTGCCGCGGGGATTTTTTGGACGACTGGATGCAAAGGCCGAAAAGAGCCCGCATACATGTCCTCATCTGGCTATCGGGGCGTTGTTTAAATATTAGGATTAAGCACCGCCCAGACAAGCCTTTGACTGCCAATGCCGAAGTTCAGCCCCTCCTTTGTCGATGTACTCTTACATGTGCCTGCAGAAAGGTGTCCTCCCTGTTAAAACCCACGCCCAAAAGCCACAGGATTTCGCCCGTACAGGGATCCTTGGATAAGCTATGAACGCCATAAAAAACAGAACAATTCTGTTGAGCGTAGGTTTGCGCACGGAGTTCCTATGTCCTTAGCCGGAATCAGGACCCGTGACTCGGGGAGCTTGTGGTTTTTTCCAACGCCAAGGCTGCCGCGCTGTTCTTTGGACGACTGCGATGCAGGCCGAGATGGCCCGACATCCATGTCCTCATCTGGGTTTCGGGGCGTTGATGGAATAGAAAATTTACACCGCCGGCCCGCAACGCGTTTGAAGGAATGGCCGAAGATTCAGCCGCTACCTTTGTCGATGTGCTATACATCGCTGCAGAAGAGGGGCCTTCTGTACCCACATCCATCGCCACAGGAGTTTCGGCGGCCGGAGTCTGTGGAGTAGCGACAGCAACGCCACTCCCAGTGCAATTCAGTTCAGGTGCATGGCCTGCGAGCACCGCTGGCGATGCCTGAGTTGTTCGGCCTGTCAAGGCCAGCACCTCGGGCGGTTGGTGCGCCAACAAGTCAGGTTTGCTGACCTGAGTGGCCGCAGAAACGAGACGCCGCCCCACCCCCCGGCGGGCCGCGCTGGCGTAGCTCCCTGAAGGAAGCAGAGCATACCGCTTACGGGCTTCTGGTAATGAGAGATTTTGCGTCACTTTTAGGTTGAAGATTTCTTTTTCTTTCTTAAACTCCTGGCAAGAGCGAGAGTATGCCCCGTGGGGTCTTCCACATTTGCTGCGCTTGAGTTGTGTGCTTTTCCAGTCGCGAGCAGAATGGTCCTGCTCAGAGCAGTTCGCACACGTTTGTTTTCCTCGGCACGAATCGCTGCCGTGCACATACCTCTGGCAGATAAAACAACGTCGCGGGTTTGGTATGTATAGTCTGGTCTGACAATGCAGAAACCCTGCGTTTACATACTCTGGCAAAGTGCAGCGATCAAAGGTAAACACTATGTGCTTCGTCTTAATTTCGTTTCCGTCCCGTCTAACGGTGATGCGTCGCACAGCAGTTACGCCCTGCTCGCGCAAACCTTCATGCAGGTCAGAGTCTGTTTCGTTGATCAGTTCTGATTTGGAGATGACACCCTAGCAGCTGTTAAGGGTACGGTGGGGAGTTACTGTGATCTCAAGGTCGGCTAGCTTGGTTTGCTTCGAAAAAGCGTTGGACTGCTCTCTACTCTTGACTTCGATCAGCAGGTCTCCAGAAGTGAGCTTTTTCGCTTCAGAGTTTTTTCCTATCAATCCTTCAATGAACTTTGCAACCAAAAACACAGATTTGCTGGTAACGGGGGTTGCTTTATCAGCTGACTGCATTATTAGGAAGCGTGGGAAAGTGTCAGGGTGTTGAAGACGAAGTTAGAAATTGGTTTGAAAAGTTCGGTGCGGGCTCGTTTCGGAGGCCGATCAGTTCGTTTGGGTGGAATGGAGAAGGAAGCCATAAAATATGGAATGAATTCGGTGGCAAGGCCAGTCACCCACCACGTAGCCCAACAAGGGAACGTGGCTTTGCGGCCCACGCTAACTGTACGTTGCCACTATAACCCTATGCTCGGGATCCAAGTTGAATGAAGCCTTCGCACAGGGTTAACCCTCGCCGCCTGGAGAGAAACGGAGAAATAAAGAAGAAAGAAGATGACAGGACAGGGTTAGGAAAGACAATAGGAAAGCAAAATAATGGAAAGGAGGACAGGAAAAGGTGAGTGGCTGATTCCCACCAGGTCGGGGACAGTTCGTTTCATTTATTTTGTCTATAAGCCTGGTAGTTCTGACACTAATGCTATGCTTTAGAATGGTATCCCATCTTTGCAGTCAAGACGCAGATTCTTGCGCCTAAAATTTTTGTACCTCCTTTGAAACCGCAAGCTTGCTCTGAACCCTGACCCCTACCTCACATTACTAAGAACACGTCAGACCCAGCATTCGCATGCACTTTCTTTTACACCATACTTTGCTCGTACTAATTTGTTCAAATTTTCTATTTTTCCTCATACCATTGAAGAGTGGAACGGTTTGTCTGCAAGCAGTTTACACTCTCCTGAATTTGTTTAGGCCGAAATTCGACATTGTTTTTCTAACTATTGCAACTTTTCCGCGTTTCCCTACCCACCCTTTTCTTTCGTTGCTTTTGTATAAAAATGTTACGCTTTCCGGTTTCCATTTTCTTCATTCTTTTGTTGATGTTCTATGGAAATGTTGTTATGTATGATATTTGTATTATCTTGCGCCTCCTGCGTTGGCCTGTGGTCAGTAGTAATTGTAAATAAATAAATAAACAAATAAATAAATAAATAAATAAATAAAATAAATAAATAAATAAATAAACAGCCGTCAGAATGTGCTCGGGAGAAACCGCTCTTTCAAGGCGGCCAACATGCATGGGTAGGCTTTCGTTCATTTTGTGGACATATAATTTTTTAAGGCTATTTACGAAGCACAGTTTGGCTACACCCCGCTTCCCCACTATAGAGTGCCCCGAAGAATATGGAAGTAAAGGTTTTTCAGAACGAGGTTCATACTGCCAGCACGTACCGCTCGCGAGGAAATTGAGATTTAAATCTAGGAACTTCATTGTGCTGTTGTCCATTAGTTCGTGTGTCACACAAAGCGGTTCCAAACATTGGTTAAAAGCATTTAGTACGATGCGCACGCTCCCTCCCTCGGATTTACGAAAAAGGAGATGCACTTTCTTGGGCAAGACAATGGTTTATCGTGAACCGCAATCGCAGTGGCACGTGCCCTAAAAGTGTGGTAATGCACACAGGGGAGGAGGTGTTTGTTCCTTGTTTTTTGGATGAGTTTCTATGAGAGAGAGTGGGCAGTATAAATCTGTGATTTCTTCTTAATAAATCTTGTTGAAAGTGCACTCTGTGTTGTGTCGTGTCTCTCCAGTCTCCATTACTTTTTTGCGCACTTAATGTACAGCATAGATTACCAACTCGCCCAAACCTACATCCAACTAAGCTACTTTTCAAAACGACCATCCGTCGCGGTTTCCAATTCCTCGATTCGGCCGAAAAGAACACCTTCGGCTGCCCACCTGCCTGAGAGAGAGCTCTCTTTTTGGACTAAACGCAAGCCACCGGGACTGCTACCGGAACTTCAATGCGAACCTCGTCCACAGAGGAAGGCGACTGCTCAGAATGACTGTCACCCTACCCTATTGTCATTCGATCTTCTGTGTTAAAGGAGCCATGAAGAGAAAACACAAGTTTGGTTCATTCAAAAGATTGCCTCGTTAGAATCATACTGACACCACTTTTAACGTAAACTTCGGTCGAATAAGCCACATAATTAGGAAAAAAGGAAATGGCCATGCGACCCACTAGCTCATTTCCCGCAACAGAACCTATACGCCTCGAGCGCGGCCTGTAGGGGCGCCACTGAAATCCCCCTAGCGGCCCGTTTCGAAAGCAGGCGCGGGAGTCGGCGTCCCGCTCCCCAGTGCCGCCGCTGCTTTTGTGGCCCGTTCACGACTGAGATTTACCGTGTGCGGGCGTTTGAGATCCATGTTTTTGTGGAGCAGTTACTCTGTTCGCAAATTGGGGTGTGTTTACGAGAATGTAAATGTTTCTGACGCGATCTTAGTGTGGTGTATATTCGGTCTGGATAAGCGCCCGGTGTGTGTCGCAGGCCAGCGTCGCGGAACCGGCATATGATGGAGCCGATTCTAGTTACACTGACCTGAATTTACTAGCAGTGTCTCCGTAACCACCGCTTCCTCAGATGTTCATGCTACGGCTATACACTACGGTTTAAATTGGTTTTGTGCGTTTACATAATTAGCGGAGCTCTCATATCTGACAGCACGCGAATTGCGTTTGCTAATATTATACCTCAGATACTGATCACCACCATTTACAAGCCAGTCTGCGTAATTTCGGGAATATTCAACAAAAGTACGATGGGCAATGCATAATTTACGCGGGGATCAGCACACGACAAAGTCGTCTTGTCGTGAGGTGAGCGCCCGCAAACATTCATCTGCTCCTCTGCGAGCAGCGCGGAGACGGGCTTAGAATATATAATCCGCGTCCGCGAGTAATGCTTCTTCGAAAAATCGTCATATGGCACAGGGAGCCTGCAGAATAAAGCAGAAACTGAAATCAGAGAGCCTTATCACATACCACACTCTTCCAAAGACACCTTTCATCGCTTGTTGAACAGCCTACCCTGTGTACTTCCAAAAATGCGTCCGCCGTACGATCAGCTGTTCGTTGAAGTAGAAAAACAAGACTAAAACGCTCATTGCTTGATTCCGCTCCGCATTTGTACACAGCGTCCGCCTCCCCTCCCCCCTCCCCCCCGATGTCTCGCGAAGTAGCAGTGCATTTCGCGTATAGTTGGTCTAGTGAACCCTACCTGGCTTAAGTTTCGACGAACGTCTTTAGCATGTCAGAATCTGCACTGTTTTTTTATTTCCGTTAGAGAATTATGTTTCTTAATACCGCACTACCACAGCATTTATTTTTCCGTGGTTCAATTAACTTGCCTTGGTGTGTGGGCACATATTTAACGACGCACAGGCTTGGAATATACATAACATTTTCGCATGGTTTATATTCTTATAAAAGGCATAAGTTATTGTCCGGAATTGGGTAATCACATCCCGAAACATATTTTTCTGAGACGTATATATTCGAAATGAATCCGCATTCGTTGTCCACGCTGCAAAATGAAGCCAACCTCTCATTGTGCCAGTATCAGGTCTAAACGAGGCGACAGTAGAATTCATTTATGCCTGACGTATTTGGAGGTGACAGGGGTGATATGCTGCTACCGTCGCCGACACCCGGAAGAGCGGCGACGAAGCGCGCAGCACCGCGTCTCCGGGTAGCTCTTGCAGACGATCGCGTACTCTACGAAGACACAGCTGCTTTTTAAGTGACCTAAACGTACTCTTTGCCTATAGACGTCACCATAACAAGTTTTTTTCAGGGCGCGGAAAGGCGAAAAGAAGCGAAACAGAACCAAGACACTGCACGCGGCCCTATCAGCCACGCAGCGCACATCCCGTCAACGCCGCAGAGAAGCGGCGGCAGGCGGCGCAGCGATCGCGAAGCTCGAGGCGTATGATGTCACACGAGACAGCTCTGCGATTGGCGGAGGGTGGCAAAAGCAAACGAAAATTAGGCAGAGTATAAGGCTGCCGAACGAGCTATTTGCCTTAAATTTAGGGCACATTCTTTTTAAAGCCGTAAGAATGGTGGTAAGTGTAAGTTACGAAAGCACATGTAAACATAGAAGTACCGCTGCGTACTGCTGCTGTTGGTACTGCGCGCACTATTCTTGTTTAGCTGCACAGGACTGCGGGGCTTTGGGGTTGTCTCAGACGACACTGGCCGATTGATTGACGCGACGGTGTCTTACGTGAACATTTTTGTCGAGCGAGCAGTATGTTTCACGAAATGATTTTCTCCCAGAACGAAAAAAAAGGCAGAAAACGACACGCCATGGTATGGTGGCGCCATCTAGGTTGAGTAACGTAAACAAACGCGCGAATACCTCGATACCAACTCTGCCGTACAGGGTGGAGACACCCTTTGAACGGTCCCGTGCCGCTGCGATTGGGTCAACGTGCTCAGCGCGTTGTTCGTTTCGTTTCTCACGCGACCCAGCAACGCGAAACAGATCTGTTGATTCAAAATTTGCCAGTTAACCGCAATGCGGCGATACTTTTCGCGCGATTTTGATACAATGACTTGCTTCGGCAGCGAGCGAGAGATCCAAAATGGCGGCCCCAGCGTGTACGTGTCTCTACCCTGTACGGCGGACGCGCGAATCAAAGGATCCTAGGCTGCAGAGCGGTCTGTGATGTCATTGCAGCTACGAAAATACACGATTTAGTGCGAAAATAAAAATTTTAACATAAATTGATTAATTTCTCAGTGAATAAAGCAGCGTTTGCATTCGAACAAGCGCTGGGGGCACTACAAAACACGAAATCTTTCGAATAACACAAACTCGTATTTTGTCTTCATGGCTCCTTTAAGTGCTGCTATCTCGGCCCTAAGCTGTTCGAGAGCATGCCTCAGTAATGCGTTTTCTTTTTCTAGTTGTGCGATTTTGTCATGCCCTGGAGATACACCCCCGTTACCTTTCTCGGTGGTGGGGGCGGTAAGTCCCTCACTCGATCAGTTCAGCTTGTGTCCTGGCTGCTGCTGGCTGGCACCTGGTTGCGAACAGCAGGAGGTCCCTTGGAGCGAGATCGAGACCGCTTCCTGGAGCCGTGTCTGGTCCTCGAAGGCTTGCGCCCCTTGGAAGATGAGCGCTCTTTCGGGCGTCCTCTGGATCCGTTGCCAGTGCCGCCTCGATCAACCGAACGGCTCTGTGATGTAAGCGTGCTGCTGTCATGTAAGGCCGACCACAGATGGTGCATTTGGGAGAGCAGTCGTGTTTGTTGTCTGGGTTGTTTTCGCCTCACCCTCGGCAGATAACATCTTAAGGTGCCGAACATAGATCGGCTCGATGGCCGAGTCTACCGCAGGCGTAGCAAATATCGGTGCGTCTGCGGTAGAGCGAGAACTTCACGAGGCTTGGGCCATATTTAACATAATCAGGCACTTTAAGGCCGTCGAAAAGAATTACGATGGTGCTCGTATTCTTGATTCTCCTCACCTAGATGGCAGTGGGGTTGTTGGGCTAAATTATGAGGCGCTGTAATTCCTGGTGATCTATGGCGGGATGGATGCCAGGTGTGGCCCCCTTGCACGAGTTCTCGGGGCAGCGAAGTAAGCATTCATCTCGTAACTGCCTTAGCCGATGCTGATGTCCTTCACCGCAGCGAAGCCATGGCGTTGCGCTTCGAGTGGGGGCTCGCTACCATGATCTTCTACATCATGTTTGGACATATTAAGACCTCCGTGACGTCCGTCTCCTGCAGGTTTGCGGCGGTGATTAGGGCTTGGGCGACCCTAAGATGGCCCACCTTCCTGATGTGTAGGCCTACGCGGGGGCGAGCGTTGATTCGAATATGCTCCTTTGGCAATGGGGCAGCCTAGAAGCGGCGTCGATAGGGTTCTTTACGTTCGCCAAGGCAGGGCCTTTCTCCCCGCCTCGCAGTGCGGACGCGCTCGGTCACCTTGCTCGGGCGCGTCTTTGCTAGCCGACTTGCGCTTGTTAACCGATGTTGTCCATTCAGCGCCGTTACTAAATTCCTCGGGGGAGATATCTTCCTCTTCCACGGTGATTTGCATGGCCATAACCATCGTGGCCTGGCCGATCGGGGCCGCGCGAAGCTCAACCGCCGCAGGAACAATAAAAACAGAGAGACTGCAGGAGACTTCCAAACACGGTATGCCATTTTCTTGCATACATATATTTCAGGGTGTGTTCTGACCCCAAAACACCCCACCCCCTTGTGGTAAAGCCCCGGTTAATAGCCATGACTGTTTTTAGTATTTGTACTTTGGTCACCAACGTGCTGCTCGGGACGATATCACGAAGGTTTGGGAAGCCTCTGGAAGTACAGACACAGGTTACAGAGGGTGAATGAACACGGCCTCAAGATTCAGCCAGAAGTTCAGCGGTCCCCCGTCATGCTACCGGCAGTGTTGGAAACATTGGCTCTTAGAAATGCAAATACGCCCTCGAAAAAATATCCGTCCAGTATAAATCCTGCCCTATATGGAATCTATCGGTAAAATGTAACAGCGTGCAGTAGTTTCAAGGAACTATTCCACGTCCGTGCAGCTTGCAAACAGCTATTCGCTACACCTTTTTATAGAAACTGATAGACACAAGCACGTGTGAGTCACATATGTGACTCAAAGGTGCTTGTGTCCACCAATTTCTACCTCTCTTATACTTTTTTTTGAAGGTATCTTTCACAGCCCTTCTAGTTTGACCGTTGTGACAGTTACTCATTCCTTACTTTAAGCCCTCATGAGAAGTAGAAGTAGCGCAGAGGAGTGCTAAGCTGGCTTGTGCCTGTTAAGTGCATCCACAACCACCGGCAACACGTGTCATGCGTAAGACGCTACCTTTCACGAATAAGTTGTTTAGTGGCTTGCTTTGTATAAATAATATTAATGTTATCGTCCTTCATAGCTCGCTGGCCGCTCGAACGCTTCTCCAAGTGATTAAGAAAGGGATATTTGGCCCCAATCATAGGTTGAAATACCCCATCGGAGCGGCGATACCATGCTCTGTAGAGGACAATTTTACATAAGTGACGAAGGTAGCAGGTTCTCAACAGGAGTATTGCTGCTGAAGGTAGAAACCCTTTGTCTCACGAAGATGGGTTTTTCAGTGAAAGCTATTACAGGACTTTCGGAAAGGCAGTACATCACAAGGCCGTGAATACGATATCCTTGAGGAAATCCCAATTGTTGGAACTTTGCGAAGAGTTTTGTTTTCGGCGTTCAGAAGACTGGTCACGACCGAGATGACAGATGCAATACGCTTTGTTGAGGCTGACAAGGGCTGGTAATGAGAATGCTGGTAATGTTATCTGCGAAGGAGAAACTGTAAAAATACTTGTCCCACAATTAGACGCAAGGAACGAATGAATGACAGCCATTTTTCCGGGAACCGAAAAAAACGACTGCAGAAGGAAAGAAAGAAAATATTACACAACCAAGGAGAAAACATGAAGAAGACAAAAAGAGAAGAAAAATTACAGAGCGCGTGACAAAAACAACAGTTCAAAGTTTTTGAGCTCTCTATGTCGAGTCCTTTAGTGTAGATGAGTTTACCGTCCGGTGCGTGTGCATGACCTGCGTTCAGTATGACAGGTGACATGCTACATTTAGAGCGGTCGTGCTTGCTGGCCAATTACTCACCGTAAGGCGTAGTCGCTGTGCTCACTGACATTTTTGCCATGCCAGAAGAGGCCAAGGCCCAAGTGTTCAGAGAGAGTGCGAATGTTTGCGACAAGGTTACACCTAGCATTCCGCATAATTATGGCCTGGCAGAGGATACATCTTGCCTAAATCGCATTCCGAGATGATGAATGGCTGAAAACCACCAGGACTATCAGTGATTTCACAAGATTTTGAATGATTTTTTCAACCTTAAAAGATCTTGCCCCTGAGTACCTGAAATATTAAAGTGGTGGGGGGGGGGGGGGAAAGACCGCCAATACAATAATATTTTAGCTAATGCAGCTGAATTCGTAGACGATTTTGTCGCACAGCGTGCGATCCCTGCCAAAGGCTACCGGAGACTTCAGGCCTGAGCGTGGCAGGTGACGGCCGAAAGGCGTTTTCTTTTAAGATAAAGATTGCATCCTCCGCAATAAACACCGACACAGCAAAGCTAACAAAGAAACAGAAAAAACTAACGAAGGCAGAAGCCAAGGGCACAAAGAAGAATTGGGCACGTGAAAACAAACTTTGTTCTTCAATTGCAAGAAACCACAAGATTTGCGATAAGAATGGGCTGATTTTTTTGATCACTTAACAGGAGTGACGAAAATGAAAATTGGCGGAAGCCATGCATGGGTCGCATACGACGTTAAGAAAATGCTCTACGTTTGTACTTGCGCATGATTTACGGTGGACTTAAATTTTATTGGGGTCTCAAACATTGCGCAGAAGGGTGATGACATGTGGTCCACTTAGGCTGACATGTTTACAATCGCGATTTGTACAGCGAGGATGGTCCAGGTGTCCTGAACGCTGATCAGACGCTACCAGCTCCAAGCGAACAAAACGTGATACCTGCAATAACTACGGGATGTCTGCCGCCAGGCGCTCTGTGGTTTAAACTGACGCTGTGCGGAAGCCAGCGTTATGTGGTGTAACATCATAACCACCTGCGCGTCCTGGTAGAAAGCAGTCACCGCAGCTGCAGAAGTCATTCGAAAACCGCGAATATCGCCAAATAAGCCTATCTTTTTAAACTTCAATGCCTTCAAATCACAACCTTGTATTTGAGGGCACCGTTTGCGGAGTGATTTATATTTTGGTGCCACCTATGGGCCTTGTTCACTATTTGTACGTCGATTAGTATACCCTATGAGAAGGAATGCTCTTTGAAAACCATGTGATAGGAGGGAAAAGCTTGTGCTTATAATGCATAAGAGTAGCATCACCGGTATGTTCGACCCGCGGAGACCCAGTCCACCATGTGCCCCGATATCTCGTCCCAATATCCCCATCGGTTTTTAATATGTCCAATCAGCTGTTCTTTACTAAAGCCTTACTTTAAGCTAATGTTTTTCTGGAGTTGGCGTGTTCACAGATAACTTCTGCTAAAGGCTGCAGTTGAAAGCCCAGATGGTTCATTACTAATGTGGTGGCACATTCGGATAGCGGAGTCATTTAGAAACAACATTTTACGGGTCTGACAAAATGAGGAAGCGGAATATCTGGTGACATGAAAGACACCGCCAATTACTTTGTTAGCGAGACAAGAGACCCAACGAGATGAAATAGTCAATCGAACCTCTATGAGAATGGGAGTTAGAGCCATTCTTGATCATATAACAAGATTGTCAAATGTAACAGAGCATCAGATGCTGTCAACGCGTCGTTAATTTGTTGATTGCGAATACCACAGCTCTTCGCGATCCGGTGCAGGAATTTCAGACTATTGAAATGTGACATGAGTGAATAGGTTGGTGACGGAAGCGGAAACAATTCTGTTTGAAAGTGGTTTCTTTGGCGGGCATTGTATTTTCACCCTTTTAATAGACAATGCCGCAAAAAGCGATTTATTTTTGACGTCAAGGAAAGTCAGTTCGATTTGTAATTTTCTGTTTTATTTTCTTTTTTTAATTATAATGTCACCTGAGCACATCGAATGAGATTTTGAATGCAGACGTATGTACGTCCAGTTTCCGATCATTGTATACCACAAAAATCATAACTAGAGGCCCAATATTTAGCTTTAAAAAAGCGTTTTAGGGACCGAAAATAGGCAGGCAAAACAACGCTTTATGCCTCCAGCGGCTTGAATATAGGCGCCATAAGTTTTGCACAAACGCAAATAATTTAAAACGAAGACATGCGAGACTTTTTCAGATCAGTCTTGGGCAGTAACTAGTTACTAGTAACGCTTTACCGGTAAATAGTTACTTTTTTCAGTAACTTGTAACTGTATCCAGTTACTTTTAAGTTAGAGGAACTTGTAACTATAACACTGTTACTTTTTTGTGGAGTAACTGTAACGAGAAATATCATTACAGTTACTTTATTTCTATAAAAAAATTATCCAACAGCAACACTCATTAACGGCCGATGGACAGTTTGCGCGTTTCACTTTTTCGGCCTTTCTTCTGCAGAACCTTTCCGGCCTTTCTTCCGCAGAGAATTGTTCGGAGGCTAAAATTAATCAATCAAAATCAATATTTAAACCTCTTGTAAAAGAAATTGCCCTCAGAACAGACGGATTTGTTGGGCACGTAGAATCACAGTTTCATCTTTATATAAACGTAATTTTTTCCACAAACAATGTGGCTGCGAGCACTGCACATCGAAGAGTGCAGAATGTTGTGATCATTTCAGAAGTAAGTTATTCCTTCTACAATTTTCTTGTCGAAAAAGACGACAAGAACAATGGACGTAGTTTTGTCGTATTTTCGCGTGTCGTACTGCCGTCGTGTCGTATTCTTGTCATCTGATTCTGATGCTCTTACGAGTGTGGTATTCCTGTCCTGATTTTGATGTTCCGTAAGCCGAATTCCTGTCTTGTCGTGACCTTGTGTGCTATCAGTAGTTCCTTATGGTTTGAATTATTGTTGTTATTTTAGCTTGGGTTCTTCGGAGAATGGGGTTCCGAACCCAAGGTCACGGCTTCGAACCCGGCCGTGGTGGCTGCTTTCCTGATGGATGCGAAAAGCGAAAATTCCCGTGTGTATACATTTCGGCCCACGTTAAAAATCCCCAGGTGGTCAAAATTAATACGGAGCCCTCCACTACGGCGCGCCTCATAGCCCGGGTGCAGCTTCGGCAAGTTAAACCCCCCAATCAATCAATTCCGCACGAAAATCTGACTTGGCAGGAACGCTTTTGCGGCGTTTAGTAACAAAGCGCTAACAACACAAGGACACGTGCAACAACTGCGCATGTGACGCGAAGGCCACACGATGAGCTGCAAACAACGTGACAGGGTAGCCGTCACTGAAATTAAATTTGTATCGTGCTTGTCAGTTTGCAGCCCGGCAGAAAAAGCGAAACGTACATCCCTTATCATGTGTGCTGCTGACGCGCTGTCAATTGTGACGACGCAAGTCACGATAAAGCTCTGGGTGGCACGTTAGGAATACCTCGGTGTGAAATGGATTAGATTAGATTATTTAGACTGTAAACGCCGTCGCGAAGGATAACACAAACTATTAGCGCAAATCCTGCAGCATTATGTTCGCGCTCAAAGGCGGAAGAAAATAAATGACATTGAGCGAATAATATACAGCCGTTTGGCACATCAGCCTTGGATAAGCTTGTTTACAGAGAAGCTCTGTTAGGATTCTTGCTAAACATCCGGAACGCCCAGGCTGTCATCGGAAAAGAGAAAATATTTGTAAACTAGGGTTCAGGGGACGCATATCTTTGGGCGAGCCGTCCACTGCATGAAAACGACCTATCTATCGTTTTTATAGATGGCTGGATTTCAAGCCATCAATGAATATATTTCGTCAGCCGCAGAGGGCTAAGCTAATCATATTCATTTCTGTGAAGGTATGTATTTCCACGTGCGTTTTGAACGCGCTATTGTGCAATATCTTGCGCTGCTGAGCATGAGGTCCCGGGTTCGATTCCCAGCCGCGGCGGCCGCTTTTCTGATGGAGGCGAAAAGCAAGAACGCCCGTGTGCACGAGATTTCGGCGCACGTTAAAGATCCCCAAGTGGTCAAAATTAATCAGGAGCCCTTCACTACGGCGCGCCTCATCGGCTGCGTTGCGTCGGCGCGTTTAACCCCGTATCAATCAATCAAAGTATTGCGCAATAAAGGGGAAAGGGTGGGGGTTCCAAGTTAAAAACATTGATTGAAACATTTTCAAGGTTTATTTACCTGAAATATATACAGCGTTGGAATACTAATGCAACCGATACAGCATAAATGCAATTCTCCCTTATAAGGGCTATCGTGGGAAGGGATCAAACATTTACAAAAAAGTACATGGTACAAACTTAGCCTGGAATAAGCATATCTTCATTGGAGATTGTAACACCGAATCCCACTGTGCATTACACCAGCTTTCTGCAAATCTTTTGAACGACAATTCATTCACTAAATCTATAAAGGATGGGAAGATCCCCTCTACATTGATCGTGGCCCGGTGTGTCCTATCTTGATGAAGGGACATTACTCGTATTGCAAGTTGGCCCATATATTGAGTAGGGGAAATAGGAATTTAAGGCAGCTCGATTGAAGTTTTACAGCAGTGGCTGACTAACTTTGGCTTCAGTTTCTGTGTCTGATTTTCACCTAGCTACAGAATGATGCAACCCTGATCCCAGACAGCTCGCTCTTAGGGCGACGAGTAAACAGCAATACAGAGAATATTGTATATTGCAGAGTAATACTAGCGTCAAAATAAGCTGTAGCACTGGGAAAATTTGGAAAATTAGGCTCTTTTTATTAAAATAAAGGCGGGCGTAACGTTGTTGGCCCTCGAGGAAATAACAAAACTAGAAATGTCGCAGGACACGCAAAGAAATCAAGCCAATACACAATAAAACTGCGAAGGCATTCCTTTCTTTATAAAACAGAAATGGTTTGATCGATTTCGTTGATTGCACGGTTTAACGTGCAGGCACAACGCAGGCGATAAGGCGCGCCGTAGTGGAGGGCGCCGGAATAGTTTATCACGAGGGGTTCTTTAACATGCGGCGAAACCTCGTAAACACAGGCGTTTTTGCTTTGCGCCTCCATGAGAAAAGCGTCTACCACGCCCAGAGTACTGCAATATTGAGTAAGCATTCTGCCGACCGAATACCGTAATATTGAGTCAGCATTCATTAAACGAATATGTATTGTTCCTTCGGATTCAGTTTGTTGTGCAATAAAGTCAATATGTTGGTGCGGATGAGTAACTTTTTATTTGCACACCTATGGAAACGACCCTGACTGCGCATTTGAAGACCGAAGTGTAAAGTGTCATATGCGTTGCACTTGTAATAAGCGAGCACCAACGCTGTAGTTAGACGTGTCTGAGGTATGCAAGGTGTTCTTTGAAAAAAAATTTGCCTCGGAACATTTTTTTATTCTTTTTATCTCCAGATAATCTGCTGCCGGTGGTGTTCATATTTGTACAATATACGTAGTTCGATGAGGGTTTAAACTGCTCAGTTTTTTTCGACTCATGATTATCCGACATTAAACTTATATTAAAAAAATCAAGTGCAACAATAAATGTAATCGCTTCTGTTTTAGAGTAATGTGGACAGAACTGATTCTGGTGCAAGAAATACACAGGCCGGACTTGATCTCGTATGTTAGCAACGTGATGTCTAAATTGCACCAAGACCCATTAAGCATGCCAAAATGCTAGTAGAAGTTCTCCCGTGGAAATAATTGCGAAATGCAACACGACCGCGCCTTTGGAGGCTTGTTTGAGCGGCCCCCGGTACTAGCGCGCCCGCTTCCGTTCCACCACATACGACACGTCCGCTCGCCGCATATTTCGGCCTTTTGAGTTTGGGTTCCCGAAACGTTCATTTTAGATGCAAAGCATCTCTTAGTCGACCCTCCGTCGTCCCTCGGCATCCGGCATCCGCACCTCTCCTCGTCGTCCCCCTCTCCACGCCAGCCGTGGATAACGCCGCTCTCCTCCTCGCCGCTCGGCTCGTCTCGTGCCGGCTCAGGAAGACACCGGCAACACTGTCGCTCCAGGAGCCCTAACCAGCTGTGATAACGCCGCTCTCCTCCTCGCCGCTCCTCCTCGCCGCTCGGGTCGTCTCGTGCCGGCTCAGGAAGACACCGGCGACACTGTCGCTCCAGGAGCCATCTCTGGTCGGGCTATGTCCCTCCCTTGTTGCGTCGTCCACACCCCCACTGCGCTGCGCGTCCCTCCTCCATTCTCCTCTCCTCCAGCTGTATAAAAGCAGGGGCGCGCGCTGCGCGGCGTTCAGTCTGCTCCGAGACACCGCCTGCGCCGGTTCTGCTCCGGTGTGGAACCTACACGAAACCCCCATGCTTCGCATCACCATATAGTTCCCTTCGGGGAGATGGTGTAATTTTAAATGCAGAGCATTTCTTTAACTCACGATGTCACCCGGCGTTGGCGTGCCTCGGCGTCCGCAACAGCCGTTCCAGGTGCGCCCTCTCCCCCACTCCTCCTCTCCCGCATCACGCTACCCTCCTCGCTCTCAACAACAGGTCCGCACCCCTCCCCCTACACTATAAAAAATAATACTTACCGGCGCCTGGTTTCGATCCCACGACCCTGCGGGCGGAACGCAAGGTACATGGTGCTCTACCCACTGCGCCACAAAGCCGACACAGAAGGAAGGCTACGAACGCGCCTTATATCCTTGACTCATTCAAACTACGTCAAGAAGCTGCTGAAGCAACGCATTCACTACCTGTGGGCGGAACGCGAGTACATGGTGCTCTTCCCACTGCGCCACAAAACCGACACAGAATGAAAGGCTACGAACGCGCCTTATATCCTTGACTCATCCAAACTACGTCAAGAAGCTGCTGATACAACGCATTCACTACCACCAACTCCCGAAACACTAAACGTTAACGCAATACACCCACCCCCTATGCGACGCATCTACTCGAGTCCCCCTCGCGGGGAGATGGGCCCTTTTTTGATGAGCCATTTGCGTCGTGCGTGTTCAAGTTTAAAACGTAGTGTTTTGCAGTTGGCACTATGTTTATGTGTGCTATTAGGTGACGTTGTTATGCTGACGAAAATTACAGTGCAGTGGGCCTTTAAGGGTCAAAGGGTTTCGGGATCGTCCCGCATGTCCATGGTTCAAATTCGATACACCAACAAATTTTCCCTTGTTTTTGTTTTCAAATAAATCATTTAGTTGGTTTATAGGAGCGTCCACGAAACATTTGGAACATTTCCGGTATTTGCTGACCTACCCTTTATTCTCTGAGGTTTGGCCAGTTTGTGTGCTTTCCGTCAGCCATTTTGTATGCAATGAGGGATCGATTTTCAACATATTTATCTGCCGACTTCGCAGCAATGACGCCAGTTGCACGTGTTTTAAATGCGAATCCGAGGTTTGTAGGGAAAATTAGTGAGAAGAAATTCCTTAATATCCAACCAGGGGAAAAAACCGCCATGGTGGCTGACGGCATAGGCCTTCACGGTATGTAGCCCGACGTCGAGTCTGTTTCGACAATGAAAACAAAGACACAAGAACTCTCGCTTGCAGAGAACGTTTCTGAGGCTGAAATTATTGGGACTATCAACATGAATATTTACACGTCTTGACGAAGACATTGCCATCAGATACGAGGTGCCCCTTGGTCACGTAGAGTCACATTTTCATCTTCAGAGAAAGAGGGCACCGACCAAGTGCATTGTAAACAAGGCTCCAGTGCGGGAGCCGAAACGTCTTTTAAGTTTTTATTTTTCATTACTTCGTCGGGGCCCTCTTTCTCTCTCAAATGTACCCTCCCGGCCACACGGGCGTCCGTAAAACCCTTAATTTCATTTTCATCTTTATACAAAAGTAGTTTCGTCTACAAACAACAAGGCTGCCAGCACTGCACATCGAGGAGTGCAGATCCGGATTGCTGCTTTGCTGATGGAAGCGAAAAGCGGAAATTCCCGTGTGTATAGACTTCGGTGAATGTTAAAAATACCCAGGTGGTCAACATTAATCCGGAGCCCTCCTCTATGGCGCGCCTCATACCCCTGGTGTAGCCTCGGCAAGTTAAACATCCCGATCAATCAATTCCTCACGAGAATCTAAGTTTCCTGGGTCGCTTTTGCGGTGTTTAGTAACAAAGCGCTGACGACACAAGGACACGTGCAACAACTGCGCATGTGACGCGAAGGCCGCACGATGAGCTGAAAACAACGTGACATGGCAGCCGTCGCAGAAATCTAATTGGTAGCGTGGTTATCAGTTTGCAGCCCGGCAAAAAAAGTGATAACTATATCACTTGTCATGTGCGCTGCTGACACGCTGCCAAATTTTAAGACGCAAGTCCGGATGGAGCTTTGGGGGCCGTGTTAGAAATTCCCCGCTGTGAGATGCGTAAGACTGCACTGTTTATACTGTCAGCTCCAACGGGAAGGATAACACAAACTATATGGCGCAAGTTCTTCGGCATAAAACGCGCGCTCGAAGGCGACCGAAAATGAGATTAAGCCAACAATATACAACCGTTTCGTACATCCCTCTAGCATAAGCTAGGTTACATAGAAGCCGCATTCGAATTCTTGCTAAATATCCCGAATGTCCAGGTTATCATCGCAAAAGATAAAACATTTGTAAACTAGGTGGCGCGGGATGCATATCCTTCGTCTAGTCGTCCACTGCATGAAAACGGCCTATCTGTCATTTTTCTAGATGGATTGATTTCAAACCACCAATGAATATATTTCGCTAGCCGAAGAGGACTAGGCTAAAAGAAGTCATTTTTTTGAAGGTGTGTTTTTGAAGGTGCGTGTTTTGAGCACATGTTTTACGTGCAAAAGGGAAAAGGGTGGGGTTTCAAGTTTACGGACATAACTTTTTCAAGGTTTATTTACCTGCCAAACTGACGATGCAATACGAATTCAGTTCCAGCTGACTCTTACAGCGACTAGTATCGAGTAATGCAGAGAATAAATGTATAATTCAGTCTAATACAACGTCCATATAGGCTGTAGCGTACTGCGATCTTGCAAATCAGGCTCCTTTTTATTGAGAGAAAGGAAGATGCAATATTGTTGGCACTGGATCAAATAACAAAACTAGAAATATCGCAGTACAAGGAAAGAAATCAATCCAATGCAGAAAAAAAACAGAGAATGTCTTCCTTTCCTTATAAAAGAGCAATGGAGGGACGGCACTAAATCGACTTGGATAACGGCTAGCTATTTTCGCTTGTGCCGCCACATCCGCATTTCGATCTTTTGCCTGGTATTTCCTAGTTCTATGTTCCCTCTCGTACGCGCTATCTGCCCACTTCTTTTAGGTCGTGCAAAGGATTGGCATTTGGGCGAATTGGTGTTAGTATAACATGTTGAGGTGCAGAGCTCAAGACGAATGTCAGAAAAACGGAAGAAGAGTGGATGACGCTGACTTCGAAACTAATTTTAATAAACACGTCATTCATACATACGTACTTACACCAAACCCACAAGCCCTTCAATAATGACACATCCAAGAAAGTTTTTTGCGCGAGGGCTTTGTAAATAGGACTATGTGGTGCTTTTTGCACAATATTCCAAAGCCGGCGCTGCGAAACTGCGTCTCCATTTTTGAACAGCGAAGATGTTATTACAGGCTTTTATGGTACGAAACCTGGTAACGTGGTCACAGCGATGTGGAGGGGTCATACCATTTCGAGGAGGATAGCAAACGAGAAATACACATGTAGCAAGTTAAAACAGTGATAGAAAAATACACTTATATAAGCGAAACTTTTTTACACTAGTAAATGAGGGGTCAATCTTTATGCTTGTCAACATTGTTCAGCAAAATGAAAACATTAAGCATATTTGAGGCAAAATACGAATGCATGAGCGATATTTGTATTGTTATTTTCAGTTAAAAATAAATGGATTCTTAAATTTGGCCATATGTAATAATATATGCTTTGAAAAACCCAATCGGCTTGTGCGCTTTCTTGTGGCGGTGTTACAGGTGCAAAATGAAACGAGAAAGAACACGAAAAAATATATTGGCGCGAACAGGAATCGAGCTCCTGGATTTGAATAGTTACATTAGGCTTGACGATCATCATCAACAGCCTAAACAGGTCCACTGCAGGACGTAGACATCCCCCATTCACATCCAACCGCTGCTGTCCTCCGCTGCTCGAGTCTATTCCTCGCCTCCAAATGTGCCTATTTGTTGTCTCCATTGAGTTATTCGCCTTCACAATCTTTTAAACACATCTATTTGTATCCACTCTGTTATCCTAGTTCTCCACCGGTTGTCGGTTCGTCTCACTACATGGCCAGCCCAAGTCCATATCTCTGTCTTTGAACTATAATATCACCTACTCGAGTTTGTTCCCTGATTATGAAGCTCCTTTCCTGTCCCTGAGTGTTACTTCTAACATTATTCGTTCCATGGTCCGTTTAGCCGACCTACGTTTCTTTTATAGTTGTTTAATGAGGTCCCAAGTTTCAGCTCCGTATGTCATCACTGGCAGTATGCACTGGTTGTAGATTTTTCTTTTGAGTGACAGAGGTAGCTTACTTTTCATTATTTCGGAGTACTTGCCGAGTGCTCGCCAATCCATCCTATTCTGCGCCGAATTTCTTTCCCGTGGTTGGCGTCAGCACTAACCATCTGTCCGAAGTAGTTATACAGTTTTACCTCTTCCAGAGTTTGGTTACATAAGATGAAGAGGGCGCTTTCGGCATGCTTATTTTCATTACTTTAGATTTATTCATATTTATTTGTATCCGCACGCCCATGCTTTCTGATTGTAGTTCCTCAAGCATTTTTTGCACGCGTTCTGCAGACTCACTTAGGAAACCTATGTCTTCGGCAAACCTCAAGAAGCTGAAGTATTCTCTGTTTATCCGTAATCCTTAGTTTTACCTGTAGTGATCAAGCTTTCTAAACACACCCTCCCGACATGCTGTGAACAGTTTTGGTGAGGTGGTACCTCCCTGCCTAACTTCCTTTCGTATGGGAAATTGATTGCTTTGCTTGCGAAGGAATATCCCGCCCATACATCCCTTGTTAATGCCGTCTAGAAGACTTACGCAGGTCACCTCCATTCCATGGTCATTTATTGCTTCCAGCACTGCCGCGGTATGTACTGAGACAAACGCCTTTTCATCATTGCCTATTAAGGCCATGTAAAGCGAATTAGTGTAGTCTGCGGATTTTTTATTTCTTGATTGGCCGCATGGATGTCGTCTATTGCTGAGTATCCTTTTCTAAACCGATCCTGTTCTCCAGGTTGATGGGAATCAAGGCTTTCGCGTATGCGGTCAACTACTACTTTGGTAAACAGCTTGTGTACAACTGAGAGTAGGCTAGTGGGTTTGTAATTTGTAAGGTCTTCAGAGTGTAAATTTGGAAGATAATACTGTGTCGTGATGAAAACAGCTCAAAGAATATAGCTTTAGAAAAAGAAGGGAGACAGGATACGCATGTCCTGTCTTCTTTCTTTATAAGTCTGTCTTCCTTGCGCTGTTTCCATCATGGATCGTGAGGTCTTTGGAATCTCCCTACTCGTACATTAGAATAATGTTGCCATTTTTCCAGGCTACGGTGACTTTTAGACTCCCTAAGCCTTCTGAAAATAGTGCAGCAAGTTCTTCCAGTACAGTATCTCCACCATCTTTTAAAAAATTCACGGTTATGCCTCTTCAACTGGAGTTTTCCCTCCTCTCACGCTCTTGAAAGTCCTTTCTAGGACCTCTTTAGTTACTAGTGAGACATCACAAGCTAATCTTGTACTATCAGTAGACTTCTCTTTTCTAACGTCGCTGCTGTACAGCCTGGTATATAATCGTTCTAGTACTTTTATTATGTTGTCCATATTTTGCCTGCTGTTATTCTGTAATGTACCTCGAGGTCCTCCGGCTGCCAAGCCTTCGAGAGAGAGCGCACGTCTGATGAGAATGAGGGCTTTAATCGAACTCGCTGCGGGTGCAGCGCGAGCGCGTGCCACCGCTTCGTTGTCAGATGAAATCGATGATGATGCAGCGTCGTCTGCTACAGCGCAGAAGAGGAAGAAGTTCCAACACTCTCCCCCGCCGACAGATGACGCAGGTGCGCTACAGTTGAATGGTCTTAGCCGAGCGGGTGTAATTCTTGCTTGAGTGAATATGGCTCGACTGAAATTTCGGCCGACGAAGCATCACCGAATGTTGTGTCTTTTTTACTAGTGGTCGGCGAGTGGTATCCAGAACGTCTTGCGAACTCCGGCCAGGACATCTCGTACTCCCCCATGGAAGACCTGTGCGTGGACGTGCTGGATCACAAGGGGTGTTCGGTTGTTTCTTGGTTCCTTTTTCCAGGTGCACTGCAGTCGTTGCGTCATACCTTCTCACAAGGCTGGCATATTTTCGTAGTCTTTCCGTTGAGCTGTGGCGCCGCATCGTCGAAACAGCAAGGCTGTCCCCTAGGTGAAGTCTTGTTTTCCACGCGAAAACCTCTTGTCGCTCAATCATTGGTTCGGATGGTTTTTAACGTGTGTCATCACCTGTTCGGTGTCCGAGATTTGCTCGTCGTTGCATTTTACGATGTTTGCAAAGTCTGAGCAGCGGTGCAGAGCTTTCGATTCCTCGTTGGCTTCCACGCACGCTCGGAGCACGATAGCGTTGGCACAGTGCGTGGCATTTTCTCCTAATGGCAGCGGGCCTTGAACAGTCCAGCCCAGCAACGTTTCCACTGCTTTAAGCGTGGGCGTCACTGCCCTAACGTTGCCTGTTACAAGTTCCCAGTAATGGTCCGCCCCAATCAGGATCGATATTTTGCTTTCGCCGAATCGTTGTGCTCTGAGGGCCTGAGTGTCCTAATGCATTTTTCTGATCGTCGTGATGACTTCGTCGTCCGGTACGGTAATGTGCTCGTTGCGTAGTGTGTCAATTTCGAGCGCCAATCTGTACCGTCCTCTCTGTATTTTCGGTAGCGATGAACACACGTACTTTTCGTAGGGTTCTCGTCTCCTTTTTACCTCCAAAGACACCAACAGTCAAGGTCTCCTCTTCTAACAATTCGCATCCTAGTCTCTTGGACACATCTGCAGTGATAAAACTGCGTTGGCTTCCGCCGTCAAAAGAATTCGGTGGCGTCCCGAGAATGTGGAGCCGCTATTGTTGCGGTCAAAGTTTGGAGAGGACCATGGGTCCAGTAGAGGCCACGTTATGGCTGCGGGGGTCTGCCGTGCACATGGTGGTTGCATGCTTTCGAGCACACTTGTGGCGCAGCGCAGTCGACCTCGGCAGTACTTGACAAGTGGCCTTTCTTCAGACATCGGAAGCATCGACTTCCTTGGTGAGCAGCTGTTTTTTTTCGCGTGATGTCTCATTCATCGAGATCGCAGACCTCTGAACGATGCTTTGTGGACTGGCAGAACATGGCCGCGCTGTGTTGTTCGCTGAAAGGTGTAGAGCCGATATGCTATGTACGTCACAGTGTTGCTGCTTTCGACTGGCTCTTCTGGGGTCACAGAGACGTCTGAGGTCCTTACTCCTGTATGGTGCTCCATGGCTTCTCGACACTGAACTTGATGGTCGATGAACTGGAGAAGCTGTTGAAGCTCTTGTTCGGGCTGTGCGTCTGGTTCTGTGGGTCCCTTATTACTTGAGTTGAGGTGTATGCCGTTGTTGAAGGCGTCGGTGGACTGAAGCGCTCGTGAAACTTCAGAACCATGTCGCATGGCAGTACTCTGAGGAGGATCTCCCGTAGCATTAGGCAGTAAGTACCAGTACTAATGCCAAGTGCCTTCAAACTTCGTACGTGTACTTGAACCTCGTCTATACCAGTCGAAGTTGATGCACGTTCGAAGACGACGAAACTGGTCTCAAGTCCAGAAGGCTTCTGAGGTGATCTTGTACGATGAGCCTTTCGTCACCGAAGCGCTTCCTTAAAATATCGATGGCGTCTTTGTAGCACTCCTCGCCGGCTAGAGTCCAGAGATAGCCGATGCGGCGAGCTCAGGTCACGAGGGTGTTCCTCCTCATTTTGTTTCGATCTATAGGGGCCCACACTCGTAACATGCGAGAGGCGCACTCGCCTTTCTAATAGGAAAACCGCAGTGTCACTCGCCTAGGGAGGTTAGTCCTACGATTAGGGAACGCGTGGCAGCTTCGCTGTTAACATCAACCTTTAAGACGTTAAGTAAGTACAGCTGGGCGAATTTATGGTTCCCTCAGTACCGTTAAAAAGTATCAGGAAAAAATTAGCGTGGCTTAGCTCGGGTATGCCAACATATACGTAGCGTGAGCTAAGGTTTGGCTGGTTATTCTTAGCTTCCTGGTTTTCTAGGATTAGCTTCATTATCATGCTTACTGTTGCTTCAATGACACACACACGGTATACGCATTGTGTGACACATGTATATTTACCAAGCGGCTCCGGCGCAGCGTCACCAATCGCCCCAGAGCTAAGCTGGCTCCACAGGCGCACACCGGTGTTGCTGCGACGCAGGATCCATCGGTTCTACCCCGGCCATCCCTCGCATGATCATCAAGTGGACCGGGCCGCCACGTGCGGAACGGAGGTCAGCGAGGACGCTGGGCGCGTGAGGTGTGTGAGAGACGCCGGGTAGCGAGCAACGTTCTGTGCGCCGTGTGACGTCACTGCTCCTCGCGCATGCGCAGCGCGGCTCTCCAGGAACCACGCGAAACTGCTCAACCTCGGCCAGTGTAGCTCACGCTACAAAATTCGAATAGATAGTCAGGGGCACCCCTACAGTGTTCTCCACGATGGATTGTTGCAGACTGTTGGAGTGTTTCGAGGGAACGTTTCTTGACGTGCAATGCGTTACATGCTCCGTTTATACCATCATGAGCTTGCCCAAAACGTTTCAACGTAGAGTAGCATAAATAAAGAACACCTAAAGTAGTTCCTTGTAGAGTGTGCATCCCCACAAGTGACAATAATTCTGTTTTCATCGGAATTTGTTGACGGTGGAGAAAATCGCGCCCGCTGACTCTGAGATCTGCATTGTTTCCTCAGTCCCTAAAGTCTCACGCAACTGTGTTGGACTACGGCGTTGCGCTCAGGAAGAAAACAAGAAGAAAATACACCGTTTGTCAAGATTTAGGTACACGTTAACTATTACCAGGTGTCTAAAATATTTTTAGACCTCCATAAACGAGGCACTTTTCAGCCGTGCGTTGTTCGGACGCGTAAAAGCTCTCTTTTTTGTTGACGGAAAAGTTGCTTCTACTTGACGGACAGGCGGCTCCGAGCATTGCGCATCGGGATAGAGCGTGGTTCTGTGTCATCTGTTAAACAAGGATTCCTTCGCAAACATCAATAGAGCACATGACTTCCGACAACGTCACTGACAGCGTTGGGACACCAGGACATGCGGAATAACTGCGCACACCTGCTGAGAAGGGCTTGCAAAGAGATAAGAAGACAGGTATATGACGGACAGGTAATCATTGTAAGCATGTTTATGGGTTAAAAACACAGCGCTAAGTACAACAACGTTCTACTTGTGTACACAACTGCCACTGAGCGGCTTATGTGGACCTATGCAGATATAGAGCAGCAAATGGCTTGTTAGGAATCCCCCTCTGTGAAATTGGTTGGAGGTATTCATTTAGATTATAAGCTCAGAAGTATAGTGACACAATTATCCAGTTTGTTTTTCACGGCATAGCTAAGGTAACAGCAAGGTGTAACCATAAAATGACTTTTTCTAACCCCCGCAGAAATGCAGTTCTATGGCTTATATTCGTCTACACGTTCATAGGATGGTTAACAGAGTTGGTTATCAGGACCCACTCACCAACGTTTTAAAACTGCGAGCGAGAAGAAATTATATGGGCACGTAATTCTTCTTACATGCCTTGATGACGAAAGCGTGGCGATACTTATAAAAAGTTCTTTTCTGCAACATTGCATTGCATCACTTTTTAACTTCTGTTTCTCGTTGTTTTGCCACGACTGACTTCAGCCGCTAGCTTTTCTTCTCCATCGTGTAATCTCGGCAACAAGCTGCGCGCTTAACCGTTCAAGCTCCGCCAGCTCGTCACGCTTGGGGGGATTGGGGGGAGCAGGAGGAGGGGTCTCCGCACGTGGGGAGAGCATCTGAGCCCAGCTCACCTGTACTCCATCGCATCTTTGCGGGTCTTCGCTTGACGCTGGGTGTTCTCCTACGAGACTTGGATATTCACCGTGCTTGCTCCTGTCCCTGGAGGGCCCTCTGGAAACAGCAACGCCAGGAAAATCGAAACTCCACATTGAGCTACTTGAGCTGAAGGTATACATTAGGAAGGAAGTAAACACTACGCTAGAGAAACGAAAAAACAACACCACCGCAAACATCCATTCAGAATCAACTTATCAATCTACCACCAATATAGAATTCCCGCTTACTCTAGAGAATACCCAAATCACCGGAATCGTAAAGAAATAATGTTCATGGTTAAAACAAGTCACACAACGATAACAAAAATTAGAATTACAGGGACAGACAACCGCTGCTCATTATGAACATTTATGAACCATTTAAGGAGATACAGCTACATCAACAAGAGAAGAGCTACTTTGCATTCCGTCCTTAAAGAGGAAACTTTATCCTGCTGTCGGGCCTGCATCTTCCAACGCGCGTGGGTAACAGCGCCGCCCAAGACACGTCCCCTATATTACCATCACCACAGGGAATGTCGGGCTTATGTGGTCTCACACCAGGGAAAACCTGGGAAGTGACCATTCCATCCTAGCCACGACAATGCTTGGAGAAGAATACGCTACCCCTCTGGGCAGGGCTAGCCTGCCGGACTGGCCTAAATTTCGTGAGCAAAGAGAACAAGCCCGACTTGACAGTGCAATCACCCAATTGCTAAATCTAGAGGAATGGACCATCCAACTCCGCAAGGATGTGGATTATATCACAAAAATTCGGACAACCACTACAACCCTCTGTGTAGACCCTCACCTCTTCCACTTATGGGAAGCGAGAAGAAGCCTCATCGAATGCTAGAAACGACAGCGCCTTATTGTGGCTAGAAAAGGAGGATAGCCCTTCTAACGAAGAAGAAGAACCAAGCGCTATGCGGCTGACCTTTGCAAAGAAAGCTGTCTATCCCTTTGCGACAGCCTCCGGGGCGAACTCAGTACATCAAAGACCTGGATACCGCTCAGATATAGACTTTTCAAAAAGAAAGACCGAATCACATAAAACCACGCAAAAAAATAATTCACTCTCATCCAGGATATTCCACTGCTCTCATGAAGCCCTTTCCGGAAACTACCCCACCCCGTCCATCGGTAAACGTCATCATCGCCATACCCGGGACAACCAAATCTGAAAGTGGATGAAACATTTACATCCATGAAGTAAAAGCTCCACTGCAAATCAAAAGACGCAACACAGCCCCAGGGGTGGACGGTATAACCAACAAGCTTCTAGCAAACTTACATGATGACTCCATTATCTAATTCACCGCCCATCTCAACACTGTATGGAGGTCGGGACAACTTCGGAAGAATGGAAGATGGCAGAGCTGCGCCTTATTCCAAGCCTGGAAGACCACAGTGCACAGAGAACCTGCTCCCTATATCACTAACTTCGTGTTTGGGAAACTTCTAGAGCACGTCATCCACAAAAAGCTACAGCAATACCTCGAAAATAACATGTTCCCACATACCATGTGTGGATTTCACCATGACCTCTCGACGCAAGGCCACCTTTTTCAACTGGAGGAAAACATTATGCTCAAAGCTTCGAGACCATCTTAGCATTGCCATCCTAGCCTTGCTTTCCGAAAGCCAACCTAGCATTGAATTTAATAGGGACGATTGACACTGTCATTATACGGCCATACACAAAGTGAAGGCCTTAACCGCGGGGAACACACCTACAGATACATTCTACACTTCCTTGACGGCCGAAAAGACATTCTTAAGGTGGGAGATTTAGTCCCGTGCAGTTTCTTTCGGCAACAAGGTCACACCCCACGCCGCAAACATCTGAGCTGCTGATCGTCTGACCACAAAGGAACTCTTTCCTGGGCCGCCAACCCTCTCCCTAGAAGCGGTTGGCCACCCTATTGTTACAACTCAGCACGTGAGAATCTCGGGCATGCTTCTACAAACGGATCGCTCCAGCACCAAACTGCTTGAATGACTTAAGCACACAACGGAGCAAGTCTCCCTCTTATTCGCAGGGTCAGCACAAAAAATTCCCCCGCATTTCCCGAGGGGGAGAATGTGAAAGTGCGAATGCACGGTTGTCGGCCCGCTTGCGGCGCTTGCGCTCGGCCCCCGCAGCCCACCGCCTCGCCGCCTTCTCTTCCATCTCTTCCATCGGGTTTGTAGTATCACGTGTACACCACGCAGTTATCAAGCCGCTATAACGCCGCTGAGTCGCCAACGCACGCCGCTGACGACGTAGTTGAATGCGTTAAAGATATAAGGCGCGTCACTAACACTGATATCAGCGTCGCGTCCGTGGCTTGTCGGTAGAGCGTCGCGCTGCGGCCGCAAAGTCCTCGGATCGAAACCTGGCGCCGGATGCTGTTTCTTTTTTAAATATAGAGGAGCACTGCGGACGCCGCCGCCGCCGCCGGCGGTGGATGGTTTGGGGTCGCTTATAAAGTGCATTCGCACTTAAAAACGAGAGGTATGCGACAGGCGGGTGTGCTTAGGCTACGAAGCCTTTGTTGTCTCTAGGATTACTCACGCCCTCCCCTATGCCATGCTCTCGAAGGCTGAAAAGGACAAGGTAGAAACTATCATACGCAAGGCATACAAGCTGGCGTTTGGACTACCTGTCAGCACCTCGACGCAGAAACTCACCTATTTGGGAGTTCATAACACCTTGGATGAACTCCTCGAGGCTCATCATATGAACCAATCATTACGTCTTAGCTCCACCTCCACTGGCAGAACAATTCTGAACAACTGTGCCTGCGCGCACCGTTTTAACAACCCAGGCCGACGCGACTAGCTTCTGCATGATGTTCGCCAATTCATTGATGTGGCCCCACTGCCCCGAAACATGCATCCTACACACCACCAGGATCGCAGAGACGCCAGAGAGAAAGCTATCTTCAAAAGGTACGGCCCACAACTCCACCACAGTATACAGAAACGCAGCCTCCTACCCAGGAAGGAGAGCTATGACCGCTGTTGTCACTACAGCTCAAGCCTTCCCACAAGTGCATCAATTCTACGACTCATGCAGAATAAGTGGCCATCGCCCTAGCAATTGCCCAAACACCTGCAGAGATCATTAGTACGGACTGCCAACAAGCATGTCTTTCTTTCTAGAGCAGCTTCATCTCACCGCCGCCACGCAAATTCTACTGCAGCACCCTGGGTGGGTAACACAAAGCTGCCCACCAGCATGCACAAGATCTGACACACCGGGCTAGTCAGTATTTCGGTGAGTAGTAGCGTGTCTTCTCCCTGTTGTCCTTAAAAAATAACGCAGAAGTACCGCCTGCAGCGAACAATGTACCCTCCTCCCCACAAAAACCGCACAAAAGAAAAAGAACGCCACCGTCGAGGCTTCCAAACAAACACCTGTCCCCACACAACTAGAGCCCACGTTCTCGCCAGCACCCGGTACTCCTCGCAATGCCACTTCTGCGAGTCTCCGGGCACCCTCTACCATATTATGTGGGGCTGGGATAAGAAACCGCAACTACCCTCTGCTCTTCCCTTCCCCTGAGCACTGGGAGAGAGCACTGCCCATCTCGGCCCTTGCAACCAGCTTTGGCAACGGAATGAGGGCCCAGAAGCCCGACGGTCTCAAGGGGTCCTGGAATAAGGACTCTTCCCCAGCCTAACTGCTTCATAAGGACGTTTACTCCTGCTCCTCCACTCCATCGCGTATGCGTCTTTCTTCGCTCTCGTCTTTTTTCTTTGGTGCGAATAACGAATAAGGTGCGACTAATCACATGCCAAGCTTCCCTAGAGGTTCTGCGCGGCTGGGGTGTACCTATTCTACTCATGTCATCATGCGTGTGGGGTGTCGCGTACCACGCGTTATGAAACATAGTTACGTTTCAAGTTCATAGTTTGTAAGGTCGTTGAAAGCGACATATAGCTCCTCAAATCCCCCTATCCGCGCGATTAACCGAGGGGGCAAGTGGCACAAAGAAGCGAACAGCAACCACAAGAACCTCTTTTCTATCGCTGGCAGTGTGAGGAGCTGCTTCTTTGCATAAATATCCATTCTGATCACGCATGTTTATTTATTGTCTGTTCTTCAATGAAGCGACCATTTCATTTACCAAGATAGCGATAATTGCAACAGCAAACAACTGGTGATTTTTCGTCGAATGGGAGACGTTATTCGTAAAAGATGAATCGCTCGGTGAAACTGTCCACCGTCACGAAGTATCCACCGTCTAACTGTTCCGCAGCAACGCGCTAATCAATGAATTTTGTTTACGAGGCACGATAGGTCAGAGTGTGTATGCTATTTGGAAATATAAATAGACCATCTAGCGAAAACGGCCGCTTCCGGCACCGGGAATTTCCAAACGTCGTTGTTACGCTAGACAAGATAAGCAGTGGTTCCCCATGCAAAGCGTAAAGAATGAAGGACGTTACCTAGGAGTGTGATGATCGTCATTGCGTGAACATCGAGATGGTGGGCACTAATAAAGCGTGTCCTGCGCAGAAGATGTTGTGTGCTTTGGTGCGAGACATGCAGCATGTGTATTTTCTTGATTCGCGAAAGTGTGAAATAAAACAGGGGTAACAGGTCAAGAAAATGTCGAACTGCAAGTTTGTTTCTGAGACAATTCAGAAGAATCAATAATCAATGAAGCTGGTTTGAATGCCGCTGTTAGCGCATCGTAATCAGAAAAAGTTTGTCTAAATTTGAACGTAAACATAATGAGTTCGAAAAGAGGGCTTCGCGGGGGTACATTCAAACCAGCCTAGAGTAACCAATGTTCATTATTCAGTCACGAGGTGCTGTGGTCAAGTATAATATGCACCGACATATTTCAGCAAGACAGCTCCCTAAATAGGTTCAATGGGTATCCGTACGTTTGCATATGTTATCGAGGACGGAAGCTTCACACGCGTATTCACCAAGATGAGGTCTTCTTCTGCGAGTAGGTATCGCGAGTGTGACCCATTCTGAGTCGATAAACGGCTCTTGTTGTGGTTGTAGTCCCTTATTAATGAAGGGAAGGCCATGCGGCCAAAATAGGGGTGGAAAAAGGAGGGGAGAGGAGGAGGGCACTTGGAAGAAAGGATGTGTCCATGAAGGCCTCACAGGAGTTCCCTTCAGACAGCAAAGGCCAGACGAGACCATATTTTATAGAACAATTTTCACGACCGGTGCAGACCACAGTCTACACTAATCTTGAGAGATCACTGGCTACTCCGAACAGCTCAAGGGCTGTAAGAAAATTATGATCGTTCAAATTGAGGGTCATCTTTGGAGGCATCGGGAGGCGTAGCTGTTGAGTATACGATGACACAGAGAAAACGCGAGCAGCACCATATTAGGTGGTCGGGGTGGTGGTAGGGTCATCTGAAATTGGGACAGTAAGGAGGTGAAACCCCCACGGGTGAGTCCATTTTCTAGTGATGTGAGGTGTAAGCGCTGCGTTGGCCCTAGCTTTGTTGACGAATATTTCCCTAGAGCGGGGCGTCCAGGGAGTTAGAGCCAGGTAGCCATGGGGGAATGGTAATGGCTTGCGCAGTGATTCATTCTTGAATTGAACTGTTTTGACGTGCGCGTTTTTGGTGTATGTATGTTTTTCCTTTTCGAATAAAAATTCAGTTGTGAGTGCCGCGCTGTGTCTGTTACCTTCCTCGTCCTCGTCGTTCTTGCGCTGGCTATTCTATCACCATGAACCAATATAACTCGCCCAGCTTGTCATCTTGGTGGTACTTGGTGGTTCTACTTGACCGCCCGGACTGCGCGGTCAAGTAGAAGGCGTCGGCAGGGGGACGGGCGTAAGGCGTGGTTGTCCACGGGAGGGGTGTTGGACGACCATGCCAGGTTGCTCCCATCCGCGTCTCTGTGACCCCGCACCCATGCCAAACGGGTAGCGGCCCCAATACGCGTCAGAATAGTGGTAATATTGTGACGGCGCAATTCCTGTTAGACATGAAAATATGAACGGCGCTATGCTGCTAGTAGAAGAGTACGATGACGACGACGACGACGCTCGGGTCCAAACTGACGGTGCTCGTTACCCCAACCCTCGCCAGCTTATTCTGCCTTGTAAATAGTTGTAAATATACGTATCCTTCCCCCTAAAGGTCTTTGTAGTGGTTGCGGAGCTTCTGTCAACACCTAATCTCGTACTGCTCGCCCGGCCGTGTTGCACCCACCACGGAGCTTCGGAGTGGATGCTCCGTTCCTTGTGTAACAATGCCGACCGATGGAGCAACCGCGTAGACGACGCCCCTCGTCATCGCAGCTCATCTCCGGGAACCCGGAATGTTCACCTGGACAGACCACATTGATGTGGACGACTCGTTCAGTCTCTTTGAGCGTCTCAACGCTCACAGCAGGAGAGACCGTACAATTACGCTGGCAAATGTGATTTTTTACCTGAAAAACGAAATTACTGCACGCAAATGGTTCGACATGCATGAACGAGTTGAACAGCTGGGAAGTGTTTAAAACGAAGCTTAGAGACTTGTTCGGCAAGTTACTTGGTCGCCAGCTTGCTGCCCGCAAGGAGCTAGCATCACGCGCCCAGCCGTCGACCGACTGTTACGCCGCATATATCCATGACGTCTTGGTCATTTGCTCGAGGGCTGAAAGCGCCATTGCGGAGTCTGATAAAGTGGGCCACATACTGAAGGCCATTGCGGATGACGCGTTTATCTTCATATTTGCGAATACTGGGCCTGTGAACTCCATCATTAGAGAATGTCGGCGATTCGAAGAGGACAAAGGACGCCGTATAGCCCACAACTTCACACGACTTCCACACACAGCAGCGACATCTTCGTGGGAAGATGCAAGTCTACCAGCACGTCTTCCACGCATACAAGATCCCATTCCGTCGTCAGATATAACCAAAATCGCGCCAAGACCTGGAGTCTAGGGCCCCTACTAGTGCAGAGCTATACGCCCGATCGGAACGAGCTACACACCATTTCCGTCATCCAAGCCGTTGTCTGCGACGAAATAGCCAGCATGGGCCTTCACCCTGTGTACGCAATTAGATGTCCGTTCCGACAACGGTTCAAGTTGCCGGTCCCCACAACGACCATCCTCCTCCACGCTACCCCCACCGTAACCCCGCTGAGTGGCATACCCCGGACGATAAAGCCATTTGTTTTAATTGCTCCGGAGTTAACCACATTGCTCGGTACTGTCGAGCCGCAGGTCCTCGTTCTTCCGCAACAGCTGCGCCGACTATATTCCTCGCCCACCCTTTGGCTACTCCGATGACGGTAGGAACGCTTCTCTTGCGGTACTGAGCCTAGCCCAACCAACTCTAACAGTCACAAAGATAGATTTAACCGATGGCCGTCGCCCAACGCCTCCAGTCCCGATCCCCGCAGCCTTGCCGCTCATCCCTGATGTCCGACTACGATCGACCTCCTTCGGAAAACTGTCATGGAGCTCATGGAGGTTACGCTGCATCAAGGACCCGGCCCGTAGCTCCTCTACGGCCTTTGCCGACTACGCACAATTTACTTGACGTCCTTGTCGGTGGAGCTGCAGTGCGCACTCTAATTGACACCGGCGCCCAGACTTAGGTAATGAGTTCGAGCCTCCACCGCCGTCCTCACCACACCCACATCCCGTGCTGTTCGAGTTGCCGACGGCAGCACGCCTCCGGTCGTCGGAATGTGCACCGCAGGCAAAGGAATCGGTGACCAAGAGACAGCTGTTATGTTTACCATGCTTGAACACTGTCTTCGTGACCCCATTCTGGGCCTTGATTTTCTCGCCGAAGATGCCACTCCCATCGACTGCTCCACTGGACTCATCCGCCTTCAGTTTTCTTTCCCACCTTCCCCTGACCCACCCTGCTCCGATATGTTACACCGAACACGTTCGTTTGCCACCAAACGCAGGAAGCTACATCTCTGATCACCGAGTTCCCCTGTTGGAAACGGCGACTACGCCGTCTCACCAATTATGAATGTAATTTTGACACGCGATGTCACTCTGCCTCATACTATAGTAACTATTTCTGTCAACGACACCTGTCTCCCTTGCCTCAAATTTGGTTCCTCCCCTCAAGTGCTTCCAAAGGGAATGGCGCCTGCAGCACTGTGCCCGTTGGAAGCGCATGACGCAACTACCCCGGTAGAGACCGTGCCTTTTCTTCAGGTCCCACAGTCGACAATCCCAGCGAATGAATTCACAGCGAAGAGAACACCCGATATTTTGAAAGTGGAGGCCGACGCTCTTCGCTATCTTGCTGTATAAAGACGTTTGTTTCATGCAGCCGTCCACTTAGTACGACGCACGCTGTGACGCACTGCATAAACACTGGTGATGCAGCACCTGTGCGATGACGGCCCTATCGCGTATCTCATGCGAAGGTCTCGTGATCCAACAAGGGGCCTACTAATTCTACGCAAAGATACCATTGAACCGTCTTCTAGTCTATGGCCGGCTCCTGTCATTTTAGTTAAGAAAGACGGAACGTGGCGTTTTTACGTGGATTATGGGCATTTAAGTAAGATCACAAAGAAAGATGCCTACCGGATTCTACGCACTAACAACGCTATTGTTTGCCTGCATGGTGCCAGATATGTTTCGTACACAGACCTTAAGCCTGGATTCTGGCAGATAGCCGTCGACGAGAAAGAGCGCGAAAAGACTGCCTTTGTGACCACGTATGTCCTATAGCAATTCCGGGTTACACCACTTGTTCTCTGCAATGCTGCGGCAACACTCGAGAGAATGATGGACTCCCTTTTTCGCGGTTTTCCGTGGACCACACGCTTATGCTACCTCGGCGACGTCATCATCTTCTTACAAAGATTTGAGACCCATACGTGAGATATTTTGGCACTTCGGTTTCCAACTGACTTCAAAGAATTGTCGCTTTGGCCACTGCCGGATAACAATTCTTGGGCACCATTTCGTGGCCTCTGGAATTCAGCTTGACCCTGAAAAAGTTCGAGCCGTCAGCAACTTCTCCACGCCACGCTCGACTCACGATGGCCGTAGCTTTTTACGACTTTGTTCCTATTTTTGCCGTTTCGTTGAAAATTTTGCCGACGTACCTCGTCTTCTCCACAGACGTTTTGTTCCGACCAAACCTATCGCCGATTTTGGGCCCCTTCTACGCTTCCGCTCCCATCGACGCAAGTGGCCATGAAATCGGCCCCATAATAGCCCAGTGGCAAGTGGGTGAGAAGCGTGTGATTCAGTATGCCAGTCGTTGCTGTTTAAGTCGGAGCGCAGCGATTCAATTACAGAGCGCGAGTGCCTTGCCCTTGTCTGGGCCCTCACAAAATTTCCACCGTACTTGTACGGCAGACATTTCACAGTCTTCACCGATCACCACGCGCTGTGCTGGCTCACCAACTTGAAAGACCCAACCAGAAGGCTTGGTCGCTGGGAATTACGTCGACAGGAATATGCGTTTTCCGTCGCCTATAAGTCGGGTCACTTGCATAAATCCGACTGTATTGCCGACTGTCTCTCACTTCACCTTTGATGACCCACCTGAGAAAACCCTACTTGGTGAGGGCGCTTGCATCTTCGCAATCCCTGACTTCCTTAACATCGGTCACGAACAGAGCCGTGACCCGTCGCTCGTCGACTCATTCAACGTCTGACCTCTGCGTCACCAGACCCTTCCGTGCGGAACTTCACCCTCCGAAAATTCGTTTTATTCGCCATAACTTCCCTTCTGACGGTCCTGACCTTCTCCCCGTTCCCAGCCACCTGCGTTCGAGCGTCCTGTACCAAATACACGAGCTGCCCACCGCAGGCCACCTTGGCATACCCAGAACTTATGGTCGTGTGCGGCGCCGGTTCTTCACTAAAACTGCGAGTTATTTGTAGAAAGGACATGCTTGAAGGTTAAAAGTGGTGCACAAATGCACGTTTCCTAATAAAATCGCAGCTTGTTGGCTATTGATTTGAAGTCTGCCTGAAAGAATTGCAAAACGGGTCGCTTGTAGTATGTATATTGCTGGGGCTGTTGGGCTCTGTACTGAGCAGAGCAGGTACATGTCGCTATTCCCTTGAGGTGGGCCCCACCTCATCTGCGTCCGTCATCTGATCAACAGCGTTCTGGCACAAGTACAGCACGTCCAGAATGTACACCACTTAGGACTCGGTGCAGGCCTGTACACGGGAAGACAGTTTCTTTTTTGCTGCAATTCGAAGGCCTACGGGCTTACCGAATAGCTCGCGCAACTGTAATCTCCAGGCGTTCCAACTTGCTATATCCTGTGCATGCGTTCGAAACCAAACTCTAGCCCTTCCCCTCAAACAGAAAACATGTTCGCAAGCATGACGGTGGGGTCCCGCCTGTTATGAGCGCTAACGCGCTCATACATGTTGAGTCAGTCAATGTCTACATCATGTGTACCGCAGAACGTGCTATGGTCACGATTCTAGAAGATAACTGCGAGAGAGGATGAAGTCGCGACTTGCCGTCCACTGAGGAACTCCGTGCTGCGTGTGGCGTACCCCGCGCCCCCACCAAAGATGTCAGCGGAAGTTATTTCTTTTTACAGAGGCATTTGCAAAGTTTCAGAGGCAAGCGCCGCAGCAGAGTGCGTAGGAACCCGCACAAGCCTAGCTGAGTCCGAGCGTCGTCGTATTCTCCTCCTTCTGGCCGCTTCAGCGTTCAGTAGAGAGCCCAATCGCCTTGGCGAATAAATTTATTTATTTATTTATGTATTTATTTATTATTTATTTATTTATTTATTTATTTATTTATTAGTCAGTGCACGTGACGTCTGCCAACGAAAAAGGTATAACAATGGCACCGGCTGGTCCCTTGCAGCCTAAAGACGTGTCAAGCGACCCGTTCTGCGTAGTAGGGATAGACCTCCTTGTCTTTTCCTTTTTCAACATCAGGTAATAGCTGATTGCCGTTGCAACGGACTATGCCAAACGTTTTGCGATTACCAGGGTTATCTACCAGTTGTGCGACTGATGTTGCCGCCTTCCGCCTTTACGACGTCATTTTACACCACGGCACTCTACGTCAACTACTTACTGACAGAGGCAGACACTTCCTGTTGAAAGTGGTCGCTCATCTCCTTATTGGGAGCTCTACCGCAAACAAGCTTACAACATCTTAACAACCCCAGACCAACGTCCTCAGGGAATGTTTTAACAGCACGCTTACGGACATGCCCTCTATGTATGTCTTCGCTGATCACATATATTGGGACTTGAGGTTGCCGTACGTGACTTTCGTGCACGACTCCTCGTGCCACGATACGGGTGGTTTTAGTGCGGAGCACGTTGGCGGTGGCTACTGTGGTTTGACATCGGCGTCGGTGTTGTAACCGAGCGTGCGAAGACTGCGGAGGAAAGTGTGGCGAAAGTGTGAGAGGGAGGATAGTATGCTGAGGCAAAACGAGACCCTCCTCGGCGGCTACGCATGGAAAAAAAATTGTGAGCGGGATCCGAGAAACGTGCTGACTGGTGGCGACGCGCTGCGAGATGACGGCAGGGCAGCGCGTGTCGTCGTGTCGTCGTGCGCTCGACTATTATGTGCGCTCACTTCCTGAGACGCACTTGGCGCCGCGGGCGCAGAAACTTTCCATCGCTTCCGTCGAGATAACCAGCGAGTGAGTGCTGCCTCAGGGCACTGCAGCACTCAGTAGTGAGTGCTGAACGACGAGTGAGGCAAGCGGTGAGTGTGCTGGCATCCTCCTCGTTGCGTGGCTCATCGGAACCACGTGACATTTGCGCGGGAGGTTGAAACACGATTTACAACAACATGGTCGGCGGCGGCGACGTGGCCGAGATATAACGCCAGGGTAGCGCACGCCGCCCTGAATTCGCTGATCACACGATTGCTTCCTGAGACCCAGAAGCTATGCGCCGTGATCGAGAAGGCTGCAGCTACGCATTTGTGACACATGTATATTTACCAAGCGGCTCCGGCGCAGCGTCACCAATCGCCCCAGAGCTAAGCTGGCTCCACAGGCGCACACCGGTGTTGCTGCGACGCAGGATCCATCGGTTTTACCTCCGGCCATCCCTCGCATGATCATCAAGTGGACCGGGCCGCCACGTGCGGAACGGAGGTCAGCGAGGACGCTGGGCGCGTGAGGCATGTGAGAGACGCCGGGTAGCGAGCAACGTTCTGTGCGCCGTGTGACGTCACTGCTCCTCGCGCATGCGCAGCGCGGCTCTCCAGGAACCACGCGAAACTGCTCAACCTCGGCCAGTGTAGCTCACGCTACAAAATTCGAATAGATAGTCAGGGGCACCCCTACAGTGTTCTCCACGATGGATTGTTGCAGACTGTTGGAGTGTTTCGAGGGAACGTTTCTTGACTTGCTATGCGTTACATGCTCCGTTTATACCATCATGAGCTTGCCCAAAACGTTTCAACGTAGAGTAGCATAAATAAAGAACACCTAAAGTAGTTCCTTGTAGATTGTGCATTCCCCACAAAGGACAATAATTCTGTTTTCATCGGAATTTGTTGACGGTGGAGAAAATCGCACCCGCTGAAATGACTTACTCTGCATTAAAAAAAAGATCTGCATTGTTTCCTCAGTCCCTAAAGTCTCACGCAACTGTGTTGGACTACGGCGTTGCGCTCAGGAAGAAAACAAGAAGAAAATACACCGTTTGTCAAGATTTAGGTACACGTTAACTATTACCAGGTGTCTAAAATATTTTTAGACCTCCATAAACGAGGCACTTTTCAGCCGTGCGTTGTTCGGACGCGTAAAAGCTCTCTTTCTTGTTTACAGAAAAGTTGCTTCTATTTGACGGACAGGCGGCTCCGAGCATTGCGCATCGGGATAGAGCGTGGTTCTGTGTCATCTGTTAAACAAGGATTCCTTCGCAAACATCAATAGAGCACATGACTTCCGACAACGTCACTGACAGCGTTGGGACACCAGGACATGCGGAATAACTGCGCACACCTGCTGAGAAGGGCTTGCAAAGAGATAAGAAGACAGGTATATGACGGACGGGTAATCATTGTAAGCATGTTTATGGGTTAAAAACACAGCGCTAAGTACAACAACGTTCTACTTGTGTACACAACTGCCACTGAGCGGCGTATGTGGACCTATGCAGATATAGAGCAGCAAATGGCTTGTTAGGAATCCCCCTCTGTGAAATTGGTTGGAGGTATTCATTTAGATTATAAGCTCAGAAGTAAGTGACACAATTATCCATTTGCATTTCTCACGGCATAGCTAAGGTAACAGCAAGGTGTAACGCATAAAATGACTTTTTCTAACCCCCGCAGAAATGCAGTTCTATGGCTTATATTCGTCTACACGTTCATAGGATGGTTAACAGAGTTGGTTATCAGGGCCCACTCACCAACGTTTGAAAACTGCGAGCGAGAAGAAATATATGGGCACGTAATTCTTCTTACATGCCTTGATGACGAAAGCGTGGCGATACTTATTAAAAAGTTCTTTTCTGCAACATTGCATTTGCATCACTTTTTAACTTCTGTTTCTCGTTGTTTTGCCACGACTGACTTCAGCCGCTAGCTTTTCTTCTCCATCGTGTAATCTCGGCAACAAGCTGCGCGCTTAACCGTTCAAGCTCCGCCAGCTCGTCACGCTTGGGGGGATTGGGGGAGCAGGAGGAGGGGTCTCCGCACGTGGGGAGAGCATCTGAGCCCAGCTCACCTGTACTCCCGTCGCATCTTTTGCGGGTCTTCGCTTGACGCTGGGTGTTCTCCTACGAGACTTGGATATTCACCGTGTCTTGCTCCTGTCCCTGGAGGGCCCTCTGGAAACAGCAACGCCAGGAAAATCGAAAACTCCACATTGAGCTACTTGAGCTGAAGGTATACATTAGGAAGGAAGTAAACACTACGCTAGAGAAACGAAAAAACCAACACCACCGCAAACATCCATTCAGAATCAACTTATCAATCTACCACCAATATAGAATTCCCGCTTACTCTAGAGAATACCCAAATCACCGGAATCGTAAAGCAAATAATGTTCATGTTAAAACAAGTCACACAACGATAACAAAAATTAGAAGTACAGGGACAGACAACGCTGCTCCATTTATAAACCCATTTATGAACCATTTATGAAGATACAGCTACATCAACAAGAGAAGAGACTGACTTTGCATTCCGTCCTTAAAGAGGAAAACTTTATCCTGCTGTCGGGCCTGCATCTTCCAACGCGCGTGGGTAACAGCGCCTCCCAAGACACGTCCCCTATCTTACCATCACCACAGGGAATGTCGGGCTATGTGGTCTCACACCAGGGAAAACCTGGGAAGTGACCATTCCATCCTAGCCACGACAATACTTGGAGAAGAATACGCTACCCCTCTGGGCAGGGCTAGCCTGCCGGACTGGCCTAAATTTCGTGAGCAAAGAGAACAAGCCCGACTTGACAGTGCAATCACCCAATTGCTAAATCTAGAGGAATGGACCATCCAACTCCGCAAGGATGTGGATTATATCACAAAAATTCGGACAACCACTACAACCTCGTGTGTAGACCCTCACCTCTTCCACTTATGGGAAGCGAGAAGAAGCCTTATCGAATGCTAGAAACGACAGCGCCTTATTTGTGGCTAGAAAAGGAGGATAGCCCTTCTAACGGAAGAACCAACCGCTATGCGGCTGACCTTTGCAAAGAAAGCTGTCTATCCCTTTGCGACAGCCTCCGGGGCGAACTCAGTACATCAAAGACCTGGATACCGCTCAGATATAGACTTTTCAAAAAGAAAGACCGAATCACATAAAACCACGCAAAAAAATAATTCACTCTCATCCAGGATATTCCACTGCTCTCATGAAGCCCTTTCCGGAAACTACCCCACCCCCGTCCATCGGTAAACGTCATCATCGCCATACCCGGGACAACCAAATCTGAAAGTGGATGAAGACATTTACATCCATGAAGTAAAAGCTCCACTGCAAATCAAAAGACGCAACACAGCCCCAGGGGTGGACGGTATAACCAACAAGCTTCTAGCAAACTTACATGATGACTCCATTATCTAATTCACCGCCCATCTCAACACTGTATGGAGGTCGGGACAACTTCGGAAGAATGGAAGATGGCAGAGCTGCGCCTTATTCCGAAGCCTGGAAGACCACAGTGCACAGAGAACCTGCTCCCTATATCACTAACTTCGTGTTTGGGAAACTTCTAGAGCACGTCATCCACAAAAAGCTACAGCAATACCTCGAAAATAACATGTTCCCACATACCATGTGTGGATTTCACCATGACCTCTCGACGCAAGGCCACCTTTTTCAACTGGAGGAAAACATTATGCTCAAAGCTTCGAGACCATCTTAGCATTGCCATCCTAGCCTTGCTTTCCGAAAGCCAACCTAGCATTGAATTTAATAGGGACGATTGACACTGTCATTCATACGGCCATACACAAAGTGAAGGCCTTAACCGCGGGGAACACACCTACAGATACATTCTACACTTCCTTGACGGCCGAAAAGACATTCTTAAGGTGGGAGATTTAGTCCCGTGCAGTTTCTTTCGGCAACAAGGTCACCCCCCCACGCCGCAAACATCTGAGCTGCTGATCGTCTGACCACAAAGGAACTCTTTCCTGGGCCGCAAACCCTCTCCCTAGAAGCGGTTGGCCCCCCATATTGTTACAACTCAGCACGTGAGAATCTCGCGCATGCTTCTACAAACGGATCGCTCCAGCACCAAACTGCTTGAATGACTTAAGCACACAACGGAGCAAGTCTCCCTGATTATTCGCAGGGTCAGCACAAAAAATTCCCCGCATTTCCCGAGGGGGAGAATGTGAAAGTGCGAATGCACGGTTGTCGGCCCGCTTGCGGCGCTTGCGCTCGGCCCCCGCAGCCCACCGCCTCGCCGCCTTCTCTTCCATCTCTTCCATCGGGTTTGTAGTATCACGTGTACACCACGCAGTTATCAAGCCGCTATAACGCCGCTGAGTCGCCAACGCACGCCGCTGACGACGTAGTTTGAATGCGTTAAAGATATAAGGCGCGTCACTAACACTGATATCAGCGTCGCGTCCGTGGCTTGCGTCGTGGGTTAGAGCGTCGCGCTGCGGCCGCAAAGTCCTCGGATCGAAACCTGGCGCCGGATGCTGTTTCTTTTTTTAAAAATAGAGGAGCACTGCGGACGCCGCCGCCGCCGCCGGCGGTGGATGGTTTTGGGGGCGCTTATAAAGTGCATTCGCACTTAAAAACGAGAGGTATGCGACAGGCGGGTGTGCTTAGGCTACGAAGCCTTTGTTGTCTCTAGGATTACTCACGCCCTCCCCTATGCCATGCTCTCGAAGGCTGAAAAGGACAAGGTAGAACCTATCATACGCAAGGCATACAAGCTGGCGTTGGGACTACCTGTCAGCACCTCGACGCAGAAACTCACCTATTTGGGAGTTCATAACACCTTGGATGAACTCTCGAGGCTCATCATATGAATCAATCATTACGTCTTAGCTCCACCTCCACTGGCAGAACAATTCTGAACCAACTGTGCCTGCGCGCACCGTTTTAACAACCCCAGGCCGACGCGACTAGCTTCTGCATGATGTTCGCCAATTCATTGATGTGGCCCCACTGCCCCGAAACATGCATCCTACACACCACCAGGATCGCAGAGACGCCAGAGAGAAAGCTATCTTCAAAAGGTACGGCCACAACTCCACCACAGTATACAGAAACGCAGCCTCCTACCCAGGAAGGAGAGCTATGACCGCTGTTGTCACTACAGCTCAAGCCCTTCCCACAAGTGCATCAATTCTACGACTCATGCAGAAGTGGCCATCGCCCTAGCAATTGCCCAAACACCTGCAGAGATCATTAGTACGGACTGCCAACAAGCATGTCTTTCTTTCTAGAGCAGCTTCATCTCACCGCCGGCCACGCAAATTCTACTGCAGCACCCTGGGTGGGTAACAAAGCTGCCCACCAGCATGCACAAGATCTGACACACCGGGCTAGTCAGTATTTCGGTGAGTAGTAGCGTGTCTTCTCCCTGTTGTCCTTAAAAAATAACGCAGAAGTACCGCCTGCAGCGAACAATGTACCCTCCTCCCCACAAAAACCGCCCAAAAGAAAAAGAACGCCACCGTCGAGGCTTCCAAACAAACACCTGTCCCCACACAACTAGAGCCCACGTTCTCGCCAGCACCCGGTACTCCTCGCAATGCCACTTCTGCGAGTCTCCGGGCACCCTCTACCATATTATGTGGGGCTGGGATAAAAACCGCAACCTACCCTCTGCTCTTCCCTTCCCCTGAGCACTGGGAGAGAGCACTGCCCATCTCGGCCCTTGCAACCAGCTTTGGCAACGGAATGAGGGCCCCAGAAGCCCGACGGTCTCAAGGGGTCCTGGAATAAGGACTCTTCCCCAGGCCTAACTGCTTCATAAGGACGTTTACTCCTGCTCCTCCACTCCATCGCGTATGCGTCTTTCTTCGCTCTCGTCTTTTTTCTTTGGTGCGAATAACGAATAAGGTGCGACTAATCACATGCCAAGCTTCCCTAGAGGTTCTGCGCGGCTGGGGTGTACCTATTCTACTCATGTCATCATGCGTGTGGGGTGTCGCGTACCACGCGTTATAGAACAATAGTTACGTTTCAAGTTCATAGTTTGTAAGGTCGTTGAAAGGGGACATATAGCTCCTCAAATCCCCCTATTCCGCGCGATTAACCGAGGGGGCAAGTGGCACAAAGAAGCGAACAGCAACCACAAGAACCTCTTTTCTATCGCTGGCAGTGTGAGGAGCTGCTTCTTTGCATAAATATCCATTCTGATCACGCATGTGTTATTATTGTCTGTTCTTAATGAAGCGACCATTTCATTTACAAGATAGCGATAATTGCAACAGTAAACTGGTGATTTTTCGTCGAATGGGAGACGTTATTCGTAAAAGATGAATCGCCGGTGAAACTGTCCACCGTCACGAAGTATCCACGTCTAACTGTTCCGCAGCAACGCGCTAATCAATGAATTTTGTTTACGAGGCACGATAGGTCAGAGTGTGTATGCTATTTGGAAATATAAATAGACCATCTAGCGAAAACGGCGGCTTCCGGCACCGGGAATTTCCAAACGTCGTTGTTACGCTAGACAAGATAAGCAGTGGTTCCCCATGCAAAGCGTAAAGAATGAAGGACGTTACCTAGGAGTGTGATGATCGTCATTACGTGAACATCGAGATGGTGGGCACTAATAAAGCGTGTCCTGCGCAGAAGATGTTGTGTGCTTTGGTGCGAGACATGCAGCATGTGTATTTTCTTGATTCGCGAAAGTGTGAAATAAAACAGGGGTAACAGGTCAAGAAAATGTCGAACTGCAAGTTTGTTTCTGAGACAATTCAGAAGAATCAATAATCAATGAAGCTGGTTTGAATGCCGCTGTTAGCGCATCGTAATCAGAAAAAGTTTGTCTAAATTTGAACGTAAACATAATGAGTTCGAAAAGAGGGCTTCGCGGGGGTACATTCAAACCAGCCTAGAGTAACCAATGTTCATTATTCAGTCACGAGGTGCTGTGGTCAAGTATAATATGCACCGACATATTTCAGCAAGACAGCTCCCTAAATAGGTTCAATGGGTATCCGTACGTTTGCATATGTTATCGAGGACGGAAGCTTCACACGCGTATTCACCAAGATGAGGTCTTCTTCTGCGAGTAGGTATCGCGAGTGTGACCCATTCTGAGTCGATAAACGGCTCTTGTTGTGGTTGTAGTCCCTTATTAATGAAGGGAAGGCCATGCGGCCAAAATAGGGGTGGAAAAAGGAGGGGAGAGGAGGAGTGGCACATTGGAAGAAAGGATGTGTCCATGAAGGCCTCACAGGAGTTCCCTTCAGACAGCAAAGGCCAGACGAGACCATATTTTATAGAACAATTTTCACGACCGGGGTAGACCACAGTCTACACTAATCTTGAGAGATCACTGGCTACTCCGAACAGCTCAAGGGCTGTAAGAAAATTATGATCTTCAAATGGAGGGTCATCTTTGGAGGCATCGGGAGGCGTAGCGTTGTTGAGTATACGATGACACAGAGAAAACGCCGAGCAGCACCATATTAGGTGGTCGGGGGTGGTGAGTAGGCTCATCTGAAATTGGGACAGTAAGGAGGTGAAACCCCCACGGGTGAGTCCATTTTCTAGTGATGTGAGGTGTAAGCGCTGCGTTGGCCCTAGCTTTGTTGACGAATATTTCCCTAGAGCGGGGCGTCCAGGGAGTTAGAGCCAGGTAGCCATGGGGGAATGGTAATGGCTTGCGCAGTGATTCATTCTTGAATTGAACTGTTTTGACGTGCGCGGTTTTTGGTGTATGTATGTTTTTCCTTTTCGAATAAAAATTCAGTTGTGAGTGCCGCGCTGTGTCTGTTACCTTCCTCGTCCTCGTCGTTCTTGCGCTGGCTATTTTCTATCACCATGAACCAATATTAACTCGCCCAGCTTGTCATCTTGGTGGTACTTGGTGGTTCTACTTGACCGCCCGGACTGCGCGGTCAAGTAGAAGGCGTCGGCAGGGGGACGGGCGTAAGGCGTGGTTGTCCACGGGAGGGGTGTTGGACGACCATGCCAGGTTGCTCCCATCCGCGTCTCTGTGACCCCGCACCCATGCCAAACGGGTAGCGGCCCCAATACGCGTCAGAATAGTGGTAATATTGTGACGGCGCAATTCCTGTTAGACATGAAAATATGAACGGCGCTATGCTGCTAGTAGAAGAGTACGATGACGACGACGACGACGCTCGGGTCCAAACTGACGGTGCTCGTTACCCCAACCCTCGCCAGCTTATTCTGCCTTGTAAATAGTTGTAAATATACGTATCCTTCCCCCTAAAGGTCTTTGTAGTGGTTGCGGAGCTTCTGTCAACACCTAATCTCGTACTGCTCGCCCGGCCGTGTTGCACCCACCACGGAGCTTCGGAGTGGATGCTCCGTTCCTTGTGTAACAATGCCGCCGATGGAGCGACCGCGTAGACGACGCCCCTCGTCATCGCAGCTCATCTCCGGGAACCCGGAATGTTCACCTGGACAGACCACATTGATGTGGACGACTCGTTCAGTCTCTTTGAGCGTCTCAACGCTCACAGCAGGAGAGACCGTACCATTACGCTGGCAAATGTGATTTTTTACCTGAAAAACGAAATTACTGCACGCAAATGGTTCGACATGCATGAGACCGAGTTGAACAGCTGGGAAGTGTTTAAAACGAAGCTTAGAGACTTGTTCGGCAAGTTACTTGGTCGCCAGCTTGCTCCCCGCAAGGAGCTAGCATCACGCGCCCAGCCGTCGACCGACTGTTACGCCGCATATATCCATGACGTCTTGGTCATTTGCTCGAGGGCTGAAAGCGCCATTGCGGAGTCTGATAAAGTGGGCCACATACTGAAGGCCATTGCGCATGACGGCGTTTATCTTCATATTTGCGAATACTGGGACGCTCTGAACTCCATCATTAGAGAATGTCGGCGATTCGAAGAGGACAAAGGACGCCGTATAGCCCACAACTTCACACGACTTCTTCAACACAGCAGCGACATCTTCGTGGAAAAATGCAAGTCTACCAGCACGTCTTCCACGCATACAAGATCCCATTCCGTCGTCAGGGGATATAACCAAAATCGCGCACTGAGACCTGGAGTCTAGGGCCCCTACTAGTGCAGAGCCGTACGCGCCTGATCGGAACGAGCTACACACCATTTCCGTCATCCAAGCCGTTGTCCGCTACGAAATAGCCAGCATGGGCCTTCACCCTGTGTTCGCAATTAGATGTCCGTTCCGACAACGGTTCAAGTTGCCCGGTCCCCACAACGAACATCCTCCTCCACGCTACCCCCACCGTAACCCCGCTGAGTGGCATACCCCGGACGATAAAGCCATTTGTTTTAATTGCTCCGGAGTTAACCACATTGCTCGGTACTGTCGGAGCCGCAGGTCCTCGTTCTTCCGCAACAGCTGCGCCGACTATATTCCTCGCCCACCCTTTGGCTACTCCGAAGACCGGTAGGAACGCTTCTCTTGCGGTACTGAGCCTAGCCCAACCAACTGTAACAGTCACAAAGATAAATTTAACCGATGGCCGTCGCCCAACGCCTCCAGTCCCGATCCCCGCAGCCTTGCCGCTCATCCCTGATGTCCGACTACGATCGACCTCCTTTGGAAAACTGTCATGGAGCTCATGGAGGTTACGCTGCATCAAGGACCCGGCCCGTAGCTCCTCTACGGCCTTTGCCGACTACGCACAATTTACTTGACGTCCTTGTCGGTGGAGCTGCAGTGCGCACTCTAATTGACACCGGCGCCCAGACTTAGGTAATGAGTTCGAGCCTCCACCGCCGTCCTCAACGCGCCCACATCCCGTGCTGTTCGAGTCGCCGACGGCAGCACGCCTCCGGTCGTCGGAATGTGCACCGCCGGCAAACGCATCGGTGATCAAGAGACAGCTGTTATGTTTACCATGCTTGAACACTGTCTTCATGACCCCATTCTGGGCCTTGATTTTCTCGCCGAACATGCCGCTCTCATCGACTGCTCCACTGGACTCCTCCGCCTTCAGTTTCTTTCCCACCTTCCTCTGATGCCCCCCTGCTTCCATGTGTTACACCAAACACGTTCGTTTGCCACCAAACGCAGGAAGCTACATCTCTGATCACCGAGCTCCCCTGTTGGAAACGGCGACTACGCCGTCTCACCAATTATGAATGTAATTTTGACACGCGATGTCACTCTGCCTCATACTATAGTAACTATTTCTGTCAACGACACCTGTCTCCCTTGCCTCAAATTTGGTTCCTCCCCTCAAGTGCTTCCAAAGGGAATGGCGCCTGCAGCACTGTGCCCGTTGGAAGCGCATGACGCAACTACCCCGGTAGAGACCATGCCTTTTCTTTAGGTCCCACCTTGCAGACGACACTCCCAGCGAATGAATTCACAGCGAAGAGAACACCCGATATTTTGAAAGTGGAGGCCGACGCTCTTCGCTATCTTGCAGTATAAAGACGTTTGTTTCATGCAGCCGTCCACTTAGTACGACGCACGCTGTGACGCACTGCATAAACACTGGTGATGCAGCACCTGTGCGATGACGGCCCTATCGCGTATCTCATGCCGAAGTCTCGTGATCCAACAAGGGGCCTACTAATTCTACGCAAAGATACCGTTGAACCGTCTTCTAGTCCATGGCCGGCTCCTGTCATTTTAGTTAAGAAAGACGGAACGTGGCGTTTTTACGTGGATTATGGGCATTTAAGTAAGATCACAAAGAAAGATGCCTACCGGATTCTACGCACTAACAACGCTATTGTTTGCCTGCATGGTGCCAGATATGTTTCGTACACAGACCTTAAGCCTGGATTCTGGCAGATAGCCGTCGACGAGAAAGAGCGCGAAAAGACTGCCTTTGTGACCACGTATGTCCTATAGCAATTCCGGGTTACACCACTTGTTCTCTGCAATGCTGCGGCAACACTCGAGAGAATGATGGACTCCCTTTTTCGCGGTTTTCCGTGGACCACACGCTTATGCTACCTCGGCGACGTCATCGTCTTCTTACAAAGATTTGAGACCCATACGTGAGATATTTTGGCACTTCGGTTTCAATCTGACTTCAAAGAATTGTCGCTTTTACCACTGCCGGATAACAATTCTTGGGCACCATTTCGTGGCCTCTGGAATGCAGCTTGACCCTGAAAAAGTTCGAGCCGTCACCAACGTCTCCACGCCACGCTCGACTCACGATGGCCGTAGCTTTTTACGACTTTGTTCCTATTTCCGCCGTTTCGTTGAAAATGTTGCCGAGCTACCTCGTCTTCTCCACAGACGTTTTGTTCCGACCAAACCTATCGCCGATTTTGGGCCCCTTCTACGCTTCCGCTCCCATCGACGCAAGTGGCCATGAAATCGGCCCCATAATAGCCCAGTGGCAAGTGGGTGAGAAGCGTGTGATTCAGTATGCCAGTCGTTGCTGTTTAAGTCGGAGCGCAGCGATTCAATTACAGAGCGCGAGTGCCTTGCCCTTGTCTGGGCCCTCACAAAATTTCCACCGTACTTGTACGGCAGACATTTCACAGTCTTCACCGATCACCACGCGCTGTGCTGGCTCGCCAACTTGAAAGACCCAACCAGAAGGCTTGGTCGCTGGGTATGACGTCGACAGGAATATGCGTTTTCCTCGCTATAAGTCGGGTCACTTGCATAAATCCGACTGTATTGCCGACTGTCTCTCACTTCACCTTGATGACCCAACCTGAAAACCCTACTTGGTGATGTCGCTTGCGTCTTCGCAATAACTGACTTCCTTAACATCGGTTCACGAACAGAGCCGTGACCCGTCGACTCGTGGACCATTTAACGTCTGAGCTCTGCGTCACCAGGACCCTTCCATGCGGAACTTCACCCTCCGAAAATTCGTTTTTATTCGCCATAACTTCCCTTCTGCGGTCCTGACCTTCTTTCGTTCCCAAGCCACCTGCGTTCGAGCGTTCCGGTACAATACACGAAGTGCCCACCGCAGGCACCTTGGCATACCCAGAACTATGGTCGTGTTCAGCGCCGGGTCTTCTCTAAAACTCCGAGTTATTGGTAGAAAGGACATGCTAGAAGGTTATAAAGTGGTGCACAAATGCACGTTTCCTAATAAAATGCAGCTTGTTGGCTATTGATTTGAAAGTCTGCTTGAAGAATTGCAAAACGGGTCGCTTGTAGTATGTATATTGCCGGGGCTGTTTCTGGCTCTGCACTGAGCCGAGCAGGTACATGTCGCTATTGCCTTGAAGTGTGCCCCCACCTCATCTGCGTCCATCATCTGATCACAGCGTTCTGGCACAAGTACAGCACGTCCAGAATGTACGCCACATACGCCTCCGGTGAAGGCCTGTACACGGGAAGACAGTTTGTTTTCGCGGCAATTCGAAGGCCTATGGGCTTCCCGACCAGCTCGCGCAGCTCTAATCTCCGGGCGTTCCAACTTGCTATATTCCTGTGCATGGGTTTTAAACCAACTTCGCCCTTCCCCTCAAGCAGAAAACATGTTCGCAAGCATGACGGTGGGGTCCCGCTGTTATGAGCGCTAACGGGCTCATACATGTTGTGCCAGTCAATGTCTCTACATCATGTGTACCGCAGAACGTGCTAGTGGTCACGATTCTAGGAGGTAATTGTGAGAGGAGGATGAAGTCGCGGAATCTCGGTAGGGCGCCATCTTTGGTCGATGGACTTGCAGTTCACTGCGGAGCTCCGTGCTGTGTGAGGCGTACCCCGCGCCTCCCACCAAAGATGTTATCGGAGTTATTTTTTTTACAGAGGGCATTTGCAAAGCTGTCAGAGCCAAGCGCCGCAGCAGAGTGTCCAGGAAGACGCACAAGCCTAGCTGAGTCCGAGCGTTCGTCGTATCTATCCTCCGTCTGGCCGCTGCAGCGTTCATTAGAGAGCCCAATCGCCTTGGCGAATGAATTTATTTATTTATTGTGTGTTTATTTATTTATTTATTATTTATTTATTCTATTTATTATTTATTTATTATTATTTATTTATTTATTTATTAGTCAGTGCATGTGACGTCTGCCAACGAAAAAAGTGTAACAATGGCACCGGCTGGTCCCTTGCAGCCTAAAGACGTGTCAAGCGACCCGTTCTGCGTAGTAGGGATAGACCTCCTTGTCTCTTTCCTTTTTCAACATCAGGTAATAGCTGATTGCCATTGCAACGGACTATGCCAAACGTTTTGCGATTACCAGGGGTTATCTACCAGTTGTGCGACTGATTGTTGCCGCCTTCCGCCTTTACGACGTCATTTTACACCACGGCACTCCCGTGAACTACTTACCGACCGAGGGCAGACACTTCTTGTTGAAAGTGGTCGCTGATCTCCTTATTGTGAGTTTCTACAATACACAAGCTTGCAACATCTTAACACCCCAGACGAACGTCATGAGGCAATTGTTTTAACAGCACGCTTACGGACATGCCCTCTATAGTATGTCTTCGCTGATCACATATATTGGGACTTGAGGTTGCCGTACGTGACTTCGTGCACGAGCTCCTCGCGGGGCGATACGGGTGGTTTTAGTGCGGAGCACGTTGGCGGTGGCTACTGTGGTTTGATATCGGTGTCGGTGTTGTAACCAGTGCGTGCGAAGAATGTGGAGAAAGTGTGACGAAGGTGTGAGAGGGAGGAGAGTATGCTGAGGCCAAACGAGACGCTCCTCGGCGGCTACGCATGGAAAAATTGTGAGCGGGATTCATTGAAACGTGCTGCCTGGTGGCGACGCGCTGTGAGATGACGGCCAGGGCAGCGCGTGGCCGTCGTGCGCTCGACTATTATGTGCGTCCACTTCCGGAGACGCACTTGGCGCCGCAGGCGCAGAGAACGTTCCATCGCTGCCGTCGAGATAACCCGCGAGTGAGTGCTGCCTCAGCGCACTATAGCCACTCAGTAGTGAGTGCTGAACGACGAGTGAGTCAAGCGGTGAGTGTGCTTCGCATCCTCCTCGTTGCGTGGCTCATCCGAACCACGTGACATTTGCGCGGGAGGTTGAAACACGATTTACAACAACATGGTCGGCGGGCGGCGGACGTGGCCCGAGATAACGCCAGGGTAGCGCACGCCGCCCTGAATTCGCTAATCACGCGATTCCTTCCTGAGACCCAGAAGCTATGCGCCGTGATCCAGAAGACTGCAGCTCGCGCTGCGCACAAATGTCAGATTACGGTGTATAGCAAGCGTCATCCATTCTTTCTCATTTTTTTTCTCCGCTTTACACCTTAGTGCCTTTGTCGACCACTCCGCCGATGGAATACGCATTCGAAACTTTTTCCCGTGCAAGGCACGCACGTGAGGGTGCCTGTACGCGTCTTTTGGCGTCGCAGGCCTTGCAGAAAACGGCAACGTCCATTCTTCTGGGACGTTCGTGTTGTCACGGTCCCCATCTCGCAGTGTGGACCTCTCCGAAAAGCTTATATCTTCTTACCATAACCCTTACATCGCCCTCCGACAGGTCACCTACGTGGCGTATGAGATTATTCCTGCTGGATAATCCACACCGTCTTCCGCATCGAAGCCGACCTCGCCAATGTAATCCAACTCAAGCCTAGCAACTCCCCCATCCTGGCCGCGACACCTTAGTCAGCACCGAGTCGATGCTTTTCAGGCAGGGGTTTTTCGCCCAGGCTGTTGGTTCTGTACTCAGCAGAACAGGCATGCGTCGCCATGTGTGCCGGCCATGTACCGGGCAGATGGACTGATGAACGCTAGAAGCAGCTAGGAGAGTAAAAAGACGACGACGCTCGGACTTGCATAGGCGTGTGCCTGCTCCTAGACACTCCTCTTTTGCACTTAACTCTGAAACCTTAGAAATAGCTATGTAATAGAATACGTAACCCTGTAACAGACCTATCTTCGTTACGTTACGGCCGCCTTTGAAGGCAAACGTATCCCAACTATTTGATGGTGCTCAAGGCGAAACCTTATTTTCCAACGTGCAGCTTAAGGCCGCGCTGGCAGTGGAAAGTTGTTCATTTAAGGGGCCATAAAGATAACGTACAAGTTTTTTCGCATTGAAAGAACTAGGCTTTGGTGTCTGATTCAGATGAAGTATAGCCCCGGAATGAACTTGTCTGGCCGAAAACACCCAAGAACTATTAAAGACGTTGAAATTTTGCTCCACATTCACCTAAAAGTGCCAGAAGTGAAGCACGATGGGCCAGAAATACAACCGTTGTTATCACTCTGTTAACAGATCCTTAGGATTCCAATGATGCGATCAAACGGACCAGGTGACACCGCTACAATCACCCAGTCTTGTTTCTTGGCGATGGAGGAAACACCGCACAGCCATGATTCTGTGAAGTCATAGAAAAATCATCGTAAAACAGCTGAAAAGTCGCCCTTGCTGCGTCTGTTTTCTTCATTATCTGAAACATCTATTCGAGGTACCGGGGTTCGTCAACTAGCGCTTGTACGCTACTCTTAGGAAGCTGCTGTGGAAGGTGGTTGCAAGCAAAAAAGAGTTCACTTGCAAGTATCCCTGGGAAAAGGACTGAAAAATATTTCTCGCAAAACAGACGCGTCTCGTACACTGCGCATAACCTGAGAGCGGGGCCTTAATAATACATAGTAGCTGCATACGTAAGCAGGCGTGCATCGAATTGGTAGTGAGGCCTGCGTGGTTTATATTGTGCTCAGTAGAATCGACGTAACCGGTGTAGCTAAAAAATAGCAGGTCTTCTCCGTTAATACCTAGTAAGCTTGCAAAGAGGTTATAGCCTCCCGCTGTATATTTGTGCTTTAAATGTTTATCGAAGGCCAGCTGACCTAAACATTGCAATATCAAGGACATGATATATTCAAAATGACCGGTTACGACACTTATCACTTAAGCATCCTGGTTGAAAAAATGAGGAGGCGAATTATTGACGACAAAATTACTTTTAGTTGCAACGTTATTTAAGAATTCAGTGTGATTACAAACGATTTTGAGATACTGACTATATTAGCGCGAAACCTGAAGCCACTGATGCTTCCCCGACACATTTTTTTTCATTCATTATTAAAAACGCCTTGAGCAGCTCTCCCTCATGCATCGATGCGCAACTCCGCACAATGGCCACCCTTTAAAATTCCGGAGTGAAATTGCACTGACGCACGTGCAGGACCAAGTTACTGCCTCCGCAATTGTTGAGGCTCGTACAAAGCTGGACTCGTACATACTATCGTAGATCCGTTGCGCTGCCTGGCCGTTCTAAGCTCTTCCGGGTGATGGATCATCTCAATAAACGACACCAGCTGCGCACTCAGCTAAGCCGGTGCGTGTTGCACGAACATTTCTCGTGCTCCCGCTTATCGTTGCAAGCGCACAAGCTGGATGTGCGACAGGATACGATAGTACGGTATTACTAGGAATTTATTGCGCCCATATTGACGTAAATGAGCGTTATGGGGGTTAGCTCTAACTTTACAATCAGGTATCCACCAGTGCATCTAAAAGCTGGTTCGCAAACCCGGAAGATATGAGGCGTTCCACCTGTACGCCGTGGCTCTGCCCAACAGAGTGAACCAACTTTTTTTCTGGGGGGGAAGGGAGGGGGATGGGGTGAAGTAAGCATTCTGAAAACAGATGTTAGTAGTGCTGCGTTTGGCAAGTTTGCAGTTGCAAGAATCGAATGGACAATTTATTTCTTAACTCAGAATTCCACTCCATACGAACATGTCCTTCATTTTCGAAATATTCTCTATCTGGAAATAGTGCGATGTTGTTGAGGGGCAGTTCACATGAGAAGTTTCGTTCTAGAAGATTTTTTGAACCGGTTAATATATTATGTGCTACAGGAGGAAGGAATTCGTTAAGATTAGTATTTAAAATATTCCGAAAGTCGTCAGAGTGCCTAAAAACGCTGATTACATGGCGTCATGAAGTACGTTTTCGCTCATGAGTCAAATCTGGCTCAAACATATGGCGCGAACGAAACCTGTACACGTGCCTCTATTCTGCACACAGTTCACAATCGTATTTCACGACTGTGGACGAATGGTATACCGTTAAAGGATCAAAATACGTTTCCAGGGTGATGCCAGAACGTTTTAAAAGCAGCCGTTACATGCCTTCCTATCCCTTCACGTACTGCCAGAAAACGTTTATATGGAGTAGGGGTGGAACAAGTATGTTATGTTCACTGAGAACGCATAACTGCTTTTAGTAGGACCTTAGTTTGAAACCTCGACAATACCCAGGAAGCTTTTTGACGAAAGTGCATCGGTTTTCACAAGGGCTAGAGTGAGTTTTAAGAATTGGCAGACAATTTCTTGGCAGACATGTTATTCCGTTACACTGGTCCTGAAGGGTCATTTCAGACTGAATCTTTCCAGCAAAGGAAAAAGAAATTGTAGAACGTTTTACTTGAATTTTCTGACAACCTTTTTCAGTTTTCGAGAATTTTGGTCATTGCAATCTTTGAGGGGCATCTTATTTTGCTTTCTGCAGTTTCACATTCCGTTTCTTACTTCCCCTAAATAATAAACTTCGGAATTAAGGCAAACACAAATGACCTCAAATTTTCTGGTCAGCAGCTGACTCGACCCTAGCCTTGAACGTGGGTTTCACGGAGACGCGCCGGGCGTAAAGAGCTTGCCCAGAACAACCAGCTACGTATAAGAAAGACGCACGAAAAAAAATTATTTCCTTAAGCTAGTGGTACTCACTGTACTAGAATAAAGAAGAATCGTCCAGCACATATTATAGCCCTGCGGTCTCAGCCGCTCCCAGTATAAACACCCTCTCATCCTTTCTCTCCAAAAATTCCCCGAATATCAACCACCGGCTGACTTCCCTGTGACCTACTTCGCGGCTTAAACTATACAACCTTCTTTGCCCCTCAATATCTCCCCCGACATACTCCCAAACCAATCCGCCTTCTTTCTGTCATAATTTCACTTAATAAACTCTTTCCTCACCTTCTCCCCTCCCACGTTTCGGTCAGGACCCTCGCACCCTATCAAGATAAAGCGTGCCAGCCCACTCCAAGGCGAGATACAACCTTGTGCCCCTCAATGACAATACTCCCAAACCATCCCTGATTTCTGCCAGGGGAACCCTTAGCGTGCAAGCAAGTCTATTTGCTGAAACGTTTGGCAACAATCGTGCTTTTACCTTGTTAAAAGTTTTCTTATATATATATATATATATATATATATATATATATAATGTAGGGGATATAGTTGACCCTCCGGTAGTTGACCGAACGTCGTTTATTGGCCGGAGCAGAAGCAAGGCGAGCGCAGGTACAAGCGTACAGACCATGGCCGAACTCGTGCGCCGAGCACCTTCTCTCATACTTCTTCTGACAAGCGTCCACGTGCATAGCGTGCGCGCATAGCATAGATGCGCGCACACCCCGATAAGCTGATGGCGTTACAAGAGCTGCTCATTATCCTTGCTACAATCACCCCCGGTGAAAAGGAGCCAACCTGCCGACTTAGGGTGAGGACGACACCAGGGGGTCGTAGTGGGGCTTCAGTCGTTGAACGTGGACTGTTTCACGCCCTCGGCGGTGAAGACGAGAGGAGGGGGTGACTGGTTCCACAATCTAGTTTACGGGCGAAGTGCGGGTGATGACTTTGTAAGGGCCGTGATATTTGGCTACAAGCTTTGAGGAGAGATCCGGTATTGGGCAGGGCACTCAAAGCCAGATATGCGAGCCGGGGTACAATGTCGGAGAGGTGGTGAAATCACCACGGCGATGCTCCTGGCGCTGTTGATCTGCAGTTGGCGACACTCTTCGGCGTGCTGCGCTAGTTGTGAAACCGGTTTAAATTCTGTGGCGTCAGGGCTGTAAGGCAGGATGGTGTCCACTGTACAGGTCGGCTCGCGTCCACAAAGTAGGAAATATGGAGAAAATCCTGTAGTTGTCTGCGTAGCTATGTTATATGCATAAGTTATGAACGGAAGTACGAGGTCCCAATTGGAGTGACCCGACGACACGGACAATGAAAGTATATCTCCCAGGGTGCGGTTGAAGCGCTCTGTCAGCCCATTGGTTTGCGGGTGGTACGAGGCGCTCCTGCGTTGAACAACGTGGCATTCGGCGAGTAGAGCTTTCACACCGTCAGATAGAAAAACGCGGCCTCGATCATTCAGAAGTTCCCGAGGCACTCCGTGACGAAGGACAAAGTGACGCAAAAGAAAAGTTGCGACGTCACTAGCCGTGAATGCCGGCAAGGAAACTGTTTCGGCGTAGCTTGTGAGGTGGTCTACCGCAACAATTATCTACCGGTTACCACCGGCCGTTAAAGGCAGTGGCCCGTACAGATCGATTCCAACGCGATCAAAGGGTTTGGAAGGGCACGGTAGTGGTTGCAACGGGGCTGTAGAGTGAGTAGGCAGTGATTTGCGGCGTAGACACTCCGGACATGAACGCACGTACTTCCGCAAGTAGCTATACATGCCCCTCCAATAGTAACGTAGGCAGAGTCGCTCGTACGTTTTGAGGACGCCAGCGTGTGCGCAACGCTGGTCGGCATGAAAGGTGGCGCATATGTCGGCACGCAGATGGCGTGGGATAACCAAAAGCCACTTGCGACCGTCCGAGTTGTAATTCCGACGATAAAGGAGCTCTTCACGCAGTTGGTAGTGAGCGGCTTGTCGGCGCAGTGCCCTGGGTGCACCGGTAGCTGAAGGACCAGACAGGACGCCGATGTGAAAGCTATAATTGGGTCCTTACGCTGCTTGGCAGTCATGTCGGTGACACTGAGCGACGCCAAGCTACAGTCCGCTGTGGCAAGGTGGGACACGTCAGCCGGCATTGGAGAGCTGGAGATTGCTTCAGCATCCGAATGCTTACGGCCGGAACGGTAAACCACGCGAATATCATATTCTTTGCAGGCGACGAGCCCACCGCCCAAACGACCTGAAGGATCCTTCAGGGGAGGCGAGCCAACAAAGCGCGTGGTGATCGGTCACCACGTCAAATGGGCGGGCCATACAAGTACGGGCGGGAATCTTCCCCAGCGGCCATAATATGGCCAAATGTTTCTTGTCAGTGACGGAGTAATTTGTTTCTGCTTTCGTTAGTGCCCGACTCGCGTACGCAACAACATACTCCTCACAGCCGGATTTCCGCTGGGCGAGCACGGCCCCAATGCCAATACCGCTCGCATCAGTGTGCACTTCTGTTGGGGCCGACCGGTCGAAATGCCCTAATATAGGCGGGTATGTCAACAAACGACGCAGTGTCCCAAACGCCTCGTCGCAGGATGGTGACCAAGCAGAAATGCCGCTGTCGTTACCGAGGAGCTTGGTAAGAGGCGAAATGACGGTCGGAAAATTGCGAACAAACCGTCGAAAATAGGAGCACAGCCCAATGAAGCTCCGAAGCGCCTTCAGTATGGTCGGCTTCGGGAACTCCGCAACGGCTCGAAGCTTTGTCGCGTCGGAGCTGATGTCGTCTTTGGAAACGACATGGCCCAGGGTGGTAAGCTTGTATGTGGCGAAGTGGCATTTTTTGAGGTTGAGCTGCAGCCCAGCGTTCGCAAGTTGTTCTAGGCGAACCAGGTGTGTCTCGAAATTGGGAGAAAAAACGACTACGTCGTCCAGGTAACAGAGGCACGTCTTCAACTTGAGGCCACGGAGGAGACTGTCCATCATTCTTTGGACGTGGCGGGGGAGTTGCAAAGCACAAACGGCGTAACGTTAAATTCGCAAAGGCCGTCTGGAGTAACAAATGCCGTTTTTGCGCAGTCAGCCTCGGCCATGGGAACTTGCCAGTACCCGGAGCGTAAGTCGAGTGATGAGAAAAATTCCGCTCCCTGCAGACAGTCCAGCGCATCGTCGATACGCGGTAGAGGGTACACGTCTTTTCTTGTGATGGTATTCAACCGGCGATAATTAACGCAAAACCGAATAGAGCTGTCTTTCTTTATAACCAGAACCACTGGTGAAGCCCACGTACGGACTCTTCGAGGGACGAATAACACCTCGTTGTAGCATATCCGTGACGTGGTCTTCAATGGTTCGCCGCTCTGTCGGAGACACACGATATGGGCGCTGTCGAAGTGGAGCATGCGATCCGGTGTCGACTGAGTGCGTAACAGTAGACGTGCGGCCCAGCGAGGTTTGCATGCATTCAAAGGAAGAACGAAACTTCGAAAGCAATAAAGTAAGACGTTCTCGTTGGGTTGCACCCAGATTGGCGTCGATGAAGTGGGCAAAGGCATCGGATGGCAATAACCCCGGCGAACATGGAGAAGCACTCAGTTCACTGATCTCAAGTGGAGAAAGATCACCTGATACGTCAAGAACTAGACGAGCATCTACAAGCTCTGCGAAGCCAAGTGTTTCTCCCTGTAGAAGAGCGCACGGGGTCGCTGACGGATTAGTCACCAACATAGTAGTGGCGCCATCACGAACAGTTAAAACGGCGGAAGGCAGCGGAAGGAATTTGCGGCACAAGAAAATGTCGGAAGGCGTAAACAAAACAGTGGCGTCGGGGACAAAAGTACAGCACAGGGGCACTTTTTGCCGCTTGCACTCTTCGCACTATTTCACCGGTATTTAGCTGCAACATTGTAGCTCTTATAGGACATATTGCTGGCGAACAGCTTTCCTGACGGCGCTAACGGAATCTATGCAGCCGCCGAGCGTTGCTGGCGACATTTTCGTAAATTGTTTTGTTAAAAGAGGTGCCCCTACAAGTGATATATTTCAAAGTTTTAAGGTTTAGGCGCGAAAAGCCCAGTGCTCTTCATGAAATACTTTTATTTTTACGAGCATCTAATCATGAACTCGATCGTCTATCGAAGGTCTGTAGGGAGCAATTTCTGTCTCATACTATTTGAAATGAACTACGTATATTGCAATTGCCATGTGTGATGAGCGCGTAATATTCTTACGCTTGTTAAAGATACCTTTCCAGTGTGGTGTATGATCTATAACAATGCAAATGTACATCAAGCTGCCTAAGCATTTATCAGACGAAAATAGCAGGTAACCTATCCCGATTTAGTGGCCTGAAGGCGTAAGGTTTCCAGCAACCAAAATACTTTGTTGTGTGTCCAAATATTTGGCTAAGGTGGCCGTCATTTGTCTAGGCACACTTAGAAGATGCGAGTTTAAATAAGAACAGGCAAAATAGATTAAAAGATAAGGCTGCAAGCTATCCGAATAGTCTTTGCTTGTAGCGGCATTTTTGTGTATAAATCTGTATCAGAAAATTAAAAGTTCAAATGTGCATCCACAATCGTGAATGTAATTTGTTCTCCCGAGAAAGCACCCGAACGGATGAGCCAAATTGTCTTGAGATATCATGCTCTTACATTTTATATTTATGTAAAGCACGTTAAATGCTTCATGAAATCATTACTACCACGCGTGGTAATAAAGTAATTTACAAATAACTTTTACCTTCAATTTCGCGTGAGCCATAGATGGTTTATTTTCCAAAGGATTTTCCCGCTGATCAGCCCCTACAATGACAGAAAAAGATTGAAATACCGCGGGGCTGTGGCCATGCTCTCTGTCCTGTGTGTCCGATGCGTTTAGGCAGATGTCAAGGCGAGCTGAGGTTTGCAAGCTGCCACTGCCAATGGGCTGGCCACATGACGTCTCGTGGGGTCGCGTGACCATAGAGTTTGTTACTATAGGATTCTGGCGCTTGCGTCTATGCGGCTCACATCAAGGCCGGCTGTGTCGTCAAGGCTGCCATCAAACCGTGCGCTCGCCTTAGCTTCATCATTGGCTTGTATTGAAATGTTTTAGTGGCCGTAAATTCAAATTTATTTATTTATTTATTTATTTATTTATTTATTTATTTATTTATTTCACTGTACCCCACAGGCTTCGAAAAGCATTGAGTGAGGGGGGAACAAAAATAAATAGAAATACACAGCGCAGTACATTAGAATTCTATTGGGGTAAGGAATCAAGAAAACGAAGCATCATGAATTTGGTAATGCGGGGTATTATGAATATGTTGTCATCAGGTTGGGTAGAAACGTAAAACAGAAGCATCGCGAATGGCATAAAACAATAATTATATGACAACATCATTATACGATTATGCGCAAAAGTTATTACCTTAAAGCAGGCTATAATATCGGTGTAAAGAAAGAAAAAAAAATAGTTTGACAATATTCCAACAAGGTTAGGATCTGCGAGGAAGTTTCTAAGCAACATGGCTGTGAGGCCTCTAATGAAATTCATCATGGTTCGATAAGCAGGCGATGGCGTTTGGAAGATCATTCCGCAATTAAATGGCACGTGGCAGAGCAGATAAGTTGAAGGAATGATTTTTTACAAATATTCGCTTGAAACTGAAATTTGCTATATAAGCCCGTGCTGACACATGCGTACGGTGCTTCCAGAGGCAAGGGTGCATT